>VXAB01005741.1:22700-132393 GCA_013399175.1 Odontophorus gujanensis | reverse complement strand
AAAAAAAAAAAAAAAAAAAAAACCAGCAAGATCAATGTTAGTAATAGCCCATCATAATTTGTATTCCAGATCTGTGATCATTAGTGCAGTGCATATTTTCCTATTTATTTACTTTATTTCAAAGCATCTGATTTTAACCCAGCATCCCCTTTGTGGTACTATTCTGCCGTTAAACACTGAGCTTTCTGCCGTTTGTGTTACTTTCCCTGTGTGAACCTCCAGAGTGTTATTAACTAAAGCGTTAACACTTGAAGACAGCTTTGGCAGCGAGGGCTTCCTGCAGGCAGCACAAGTTTTGGTGTACACCTGCTCACTGCTTGCCCCCCCCCGCGTGGCTGCTGTGCCTGGAAAATTTGGCATGTGCTGGGGCAGCTCTGGTTTTGGCGTCCAGAGAGCTGTCTCTGGGTCTGCCTTCCTTGGGGGATCGCAAGGGCTGATGCGTTCACCTCCTTGCTCTGTGCTGCTTCATCTGCTGTCTTTCTTTTTTGTAGTTGGACGTTTTTCAAGAGCTCTCTGCAGGGTGACACATGCAAAACAGGAAAAGAAAAAAGTCTTGCATTTGCCTCCCAGCTTGCACTGGAAATGAACTGCAAGGTGACTGGAAGTGCCAAGTCATGTTTGGCACCTATTCAGTGCTTATTTGTATTCCAAGATCCAGTGCGATTAGTTTCCTTCGCTACTTTGAAACAGTATAAGCTTCCTCTATTGAGGCTGAATCATCAGCCACAGGTGCCTGTAACTCTATTTCTGTTCCACCTCTGAATGCTTGGGGAAACCATGCAGAACAAGAATGACATGCAGGAAATCGTGTCACTGGCATCCACTGTGTGTTTCTGCCTTTTCCTTGCTCACCAGCATATGCGTGTTGGACTTGATGGCTCTTGGTTGCTGTGTTCACCCTTCAGTGGGCTGGACAAAGTCAGTGCCTAACGAGGAGCTGCTGCCAGCCGTGGGGTACCTGGTACAAAGTCATTGAAGCCCAGCTGGGCTTCATTAATGAGGACTGGGCTGGCAGAGAAAGCATTGGCAGTAGGACAGTGGCACAGTGCAGCCTTTGGAACCTGGGCCACCAGCTCAGCAGTGAGGGGAAAAGCATCAAGTTAGTAGAGAAACAGAGTGCCAAAGCTGAACCTGACTGTACTGACCCTACCCTTCTGTTTTTCCAATTTTCCTTCTCCTTCCATACTCCAAAATGAACAAACTGCAGGAGGAGTAATAGGTAGGAGGACAAATGGGGATAGATAAAGGTGAAAGAGGATAATAGAAATGAGAGAAAAATGACTGCATGTTATATCTGTGGATTACTTAACATGCTCAGTCTAGTTACTGAGGCCAAATTGGCCTGGTCATGGCAAAGAGAGAGGAAGAAACAGAGAAGATTTGAAATAAAAACAGACCAGCCGTTCATAGCTGGGAATGTGAGAGGTAACTGTGATTTGGATACTCATGGCTCTCTTCTAGCAGAGGAGCATTGCTTGCTGTTGAGAACCAGGCAATTTTAGGAATGAGAATAATCCATGGGAAACAATAAAACTCTAAGCTTTCATGAAGTACCACAACTAGGGAGTGTCTAGCTGTGTGTTCATCTAGGATGTTTCCTCTTCTTCTTGCTGGGGAGGGCTAAGCTGGGCATCAGTCAGTGGCTGGTGAGCCATGTGCATCACTTGTTGTTTACAGTCAGATACGTATATAGTCATAGTTATTATTCTTTTCCTCAGATTTTTCTCCAAAATGCCAGGGGGTTTCTATGGCTTCTGGCATGGGGGACTTCCTCTGAATTAAATCCGCATTTGATTGCAGTGTAGTACATCAGCAGCAGGTTTTCCTTTCCAGTCTTTTGCTCCTTTCACCTACTAATTCTGTGAGCCCAGTTAAAAAGCCCAACCATTTTGAGCAAGTATTTTGGAAACTTAAATTTGTGCTGGATGTTATCACAGATCACATCAACTTTCTTTTCTCCAAATCTTTTTGTTTTCCAAGGATAACTACCCTTTTTTTATTATTATTATTTTTTAATGATTTATTGTTCTTTACTATGTTAAAGATCCCTTCAGTGTTTCAGTTACAGGTGAGAAAAAGAACCATAGACTGCTGCTGTACACGTTTATCCTAGTGTATAAGGTCATATCTATACTGAACATCAAAAAGTATCCGAATATTGTGAAGCACAGAACTATCTTCAGTTGATGCAACAGCTGGAGATCTGGCTGCTAATAAAAACACAGCTTGATTTAAGCCAGTTCCCATGACTTCTGGCTAATGCAAATTGACCAAAACAATAGAGAAAAAGAAGATATCTTTGAAACTGTNACTGCCCGTAAACTGTTGACACACCTTTCAAGCATAGTTTGGCATGTTAATGGCATTAGCTTCAGGTACAGCTACTGCAAGATGTGGTATAGCTCTGACCTTTTTTGCTGGCCATGGTAGACTGAAGAAATTGTGCTTAAACACACTGGTGTGAGTAAGTTCCAAATGCTTTAAAAAGAAATGTGTAATAAGTCTGATGTAGATCTCTTGGGGGTTGAATCAAAAAGTAGATACTCTTGTGAATGTCATGCCTGGTGATTGTAATGGACATATTTCAGGAGAGGACTGTAAAAGGCTAACTTCCATGTGGGCACAAGATTAGAAGTACTCCTGATAGTCTTGGTTTTGTACTCATCTAGAAAGAAGTTATGACTTGGTTCTGTGAACTCACAATACAGCTCTAATTCCTTATCTTCTGGGTAACAGAACATATATATTGGTTTTCTTGTGAAAAGGAAAGACTAAGAACATTGCTTGAGTAATAAACCCATTTAAGTAATAGCTTTTGAGACTGGAGCAGAGCAATGAAATAGGATTACTGATCAGTTCATTTCTCCTCTGTGAATGTTAAACAGTACTTAAAAATTTCCAACAATACATAGCTTGTTTTAAAGTTTGGGAAAAGCACAATGTGGAATAAAATTATGGCTACTTAGCCAATGAGACACAAGTTACTGAGAACAAAATACTGCTTTTAAGGACAGGAGCTACAGGGATACTATTTTTGTCCTTGGGTTACCTGCTGAAGGAATTCACCTTGATGAAGTATATTGGTAACTAGCACTTAACGTGTTATGTTTTGTCAGCAAAAATAAGGTGAAATTTCCAACCTTGGAGAAGTTGCAGTCAGCTTTACAGGCTAAAGATATAAACAGAAGCAAATTCCCAAAGAAAAAAATGTCATTGATTTTTTTTTGTTTGTTTGTTTTAACATTTTTATTTTTTATTAATCTGGAAATTTGGTTACTAATTCCCCCCTTGCCCATATCTGACTAATTTAATGTTCATTCCAGGCTGACAGGTGCTGTAAATGAAAGGAGATGCAAACATAGTGTTGCAACAGAGAGCAAAGCAGTTTTGCTCACCAGCAGTCCGTATTTATGCTTCTCCAAGCAGCAAGTGAGGAAATGGCACCTACAGTACTACTGCTCATGCATACACCTCAGGAGTCTTCTATGGAGACTCTTGCTAGAATTCCTGAAATCTGGGTGCAAGAAAAGTACGTTTTCTGAGAGGTGGGGGGGGGTGGGGGGCGTTGAGTTTACCGCCCAGTGAACTCACTGACAGCTGCACTGTTAAAGACCTGGGCAGACCTGATAGCCCCAGTACTTGGTTTGAGGTATTTCCAAACACATAATTCCCTGCCTCTTGCCTCAGAGGGAACAGATGGAAAGCGTTACTAGTAAAGCACATTTTCATAGTCTTTCTGGTTCTCTTTAGCAAGAGCCTTAAAAAAGTCTTCAGACAAATTAGTGCCTGAAGGTAGAGGAAGTCTTTAGTAGTGCTGGAGAACTGCTGACTCAGCCAGTTCTCAGAGCTGCAGCCACAGGGACCAGCTTTCTGCCTTTGGCATTTCCACCATGGATAGTGACTCCTTCAGAATCAATTATGTTATGCTCAAATGTCATCTTAACTCTAATGAGTCCAGTTAAATCCCAAGGGTAACTCATGAGCCGTAGTTCAGTGAATGGGAGACACAACAGACCAAAGTCAATACATGATCCAAGGAAAGATCAAAACAGATAAACCAGACTTACCAGGATGGGCACTCCTGCATTTTGCTGCTTTCTAACTTCAGGTCTTTTTGCCCTATGCTCTGCTGAGCCCAGCCATGTCCCTGCCCACAACTCTGTACAGGGTACAAGAGCACAACAGCAGTGGAGTGAAGGGTTTCACAAGGAGGTTAAGTGCAAACACGTGGCTATATGTGTGACCATATGCATGTTGTTAGTTGTAAAAATTCAACAGACAAATGTACATACTTGTAAAATACACAGTAATTTAATAATTAGTTTGTTCAGAATTATCTGGGCTAAGAAGAGATTGCATCTCAGATGGTTTATTTTTTACATGTGCAGTGATGCTGAACTCCTGTTCTTTAGGGAATGCCATCATTCCCTTGACCCTGGGGGAGCTGGTTTTCTCTCCAGCTTGGTATGATGCCACTGGAAATCTGGGTTGTACATTTGCTGTGGCAGTCCCAGATATGTGTGTGCTCATTCAGCACTACTCAGAAGTGATGGAGCAGTCTGCAGTGAGTTCATGAAGTCCTCACCTGAGCCACCTTCACCCTGGGGACATGAAACAAGCTTATTTTTTCCCATTTAATTATTGGTGTAAAATCCATCTTTTGCCTTGCATGGCATCAAAAAGACTGAAACCAATATTCTGCATGTAAGAACATAGTTTTAAAACAAAATAAAAATTAGTGTTAAAATGAATTTTCTTTAGGGCATCATTTCAAACTGGGAAAATGCTTTGTCTTCCATTAATCATTTGGCAAGTTCAGTTTCAAATAAGCATGGTTGTTTTTAAATCACTGCATCTGGAAACTCTTAATTGTTTCTTTCTTTTCTATAAAAGTCAAATATTGCTGAACTAAATTTTTCAAAATCTGTTTAAAAATTTGTTTCCAGGCTTAAATTGTCTCTGCCAAATTTCAGCTGAGAGTGAATTTTCATCCTGATGTTGATTTAGAAAAATATTTAAGCAGATGGGTTAATTTAAGCTCTTACGTCATGTGGGCTATGCATATGCTGAACATCAAACATGTTTTTAAGTCTTCTGCTGTGATAAGGAGGGAGATGTTTCATGTTGAAAAGGTTGGTTTTTTGTTGGTTTTTTTTTTTTTTGGAGAACTTTCATACTTTCATGTGGAAAGTCTGTTTCTCCTAGAAAATAAAATATGATGGAGTTAAAGCTCTTTGCACAGGGGAATAGAACTACTAATAAAGAAATAGTTGGTCAAGATCTTATTGTCTCTGATACATAGCCATATGTAGGCGAAGGGAACTTTGCCTGTAACTATACCTTTAAAAGTCCTCTGATGGACGCATGAGCTATTGAGTATGGGTGCTCACACTGGAGAGTCTATGGTATCTCATTGCTGAAGATGTGGTCCCACGGCTAGGCAGAGAGATGGTATCTCTGTAAATGCTTCATATCTACCCTGAGATAATTGGCCTTTTTGGTGTCCCTGGTTCCAGCACACTTGGACGGTTGGCTGAAGGGCAGCTGGGGGGCAGATTGATATAGACTGATGAGGCCTTGGGAAGAGTACCTAGATAATGACCTTCTTTTGGGAAATCGATTACTCCTTACGTCTGGGTAGAAGATGAAGGTGCTGTTCAGAGCTTGCTCTCAACGGAGTATGCCATGTGTAAGCATGTTATTGTACAGTTTGCATTTGTAGTTAGAAAGTGAAAGGCATTGTTAGGTTATTTTCTGTGCAGAGCCATCATGACATGAGAACTCCATTGAACTACATGCACTCCTCCAGTGTTTTCCTCTAAAGTAAAGCCTTATGTCTCAATCTTGAATTGCCCATTGAACCTGGTGTCAGGACAACACCAACACAGTGCCTTCTGCCCGTGGCTCTGCTAACGCTCCTCTGTGCAGATGCTTTTGGTAGAGTCAAGCTGAAGGTCTGGTCACCCTCACTTTGTCTTTTCTTATCATAGGATACCTCCTGCTACCTCTGTGTTGTTATTCATGATATGAATTTTCTGGCATTTTTCCTGTATTCCAGAGTTTTTACTAGAATAACTGGGTTGGAATTAGTTTATTTTTATGGACTGGTACAATGCAGGATTAGGAAGCAGTCTATCTGATTTTCCCAGTCATCTCTGTAATTTATGGTGAATTTTCTGAAACTGCACATGAAAAAAAATGTTGCAATATTACAGGATTTTCAATAGGTTATGTACAAAAAGGCAGTAATATTTATTTCCCTTTTGCTGATGGATTTTGCTTATATCGAAGGAGAAAGATTCCAGTATTGCCTTAGGTGATTCTACTTTTCCCATTTCCATACAAAGGATGGTATCACCAGTATTTTTTCCTATCGTTATCCTGTAACTTTTCAGCATTTACCAAAATATGTAAAAGTGAAAGGGGAAAGGACAAAAAGGAAGGAAGAAAGAAACATAGAAAGGAAGTAAGAAAGAAAGAAAAGAAGAATTTTTTTTTTTTTTTGTAGCTTGAAGTACTTTAAGACCACCAGATATGTTTCAAATCATTAAAGGAAAAATCCTTGTAGAATGCAAACTGAAAAATGTGAAGAATGACAAGGATAGTATAGAATTTAGTTGAGAAAAAAAAAAGAAAAAAAAACAACAAAGAAAACAACAACAACAAGAGCAGAAGTGAGGAAAATCAAAATTGTAGAATTGAAACATACATACTTTGAGAAGCTGAGATTGTTTGTGGTTTCAGCCTTAAGGGGTGGAAACAGCTTCAACATATTTTTCATCAATTTATTTTCTGAGTACCTTGTGGTATGAGGGAGAGCTTTTCCAAGCTTCTCCACTCCATTTGGACCTCAGTGAAGTGACAAGAGAGGCTGTGACCATCCCCTGCAATACTGAATGGGAAAGCCAGTCTTTTAATATCGACACGAGTCAAGGCAAAATTAGTTTGCTGAATCCTTTAATCTGATTCAGTTCATTTCAGCTGCACTAATGATCTTTAAGTCAAGATAGGATGTATTTTTAAATGTCTTCTTTGGCTCAGCTATTGGGCATCAGTTTGACTGTTGGCAATAGCAGCAAAGAGCAATTCTCCTGGTCCACAAAGTTTAAAATATGGACTTTTTTTAGTCTTTTATTTGCAGTTACAGTAGCTGTTTTTTGTTGTTGTTGTTGTTTGTTTTGTTTTATATTTTAACTGTTAATGAAGATAAAATGCAAAGGGTGTGATTGGAACCTAAACAGCAATTTACCAAACTCCATGAAATAATTGCAAGTAGAAGGTCTTTTCCTGAATACCTGTCTCTGGGTTTCCTCTGCAGCTAGGAAAAGGAGCATTAACCAACATTTGCAGCAAGTTAAGTCCTATGTGATCACTGCTATCGTTGGCAGGTTTCTAGGTACTGTTTCTACGTGGCTATGTGTAGAGGTGGCTGAACCTCAAAAGGTTTAGGAGGTTCAGTTCTAATTATTACAAGCATCAGAATGGCTGAATGCTTATCTGAAGCACAGCAAAGCCCCCAAAGCTATCTGGGAGGCTCCCAGGCAGAGCTTCCTGCTTGCCCTTTGTCTCAAACCCCTGTGCAGAGTTCTGAAGATCTCCTGTCTGTGGAAGGATGCCTTTTGGGAAGGCTTTGTGGGGCACTACTGGAGCAAGTTGTTTTTGATGTGGGTCTTCGTGGAGTGGTTATTTATCAAAGACCACAGAATCTAGTCTTCCAGGTCCATTGCTGAGCTAGAGCAGGTGACAGGGCTGAATGGACAGGAATGGATTCCTTAATTGTATGTTATAGAAAAAGGGCTGCAGCTAAGGGTGGTAATTATGGGAGGGAAAGGGTTTTCTGGCTCTTCCTCTCCATCCCTAGTAATTGCCATAATGTGAATTGTGTTGGGCTAAGGCATCGTATTGTTACAGTACCACAACATCGATAGCTCACTTCAGTCTGCCTATACCTCCTGCTTTGGCCAGGATAAGAAACAGCCCAGAACCACGCATTAGTGATAATTTTGGAGAGATGCTTATTCCTCAGTGATATAAACCTGACTACAAAGCCTGTGTTGCTACTTTCAAGCAAAGAACAAATATTGCAGACTTGGGTTTTATAAATAAAGTTGAACTTAACTTGTGTTGCCAAATGCTTAGGAATTTTAGATGGCTCTAATATTTCCCTTTGATGCTTACTATTTGTAATCATTATGACTCATTTTCCAACAGAAGTTGTGTCTGAAAATGAGGATCCCATTGTATACTTCCAGTGACGTCCAGAACCACTTCACAAACATGCAATCAAACTAGATCATATAGAGGGGATGGGAGCATTGCTCAGAACCCTGGGATGATAAAAGAGCTGAGTAAAGTCCATATCTGTCACAGAAACATGTCTGCAGAGCTGGGAATTCTTCACATTTCGTAAGACTGTCATTTCTGTTTACATTCCAACTACTATAGAAATCATCATGTAGTAAGCGTGAGTACGGGCATCCCTTTGTCCAGTACGCTAATAACCTTGGTGGTTCCTTAATGAAAAGACAGAAAAAACCAGAATCCAGGTATTTTCCTCTTGTTTGTTTTTCATCTCATAGTAGAATAAATCCTCAACATATTTTGTCAATGTGGTGCAGGTTAAAATAGTACCACTTCCGCTGGAAAGTTTTCTACTAATGTGTGAGAAATATTTCAGGAATATTATGCTATTTAAACATAACCAAAACGTTTCTGCTTATTTTTACCAATCCCCTCATTTCTGCACACTACTCTACAGAATAAATATAATTCAAGAATTTTAATATTAGTTCTTTTCCAAGAAAGAGAATTTAGAAAACTTTCCTGGTCATCTCATTCACTTTCTTGTCTAACATTTTTTCTACCAAGCTTTTCTTAATCTGTATTAAATTTAGCTATTACTGTCATTTTGAATTATTAGTTTTATGGCACCCAGCTAGTACTTGATCTCTGGTATAGCCAAGACCATTTCCATTCCAGTTCTAGATGAGTTATGGAGGTCAAGCAGGAATCTAATCCCAACCATAGCCACACAACCCAGTAGACTTGGAGGAAACAGGCCAGCTGCACACTGAGCTGAGCAGATTCTGACCAGGAGGCTCTGACTGCAGTTGAAATTCTGTTGCAGAGTTTCTGGAGAGCCCTCTGTAAAGTCTTTGGATCTCACTGTGTTGGCAGAATTGCATGAAATCTACCTCAAATGATACTTCGTTCTGACCCCCTACTGATATTTGATTCTTGCAGTGGGGTTTGGCGCACCAAGAATAAGAAACAACTGGGGCTATGGTGGACATTCTTAGTTGTTTGGGCTATTGAGTGGTATCAGACATGTACCAGCAGAGGCTGCTTTTAAAGTGTTTTGTTATTCACATGACCCAGTGAGATAGCATGCAGGATGACAGTGGCAAAGGAAGTGAGTCAGCACCCTGGGAATCGATGAACCAGACGGTGGTTCGGCACCATGGGAACAGCGTGCTTTGAGATGTCATCTGCAAAAGCACCTCATTAAGTAAATCACTAGAGAATGATGACAGCAGAGGCAATATTTTTAGTTCCCTTGAGGAAACACAGCTTCTACTGAAAAACTGGCAGTCATTCATGGGAAAATAGTATCTTGATGAATGGTTGCCTATAATGCAGGATTTCTGATCAGTTCTTCTGTCTTTCAGCTCTAAAATGTCCTCTAGATTTTGCGTCCCCATGATGTTCCGTGCCCCTGGAATAACTGCCATATAGGAAGTTTGTGCTTCCATGCCAGGTTTAGCCACAGCACCACTGTAAATGACGATCACAAATCCGAGAGCAGATGTTGCACAGTGCTATGGAGCAAGGCAAGATGTTGGGTTTTGTCCAGGCCTGATGTAAGCAAGTCTTGCAGGGCTCACAGTATTGTTGAATTTGGCCTATTCTTCTTATTCAGGAATGGATTGTGCTGCCTACTTGGCTGTCCCAGACCTTCATCCTGAGCCAAAGGAGGCTAAGACTAGCTGGGGAATCTGAAAGTGGAATCCTGTCCCTCTTCAATTCAAAGGGCATTTTAGTGTTGACTTCAACAGGGTGACAATTTTACCACACGTATCCTAGATGACAGGATTATTTTCTAGTTTTTTTTTTTTTTTTGTGATTCTTTGCGTAAAATGTGAGATACTCTTTTTCTTAGTTCTGCTTCTCTATTCAGGTATAAAAGATCTGCTTGGATTATTTTAATTGGCAAAAATGTTTTTCCAACGTCTGTGGCAGAAATAGCTCTGTGGATGAAGTGCCAGGCAAAGTAGTTCCTGTTAAGTAGCCCCTCTGCAGCCCTGCTGTTAACACCAGTTGTTACTGCCAGACACCTCTGTACAGGTTGTGTAACGTCTAAGTTTTTGGTGGCTGCTGCTGTTCTACTGTTGTTGTAGATTTTCTTTTTCCTTTAATTCCTGGAGTAATTAAATTTAAGTCTGTGATCTGGGGGGTAAAATGGGAGAAGAGAAAACCTGGGGCCAGTGCAGGTGAAGGCAAAGTTTCTGTGGGCTGAAGCAGGGTAAGATTCTCATCCAAGAAGAGAGAGCAAACAGACCATGCCGCAGGCTTGATGTGTGCTACTGCTTGTCATTGTCTCTTCTGGTGTCAACCCAGGAAGTATTAGGAGTGGGGGGGTTTCCAGCAGGCAGTCACATGAAGCTTCAGAGGTTTGAAGTGCTCCTATGCTGAAAGCAGGATAGAATGGAGAGACATAGTATTGGGAGCAGGTAAATTGGTTTTAACTTCTATGCAGCGTTTAACAGCTGGATTAACCAGAAGACTGCAAAGTGCTATCAGCCAGGGCTCCTCACAGTCAACAACCAACTGTGATGCCAGGATTCCTGGCCCCCAACAGGCAGTGGTCCTGTATTGATAAACCACCTGGAGAAGGGCTGTGTATATGGACCAGGAGAGCCACAGTTTCAGTGGGAATGGGGCCATCATCTTCCATGGTCAAGTTTGGCTGATATGCATAAGAGAATCTGGGTGCACTATGAAAATATTTGGAAGTGAGAGTTTTCCAAAATAGTTCACTTTATCTCGTTTTGTTGTTTTTTTGTGTTTTGTTTTGAGCACAAGACTCATCGCTCCCAGAATGCATGTTTTGTAGAAAAAGCAATGCAAAAGATAATTCATTTTTTGATGAGTGTAGTTTTAATTGTAATGTCCTTTTCTTGAGCCAAATATGCAATATGTTTATCACTCATTTGGTACTGTTCGCTCAGGATTGTCATTTGAAGAGTTTTAAGGGTCTCTGCGCTGTACTTATTGCATCCTATTCTATAAATGTTCATCTGAATCGTAGAAGTTTTACTATTATTATTACTATTTCAATTATTAGATCAAGGTGTTCATTCCACAAGGTTTTGTGTGCCCACTTTCCAGAAAAATTAAAGATTCCTTTTCTATTTGGTAATGCATAGGAATTAATCATATTTTTTTAACATCAGCACCTGTTCCATGACAGCTTCTCTTCTCCCCCCTCCCATTTCTGACACAAGTAATTTGCTTATTGAGGTTTTATTGTATTTCATAGCTGAACTTACCTTTGAAAATCTGTTGGAGAGAACATAAATAAATCAGTAGTTCACTCAGCAACACTGTTAAAGTTGTTAATAAAACAATTTTTTATACATTTGTCATAGACCTTGAAAGTGGTGCCAAAACCTTTTAAATCTGAAGCCCCACTTTTCTCCCACACACCCTTCCCACCACGCAGCTCACATTTTCAGGTTCTGCAGCAGGATGGCTATAACACTAAGGCAGATTTTAATTCTTCGTAACAGGGTAAATATACAAAGCCCTAGATCTGCTGCCCAGATGGCAACATCCTGTAGAACCTGCCGACTTCACTTCTGTAAAAACAATTCATAGTCTGTAACTGAAGGACTGATATTAAGTCAGCAGTCTTAAATAAGTAAATAAATAAATAAAAAGGAAAAAAAAAAAAAGGTAGGAAAAAAGCTAAAAATTATCAGCTATTCCATTTGAAAGTGCTTTTGCAGAAATCACTGTGAAGGAAATAACAGCATGTGTTTCCTGTGAGGCAGAGGAGATCCTTCTGCCAATAAAGTTGTGTCCATACACAGACACAACTAAATTAGTAGCGTGATGCTGATTAAAAGTAAGAGATTACATCCCTAAATAAACCTGCTATAGCATTATTTTGACTTTGTATTTCCCTTTCATTAGATTAAATGTCAGGGAAATTTTTTGTTGGAAGAGTGGTGAGGCACTGGAGCATGTTGCCCTGAGAGCCTGTGGGTGCCCCATCCCTGGAGGTGTTTGAGGCTGGGTTGGATGGGGCCCTGCACAGTCTGATTCAATACTTGATCTAGTGGTTGACAAGCCTGACTGTGGCAGGGGGGTTGGAACTTGGTGATCCTTGGGGTCTCTTCAGACCCAAGCCACTCTTTGATTCTGTGACTCTGTGATTTCATGTGCGATGTGTTGTCTGCTCATGCTAGAGTCTTAACAGAAGAAGGCTCTCTGTGTGATCAGGCAGTCTGTAGAAAAGCATATCAAGGCCGTGAAGAACTTCACCTTTAATAGTGAGAGGCTTTCAGGAGCAATCCAGCCTGTGATGTGCCTGGTTGCTCCTTCTGCAAAGCCCTGTGTGCAGTGGGGGCTCCGAAGCTGTACCCTGCCCCTCCAGTATTGGGACCCTTTTTGGAAGTGCTCCACGGTGTGCCCTGCAGAACTGTGTGTGCTGTGAAGCATGTCAAAAGCAGTCTTAACATCAATCTTTGGGTGAACTGGACCGTGTTAAGGGTTAGAGGAGTAGGCCAGTGAAGTCTGTGGCAAACTCTGGTGCAGGTGGTCAAAACCATCAATAAGGGGCAACTTAATATAGCTATCGAGGAAAGTGGAGCAATCTGCAGAACTTCCTTGCAGGCTGCTAGTATCTGAATGGCTCTAGTGGTATCCCATTTCAGTGCTCCATCTCTTCTCCGTTAGGTTTTTATGTCTTTCACTGAACGGCCAGCTGATCACAACAAACAGGATTTTATTTTAATTTCCTAACAGGATTTTTGCTTTTCTTGAAAAAATGTCTGAGAATAGAAGGGTTTTGCAACTGGAAAATAGGACCTGACAGTTGGAAATGTGGTTGAAAAGGAGTATGAGAGTGTGAGGAAAATGGGGGGGAAAGGAGAAGTTGAAGTTAAGGAACAGATTATGTTCATAGCTGTTTTGCATTTTCCCCGTCCTGTATAAAACTTATCTTCAGGGGTGGAAGGAGGACTTGGGAAGGTAACTTATGTTGAACCATAATAAGCACTGATGAGGTACTGAAATTAGTGATATTCATGTGTTGTTGTCAGTGTGGTGGAGGGTGACTCTGGGAAAAGCTGCTGGGACAGAGATATCCCTTTAAGTTAGTTGACTTCCATATTATAGGGCGTTGCCATTATCTGACAGTCTGTGTTAGCTCTGCTATTATGGCTAGACAAGACAAGTGTGTATGAAGGAAAACTACCATGAAATTGCCTCTCTGTCTTTTATTGCTTCTCCCCCGTGGGCCATATATAGGAGTCTTGTTATCTCCCCTGTTTCGCAGTACCTGGAGACCAATGTTTCTAAATAAGAAAAAAGTCTATAGGTGTCTCAGTAAAAATATCTCAGACCTACAGAAGTTCTTCTCTTCAAATTTGATGAGAAAGTAAAACAAGAATTTTGTGAAAATTATTGTAGTGGAACCTAAGCTATGTAAAACCTGCCCAAATACTCACGTTGGTCCTAAGTATTAAAGAGACCAAATACACTGCCTGCTTAGTTAAGGTTCCCAGAGACACTTAGGTAGCTGGAGCTTTCCTTTAGTGATGGTGCAGGTAAATGATGCAAACTTCATCTTGGCTATTTCCACTTCTGTATGACTGAGAGCTTGTTATTAACTTCAGTATTTGTTTGAATACAAAATGTGAAGAGAATTTGGGGATTCAAAAGCACTGTGGTCTGAAGCAGAAGAAAATATTTTTACAGCCCGCTGTGACCTGAAATCCCTAAGCTTTGCACAGCTGTAGAAAGAAATCCATTTCAGAGTCTGTTATGTTCGGAGGTGAGTATAAAACACAACCTCTCAAATGTGTGTCCCAAGAATGAAGAATTAGGCATTTAGGGAATGCATTCCCAGATAATATTATTTATTCCTTAATTCATCAAGCAAGTGAAAGTAAATTAAAAGTCTGGGCTGTGGTTACGTGCCAATTTGTATGCCAACAGTAAGGTTACAGTGTTTTAGAAGTACAACACTGAGTGCAGAGAGACGATTTCCTGAAGTCCCACGCTGGTGTCACCCAGCCCTTCGTACCCCAAGTCTCCAGGTGCAATTGGGGCCTCTCACTTAAAGGTGTCCTCATCCCCTTCCAAAGAGAAGTTAAAAATAATTGTACCTGGATAACGAATTATGAAATAATTATAAAACGTTCTGAGCTACAGCAAAATCAGCATGGGTCTAGAGATTAGCTGCCATGCCAAGACCTCAAACAACTGGAATAATCTAGAAAAAAAACTCTACTTCAACTTGTTATTTCCATGCTTCATAAATACACTAAGTCTTTGGTGTTGGTGGTCATATTGCATCCTGTTGTTAGCACCTGGACCAAGCTGAGAAAATCCAGTTCTTGGCATGTAGAAACTAATGCTTTGCATCAACAATTCATTTCCAAATTACATGGAAAGTGTTCTCTTGCCCGGTCACTATAAATTAGATTAATTGTAACACAGAAGCCCCAGGGAGGGGGGAAAAAGCAGTATTGTGCTCTGAATATCATTATACCCATTGATTATACAACAGGAAAGTTACCCTGAAACAGAACCACTGGGCACCATGTAGAGATTCAGAATGGAAGAGATGAATGTGCTGTTACCAGTAACCACAGAGCCATGGAGGAAGGTGCTGGGAAGACCTGTGGTCAGATAAGGAGATATTAATCAAGTTTTTCACTATTTAGTTTGTTGTTCAGTAATGTAGATGGCATCTGGACTTTACTCAGCAGGATGGAGCTTATTAACAGGAGAGAGACTGACTTTATAGAAAGTCTGATAGTGGTAGGACTAGAGGGAACAGTTTTAAACTAAAAGAAGGGATATTTAGGTTAATTACTAGGAGGAAAATGGTCACCGTCACTGAGAATCATCATCAGAGGTTGGTGAGGTCCTGACACTGCTGCCCAGAGAAGCTGTGGGTGCCCCATCCCTCTAGGTGCTCCAGGCCAGGTTGGGTGGAGTCTTTGGTAGACTGAGCTGGTGGGAAACAGCTCTGCCCATGGCAGGGAGTTGAGACTGGGTCCCTTCCAATCCAACCATTCCATGATTACCATCTTTACAGCATCACTTTTAGTTACGTTGTCTTTCTTCAAGACAGTTTTTGCTCACAGTCCCTCTAGCGGAAAGGCTTTAGCCTCTTAGAGGAGGTCAGAGATGCCAAGGTCTCTGTGCTGGTACTGAGCTGTTGTGCCCAGCCCTTTTGTTGTAGGGTACAGCTGCAGAAATACCTTCCCACCTCATGTTTTCCATGGTGCTGCATTGCATGGCTCTACACGAGACCAGTGGGATTTTGCAGGTCTGATGTCCTCTGCATGGCTTATTCAAGCACCCAGGTTCAGCTGCTTCATAAGACAGAGTGCAAGGGCTTTCAGCTTGTCTGCCTCAGCAAACCTGCACCACCAAGGATACAGAATGGTTGTTGTATGTTTTATTTTGGTTTGGTTTAATTTAGTTTCATTTAGTTTACTTCATTTTATTTTCTCTGCTTTCATCCGTGGAAATGTAAAATTTCCTCTTAGGCTACAGCCTCTTAACAGTTCTTAGCAGGGGTAGTTAATACAGTTGAACAGATGTAATGAACAAACTGTTGTGTCTCAGATTGTTTTCTCAAGCAAATAAGAAGCCACATGTGAATTTTTCACCAAGTTAAGTGACAACAAGCTATAGAGGTGACAAATGTGTCTCTTGCTGAGCATACTGGGCTAGGAGGCAGGGGGGTGTCTTCCACCTGCTTGGCGACATGGGACAGCCCCTATGACTTGCTTTGCTGGCTGTGAAGTGTTTAGATTGAACCTTCCCATCAGGAAGTGTTCTGAGATTTACAGGTAGGAAATGTAATACACAGTACATAATAGGTTTTCTGATTTTATAGCATGGTAGTATTTCTATCTTAGAGCCATCTAATTTAAGCCCTAATTTAAGCTGCTAATTAGTAGAATCAGTGAACAATAAATGTCAAATAATGTAATTGTTTTATGTAAGTACACCTTTTCTGTAGTTGTATAGGAATTGGACTTAATGGTTCTTATGGGTCCCCTCCAACTTGGAATGTTCTACAATTCTATGATATGGATGTGAAATCAGGTGTTTTGTGTGTATTCCCACATATGAAACATCCTAAGGAGTAATCTCAGCAAGCAAAAAAGGCCATTAGGTCCGCAGAGAGAAACAAGTGCTTGGAACACAAATATTCATGAAAATTCTCATTCCTCCTGTCTGGTCATATTGACATTGTCCTTTCCTCACACTGGAGCCAAGCTTTGAATCAAAGTTCTTGTCTCAAGCCCACAGCTACAAGTCAGTCGCTACCTGTTCCTTGTACAAGGAAGCTAATCAGAGTAGTTCACATAAGGTTTATTTATGTATTAGGTGTGCTTCCAGTGTGGATTGTTTGAGAACACAGGCTTCATTTTACTTTTGTGTATCTTGAAAGAAATCAAACTATTCTCTGTTGACTTTGGCCACAAGCAGTATCTGCAGAGTGACTTCTCTCAGTCATGCCTCATGCAACTGTGGAAAATCCTTCAAGATTAGCAACTTTCAGACACAAAGTTACTCAAATGCTGTAGGATGCAATTGGTTGTCCAAGAGCAGTCAGCATATAGGTGTAATATTAGAGCTGAGAAGGAAAGAGAGGAGGATCCTTCAAAGAGGGTCATTATATTCTTCCCTATTTTCTGCAGAAAATATTTCCTGTGCTATAAAAAGACAGAATGACCAGTGTGTAACATAAACTCAGATTAGAATGAATGCTTCAAATAACCTTGGGCCTGCTGGTAAATTCATGGTACCCCATGGCCACAACAGTAGTGGAGAACATTGTTCTGCAGTTTATATTAGCACATGCTTTATCATTTTTTGGCATTAGGAGGCTGCTGAAGCATATGTCTGATTTCCAGTGCCATTTATTTCACCCTGCAATATGAAGGTAGTTACTATCGTAATGATTATGAAGCATTCCTGAGTTCAACACCTTCAGTGACTGATAATTTAATGTGTCCAAATGTGCTTTATCATATAAGCAGCTTACTTCTTGAAAAATGATAGCTGGTTTGTTGCCTACAATTGTAGCTCATTTCTTATATAAGCCTTCCTTAGGCCTAGCAACTTAAGTGCCTAATCTGATCTCCTCTTGCACCCTAATAAAAGCAAACACAGTGCCAAATACTTGCATAAAATCACATGCTTTTCCCACTTCCTTTGTGTTTCTTCTAACTTTTCAGTTGAGTGAAGTACTAACATGAGCTTAAATTTGGCCTTTGCTTTTTTATGAGGATGAAGGCATACTGATGTCTCCTGTATAACAGATGATGCTTCTGCATTGTTCAAGGACATGAATAATTAAAGCACACATCGAGTCTTAGTCGTTGCAGTTTTATAAAAGGGTTGTACTTGTGGCTGAATGTTTTTCTGAACTGCAACACAGAAAATGCGTGCGCAGCAGACGTTGGCAAACAAGTTCAAAACTTCATAATTAACTGGCTGTCAAAAATTTGGAAGCAAAACACAGGAGGTGGTTAGGAAATCAAAGTATGATGTGTTTTTAATCACAAAACACAAGGAAATTTTAAAAATTTATGAGTAATAAATCTATATTGTTGGTACCAAATGGCTCCCTTTGCAGTCCTTTAATGTAACACCTGTGCTTCCTCTCTCTGAATAACAACCCATTTTTTGACTGCCTGAGGAGCAGGGCAAGAGTAGGTTTGCAGGCTCAGGAGAACAAAGCCAGGTTCCCAGACTGAGCTCTCAGTGCACTTTAGGATTCCATTTACAGTCTGTTTGGTTTGTAATTCAAATCGCTCCAGACCAGAGTTAATGTTTAGACCACAGCCACCTGAAATTTGCTTCAGGGCTGAAGCCCAGCCAGATTGCGAATGGAGGAAACACTTGAGGTTTGCTAAATACAGTTAATAGGGGATTAGAAGCTGTGCTTTTTATGGTAGTGCAGGGAGGTCTGTAATAGGAAAAAAGATGAAATGCAAATATGTAACTTTGGCCACGTTGAGAAAGATGCAACTGGTTGCACCCCAGCTGTCTAGTAATTGTTCCTTCTTTTGTTAGATGAAGAGAAAATGAAAGGAGGAAGGTAACAAAGCTCTGATAAAGTCTATGGTGAGAGTCTACTGCAGGTGCTGCTGGCTGATTGGAAATGACCCAGTGCTGGAGTGACTGGTCTGATGAGTTATACAATCCAAGAGATACTTGTCTTTCTGCTGCTAGTTTGGTGTATATGCAAAGACTTTGTCAAACCTTCGTTTCTGTTTTCCATTTGCTTTTTTAATAGACACATTCACTGGGGCACCTTCATGGTGAGTGTTTTCAGTGCCTCATGCAGTGGGGTGTGGCTGCAGGCATCGTACAAGTATTCACCACTGCCCTATAAATCAGTCACAGAAATTGAGAGCTGGGAGGATTCTTGGAGGTCTTTGAGCTGGATGAAAAAGGATCAAATGTAGCTAAGCCATACCCACCAAACATTCATCTTAACATTTTCTTTAAAACTCTGGCAAAGGAAATTCCACATTTCTAGGTTGCCTGTTCAAGTGGTATTTATCTAAACTTCGTCTGCATAATTTCAGTGAAGGAGATTCCACACTCCAAGGTTGCTTGTTCCAGCATTTCACCACTGAAGCAGAAATGTTTTTCTAATATCTGATCTAAGTTGTCTTTGCTAGAGATTATGCTGATCCCTCTTCTTTCCTATTCCACTGACTATGAAGATCAGTCAATCATTCTTCTCTTCTTAGAAGTCCCTGGATATTGGAAGACTCTTGTCACATTCATTCCTCAGTTTCCTCTTCTCCAGACTAAACAACACCCAAGTCTTTATCCTCTCAAATGGTAGACTCAGAGCTGCAGCTGGCCATTACAGCAATTCTTATATTGCCAAAAATGTATGCAGCCTGTATCTGTTCCTCCAGAACCAAAAGGATTTACTCCTATGGAACTACTTGCAAATTTAGTCCTGACATTAAGAGGCTCAAAAACTGGTATGGATATAGGAGACGGTTGACATGGTTAGAAAATTAACATCAGATAACACTGGGAGATTCCCTGGTTTTACAACTTGCATGCCTGTATGTGGAAGTAGGTTTTAACTTGACAAAACTAGATGTTAAATGTCAAGATTAATTTAGAAAAAAATAATTCTTTTCCAGAAGAAGGAATGTGGCTGGGGAAGAGCTGGCCATCTTGGGAGGGAAGCTGAGGGCAGGTGAGAGTCAGAGGGGACACAGGTGCTGTGTGGCTGTAGGGACCACCTCACAGTTGTGCACATGCTCTGAAAAACCCTTGTCTGTCAGAGTTCACATCAACCAGAACTTCAGGGCTTTGAAAGTATTTCATGACTTTTTTTTCACTTTTCCTCTCCCCTGCCTGCTTTACCATCGCATTTGCTATTTTCTTATCCTGTCTGAGATTTCAAGAAAATCAAAAACTCCAAAAAAACCCACAAACTTCCAAAATTCCAAACTCTGATAATATTTGTTTCCACTTATATTTTGCTTTTAGGAGAATGAGGACTTTTGATCTCTAGT
This sequence comes from Odontophorus gujanensis, assembly GCA_013399175.1. NCBI lineage: Eukaryota > Metazoa > Chordata > Aves > Galliformes > Odontophoridae > Odontophorus > Odontophorus gujanensis. The sequence continues at coordinate 112,585 of VXAB01005741.1, read as the reverse complement.
ATGAATCTCATGATCTCAACTGACATTGAGATTTTGTCCTTACTAGACAGACTTCTATTTAAAAACAATCAAAATGACATCAAACCTCAAATTTCAGAAGAGTCCCCTATAATCTATACCAGATCATCAAAGATGGAGCACTGTTTTTTTTGTTTTTATTATTATTATTATTTTAATTTCTGCAATGCAGTAATTCATTTTATCAAGAACCTGGCTTGCTTTATTAGATTTGCTCAGAAAAGGCCATAATTTGTTTCCAAGTCCCTTTCTTTGGAGACTGTCAGTAGGTAGGTAGCATGTAGCATTAGAGGCATGAGGAAGGTGCTGGGCTTTCAGAGCCTCTCCTGCAGGGACAGACTGCTGCTGTGATGTGTCCCTATTTCTGCCACAAGCAGAGAGCTGGGGAGGTTTCCAGGCACCTGCAGCTGACTCAGAGTATCTCCAGCAAAGTGCAGCAGCTCCTGTGGCCAGCACATTTTATGGCACAGTGGCTTGGCCAGGATTTCATGCTTTCTTTAAATCCAAGGCAGGAAATAGCAAAGCAAGATACATGCGTCTTTGATATCCACAGGGAACGCTGTTGCCTGCTGCCCCGTGCTAGCATTATTGCATGATAGAGGAGCTGATAATGCAAAGCCCTCAGCTGTCTCCTCAGACTGCTTTTGAAGAAATGTGCATGATAGGCATGATTTAGAATGCGGTTTTAGTGTTATTCCAGTTATTCATACTGCCTGACAATACAACTTCTAAGGCAGAGGTGTATGATGTACTAAATTAGATGTTGGCTGCCCAGAGAGGTTGTGAAGTCTTCTTTACAGACGTTCAAGACCCAATTGGATGCCTACCTGTGCAACTTGGTCTAGGGAGCCTGCTTTGGCAGGGGGGTTGATCTCAAGAGGTCCCTTCCAGCCCTTACAGTTCTGTGATTCTGTTGCCAGACTAAAACACTGGCTCCATGGTATCTTTGTGTTTGACTCATCTTCTCCATTCAACTAGGGGAAAAATTAAATCTAAGGAAAGATGCAAGGTTCAGCACCTCTCACCCCCGTATCTGCCCACTGTTTAAGAGGGGTGGCTGAAGGAACTGGCATTGTTCAGTATGGAGAAGAGGAGGCTCAGGGAAGACATTATTGCTCTCTACAACTGCCTGAAAGGAGGGTGTGGTGACTTGGAGCTGGTCTCTTCTCCCATGTAACAGTGCTAGGATGAGAGGTGATGATCTAAAGTTGTGCCAGGAGAGGTTCAGGTTGGATGTTTAGGAAGAATTTCTTCTCAGAGAGTGGTGAGGAATTAGAACAGGCTGCCCAGGGAGGTCGTGGAGTCACCATCCATAGAGGTGTTCAAGAACCATGGAGATGTGGCACTGAGGGACATGTTTAGTGGGCATGGTGGGGATGAGTTGATGTAGTGATCTTTTCCAAATTTAATGATTCTATGATTCTTTTAATCTCTATTCTCTCGGAAGGAGGTTAGCAATAAATCACAACCAACAACTTACTCAACCTAGTACTAAACAACAAGCTCCCTAGAGCAAGCCTGTAAGTGTTGTTATTCCCAAGCCAACATCTGTGGTGATGATTCATCTACCTGGAACAATGTTGTGAGATCTGTTTCTGCAGCACAAGTTTATGGCTTTCTATATTGACAGTGTTAACAAGCCTACTCTCAGGATCATCGTGATTTAATTATTTACATTCCTTAACCATCAAGCTTGATTGCTGCTTGTACACCTTAGATGGGGGACCTGTGCACAGTGGTAACCTGGCCTGAGTTATGTATTGTTGATAAGTTTACCTATGTAAGTTTAATTTTTGTGCCCTGTCTCCAATATCTCTACCCTTTTGAATTGTTGGATGGATTATCTTCATTCCAAAGACTTCTGAATGTCTGAACCCAACTTGTCAGATACAGCTGAAAGATCTCTCTTCCTTCTACTGTGTGCAAAATAAGTAGTAGATATCTATCATCTATCTAAGCAGAAATTCATCTATGATTATGACACTGAAGTCAATTGCTTTGTACCAGGGTAAGTAATGAGAGCTTGGAGAACTGCTAAAACATAGTTTATGGAAAGATTCAAACAATTCATTGTTCTGATGGTATTTGTGCTATTCACATCCCCTTCACTGCTTGCAAACAGGATTTAAATCCAAGAATACAGACACACATTAATTAACCGTTACTGTTGTTGATGGCAGTGAATTCTAAATTCCTTAGAGACCAATTTGTTGTCTGCTTTGACCTGTGGTGTAAAATAAAGCCCAAGAATTTGACCTTGCTGTTTTTACATTTTTTTTCCCTACCAAGTACATGAAATACCAATGACATTAATCTGCAACTAAGCAATGAGTACATCTTTTAGAAAGGCATCCAATCTTGATTTCAGATTCCAAGTGATGATAGAATTACAAGACCCAGGAGAAGTTATTCTTATTTGTTTAAGCAAACAAGACAAAAAATATTTCCTACTTGAATGAGATGAGCTTCAGCTTCTAATCTGGAGCTCTGCTTGTCCTGCCTGCTAGATTACACATCCCTCTAACAGCATTTATCTTCTCTGATCTAGATTTTATAGAATGTGAAAGGAAATGATTGACAAGTTTCTTAGGAAATAATCTTTTCTTAATAAACACTAAATGTTTCAGGAAAGGAAACAAAATCACAGTTGCTATTTGACTTCTTATAGGACCTGGCTTTAAAAAAAAGATGTGATTTTTTTTAAACTAAACGTGATAATGCATCTCATATAATATTTCCATTTGGAGCATACTGAAAATTTAAGAAAGAGAAATTGTATTGATTTAAAACATTCTGAAACAGAAAGTACTTTATAGATATATTTTAGCTGTTCTCAATTTTAATCACACTTTAATTCCAATTTTATTAACATTCAGATTACTTTATCACAACTTCCTTGTACAAAATACTCTAACTTCCTTGTACAAAAAGGTTATGCTTATTAAACTAATGCCCATGTGTATTCTTGATGCTATGTAAAAACGTAGGAAAAAATTTATTTCTACTATATAAATGTTTGTGAAAATATCATTTGCTTAGGTTGCAATGATGTAGAAAAAATTCAAGAATTAAAATGTCCCTGGAACTCATGAATAAGTTCCCATTTCTCTCAATAGTGATTTTATTTGGAACTTCTGTACTTATTTAGAGGACTCTTGTCATACTTCTCTGTCTGTAAACAACCTCCATGTTATAATTCTGAAGACAGACCCTGAAACCCAAAAGGTAAAATCTGTGTGAGGAAATAAAGCCTGAAATTCACATGTCAAGAATGCAGACAGTTGAGTAGAAAGTGAGTGTTTGTAAAATACAGATGCGAAACCCAGACATTTTCCTGTTTGGTTCTGCTGTTGGATTTTCAGAAACTACTTTTCTAGCCATTTCCTTTCCCATTATTCTTAATAAAGATTTTGCTGGGTTATGAACTATTTTCTTTGGGCAGGGCAAAAGGTGCTAAAATGTTTTCTCTGGAATTTAAAGATTCTTTTTTCACTAGGGTAGGTATGTTATTCTGTGCTGAGTGGGAAGTCTGAAGGGGAAATCTTACAAATAATTAATTTCAGTAAAGGTAAAATACTGTTTTCTCTTTAATTGACTGCTGGGAGAAGAAAGGCAAAAATAAATCAAGACATTCCATTTCATGAGTTCCAACTTTTATGGATTTCCCATTGGTAATGTTTCACTTACTATGGTCAAGGACTTTGTGTAATGAAGTAGGTTAATATATATAAGAGAGTGTCTATGCCGACAAGGTTTGCTTGATCTTGGACCAGTAAACACAAGGATTTCTGTTTAAGTCATTTGTGCCAGCCACCCCTTTTAGACTGTCTATTTCACTTCCACTGTAACAGCTTCATTTAAGCTGTACCTGCCAACTTGTTACCAAAAATGGTGTATTTTTAATTTGCCTGAGATCACACTCTGACATAGAACCACAAAAAGGATCAATTTCATAGATGATACTACTGCTCTTTACTTCTCCAGTGTTTTCAAAAAAGAGAAGGGAAAGGGGGACAGGATGAAGCCTGTGCTTGAGAGGGATGGGAGTATGGAGGAAGTCATCCTGCTTCGCAGAGCTGAAGGCTAAATCGTCTGATAGGACTACTACAATCCACTATGCTACTGATGTACAATGACTTTTGCCTAACATAAATATTTCTTTGGTCTGATGACCTTATCTGATGGACTGCTTTTCTTCTTAAAAGAAGTAGAGGAATGAAGGAAAAAAAAAAAAAACAAAAACAGCAGTACTTGTCTTCCTAAATTGCTAGATTTTCCTGGCAGATATATAATCTGCTGTCCAGAATGCCTCTAGCATTGGTGTTTGCTGAATTCCTCATACGCCTGTTTGTATTCCAAAGAAAATTACTGCACTTGTCTTCAGCTGTTGCCTCTGTTGGAGGTCCTCATAGAGAAGCCAAGAGCTGGGGTGAATAAGGTCTTAGAGTAGAGAAATAGCCGGGGATTTCTGGGCTCTTCTCCCATGTGTGCCATTAGGTTTCTATCTGTGTTATATTCAAAAAGCATATAGAAATAACAATGCAAATACAATTGTATAAATGAAAGTACATATAAATAACATAGCTGTGTTATAAGAAGAATAAAGTGGAAAGAGCTTTGGGTCTCCTCCTCCTAAACCAGTGCTGAGGCATATACATTATATTTGAGGTTAATCAGGGAAAACTGGGGGAAGGCATAAGTAAATTTAGCCATGCTATGAAACCTCAAAGATGCCAAGGCCGCATTCTCTGAAGAAGGATGGTGACTAATAATGCTAAGAATCTAAATCCTGTACCTTGTTGTTGCTGCTAATGTCTTAACCAGTTGTTAACACTTCTGTTGCCAACAGCTTAACTCAGCACAATTTGAAGGTCTGGAGATGGAGTGATCTCTTTTTCTGTCAGGTCAGGATTCCGTTAAATCCTTCCTTTTATCTTGCTTTTAACTGTATTTGCTTGACAAAAGCATTTTTCTGGGAGTCACTAGCAGGCACAATTCCTTGTGTCTTCCAAGACTTGCTAATATATTCCACATACATTATGCAAATTTTCAAAACATTGAGTGTTCCCTATGTTGTTGATATACAGAAACTGTCACAAACAACAACTTTATTGTTTTCCCTTCCTCTCATTCTGACAAGTCTTTTAACATGAAATTGCTTGTAGAATCATAGAATGGCTTGCATTGAAAGGGACCTTAGATCTTACCCAGTCCCAACTCCCAGCTGTAGGCAGGGTTGCCCCCAAAAGCTCAGGCTGCCCAGGCCCCATCCAGTCTTGTTTGAAGCCCCTCCAGGAATGGGACACCCATAACCCTGGGCAGCCATGCCAGGGCCTCACCACCTCTGCATAAAGAATTTCCTCCAAACACCTAACTTAAATCTCCCCACTTTTAGTTTAAAGCTGTCCCCCCATGTCTGATCATTATACACCCTGCTATGGGTTTTTTCTTCTAGTACTCCTTTAAGTACTGGAAGGCTGCAATGAGGTCTCCCCGAAACTTTCTCTTCTCCAGAATGAACAAGCCCAGCTTCTTTAGCCTGTCTTTGTAAGAGGGGTGCTCCAGCCATCTGAGCATCCTTCTGGTCTTCTTCTGGACCATCTTCTACAGCTCCACATACTTCTTCCTGGGAGTCCCAGGCCTGAGCACAGCTACAGATAAGGCTTCATGAGGGCAGAGCAGAGGGGGACAATCCCATCCTTCTCCCAGCTGGCCACCCTTCTGTTGATGCAGCCCAGCATACAGTTGGCCTTCCAGACTGCAAGCACACACTGCTGGCTGATGTCCATCTGCCTATCCACCAGAACACCCAAGTCCTTCTCCACAGAGATGCTCTGAGTTCTTCTCCCACTCTGTACTCGTATCTGGGATTGCCCTAACCCAAGTGCAGCACCATATACTTGACCATGTTGAACCTCATTAGGTTCTCATGGATCCACTTTCTGAGTATGTCCAGGTCTCTCTGGATGGCATCCCTTCTTTCTATTGAATCAACTGCATTGCTCAGCTTGATGGCATCAGCAAACTTGCAGAGGGTGCCCTCAATCCCACCGTCTATGTCGCTGATAAAGATACTGAACAACACAGGTCCCAAGACAGACCGCTGGGGGACACCACTCATTATCTGTGATCACAGCTCTCAGAGTGCAACCACATCATCCTCTGAGTGATCCCACGCTCCCCCTGCGCAGCCTGTCAGCTAACACTCCACCTATGGTTCCCCTGCCCCACAGCAGCACCTGTGCTGCATCCCGAGGCGGCAGGGCATGCAGCAGCGGCCCCGCGCCAGCCCTTACCTCCATTAGCACCACCTGCCCTGCAGGCGGAGCCTCGCGCCCTTCTCCGCGTGGAGCCGCAGCCGGGCCGGGCCCAGCGCTTTCTCGGCGCTGATCGTGGTCGTGTTCCGCAGTAATGGCTGCATGTGAGGCTGGTGGATGCAGGGGGATCCCTGACCTCTCTCTGAGGATGGGGAGATGTTTTGCAGATCTGCAGGGGCACAGTGGGACCGCCGAGGTAGGCACAGCACGCGCTGTGGTGCGTGCAGTGTGCGTCTGCTCTGTGGAAAGGGTGCGGAGACCTCCCTTCAGTTTGCAGCAGACTTTAAATATAAGAAGCTATACTTCACCTGGTGCTTTTCGTAGGCAACGATCCTTTCAAAAACAAACAAACTTCAAATTATTTTTGCAGGAACTGGTTACAGGCAGTTTTTCTAAAGAAACTCATGCTCCAGCATTGGCTCTGCACTCGGCGCTCGTCAGATCGCTTTGCATTTCTTTTTAATCCCTTCCCAGTACCATTTAATACTATTTTACACACTCCTTTCAACCTACAGCCCTGGAAACTTGAGTGAAAACATGCACGCGAACCGCCCAAAAGTCATAATAAGATTATAGGGATGCCTGAGATCATGCAGCAGAAACAATGGGGTTGCACAACCACTGAGCTCAGCGCTGCCGGGTTTGATGGGGGCAGTTGGTACATGCTGGTACTGCTATTGCGCCCCGGAGCCAGAACATGATTTAAGGTGCCCATGACAGCGTGTAGGTGAGTCTTAGCCATAGCGTGTCTTGGAGAGTAGAGCATGATATAGCAGGCTGAGAAAATGGCAGGGAAATAAGCTGATTAGGTTAGGAGAGGTGGGAATGGTAGAAGGAAGTATTGCTTCAAGTTACCAATCACCTGCGCTACTTTTGTTGCTCATAGAGCTCCTGCTGGGGAGAGTATAACTCTGTACATGGATAGAATAATACCCAAATACAGAGTGTATGCTGTCATGAATCAAAAATCTTATGCTTCAGGGATTAAAGCAGTCCCTTAAATATCAGGGATTAAGAAAGGAATTTAGTGATGTGGTGTTACCTCTTTCCCATGCCAGAATTTGTTTTCACCTTCTGGAGCTACTAAATAGCTAACCTAGGCACACCTGGGATCCACTGGGGAAGGCATTAGCAGTGGGTGCACCTTTCAAATAGGTGCTTCTCAGATATTAAGAGATTCCTCTGGTTTGCAGCTCATCCAACAAGGGTTGCTCAAAGTAAGTTTCTGTTGACCCAACTGACTGCATTCCTCCTGCATGGTACAGGGTCTGCATTTCCTCTGGGTCTTTTTAGGCTTTTGTCCATATTTGTGAGACTGTGAGTGTTTTTCATTTCAAGCCACAATCTGAAAGGTGTGTTGGGCCATGGAGGTGTGCTTGTGTAGCACAGTGCCAAGGAGTTGTACAATACAGCCTGGGATGTGGAAGGATGGTTTCCTGGGACGAAGGGCAGTGGGAGGCAAGCCTGTTCTGCTGTCATGAAAAGCATAGCAGAGATTCAGCTTCTCGGGAGCTTGCTGATTTATTCCAAGTGTGAGGTTTGGCCCAAACTGACAGTGGTGCTGGGGGTGGACAGAAGGAACAACGGGGGAGGAAGCAGTGTTGTTTTCCAGGATGGATTCAGTTAACATTCTATGAAAGTGATAAACAGGAATTGTGGTAACTTTTCAGAAGGTACTGATATGCTGTTACGGGATATCTCATGACCCAAATATTGTTGGGATGTTCTGAGTCTTATAAAGAAACATATCTAAAAAAAAAATAAAAAAAAATGGTGTGCATATGTAGGACTAAACAAATCAATTCTTGCAGCCCACAGAAAGCTAGCGTGAGATGGGTGCCAATATTCAAACCGTACTGTACCTGCTGCTGTCAGCTTCTTGGTTATTGTGAGGTAGTGCTCACAAGCCAATGTTTGTCGCTCTGTAAGCAGAGAATAGCCTGTGTCAGCTGGTGTTGAAATGACTTGTGATACACTTAGAGTAAGTGGTAACATGGAGGGAAAGTTGTATCTAATAACAAACCTGGGTTTTTTGTTTTGTTTTTTGTTTTGTTTTTTTTTTTTAGAAGGATATAGGGCTCTTGTTTGTCAGCATTGGATGTTTGCTTCGTTTCCTTGGGTGAGGAGAAAAGGTGATTTACAGAGATAACAGTTTTGGTGTATTTTGCTTCTACCTGCAAATTCTGAGCACATCTATCATGTGTGACATGAAGTAGCTTGAATAAGAGGAACTCTAGTTGTTTCAGGTTTGGGGCAGAGCTTGTTTCATTTTGAAATTATTATCCAGACAGAAACTTTCAGAAGAAGAAAATACTTCGGCTTGTTTTATTAAACCACTGAGTGATATAGGTCATTATGTGTTGTAATTTTGCTTATTACAGGAAACTGTCTTATTGTGTCTGTATGTTTGGGTTTGCAGTGTGTTTGTAGTGCAGAATGAGGAAGTCTTTTCACCAATAGACAGTTTTTTCTTCATCTGTGTCTCCAAACTTGTTTCGCACAGATTCTAGGCAGAGACTTGGCCATAGCATGTGCTCCCATAATTCTCTCATTTACAGAAAACTTGTACAGAATTTTTATTAGTACATAATATTTTGTTTGGAAATTTTTTGTTTTTATTAATAATGGGCTATGGCATGTCAGTGAAATCCTGTGTGTTCCGTGTTAATTTTGTCCTTTCTAGAGAACAGAAGCTTTAGCTTTCTGAAGTAAGGCTGTTTTTTGTTTGGTTGTTTTTGTTTTGTTTTGTTTTGTTTTTCCATATCAGGTCCAGTGTACTGCAGCTCTTCATTTCTCATAATAACATCTCCCAGAATATTTTTTATAGCTCCAGATATTGTATGTGTAGCTGTATTAACCTATTGTTTCACAAATGCTTTAACTGAAATGACCAGAGTATATGGGTGTCACTCAAGACAGTTGTCGTAAGCCATGTGAACCACAGAAAGTTGGAGTGAAAGCTCCTGCCCTATTGCTCAAATCAGGAGTTAGAGAAGATCACATATCCACAACTTAATGTGACTTGTCCCATAGTTTAGGAGGTTTGGTCAGTGACTGCTGTGCTGAGTTAGACAAAAACGGCAAAAAATATTTCTCATCCCAGAGATGCTGGGATAAAATGCTGCCCACTGTATGATTTCTAGAACGTGTTAAACAGTATGTTCACTGTTGATAGTGATGACAGCCAAGACTTAACAGGACAGTGGTTTCATTAAAAGTGAAATACTGAAGTGTCTCTTGGATTTCCCATGGATTAACTAGGACAAAGAATTCCATAATTCGCTGAGCCCAGGTTGGCCAATTCTTCCACCATCACCTCCTCTGTCCCCACTAACTTAAGAAAATGTCAACCATTTTTCAGATATCAAACATACGGTATCTTCAAATCTATATGATCGACTTGATTTTAAAATTACTTAATTTTTTCTTAAAGGCAATTCAGCTATGTTATGAGGTTGTATAAAGGTGATTTCTTTTAACTGATCTTGGAAAAGAAATTTTTTTCCGACTTGGTATTTTGTTTATAGAAGCTCTGTTAATCATGGTCAATAGGTGTACCTGGCTTTTCTTGTGGTTTCTGTGGGGTTAGAAACTGCTTCTACCGAAGTGCAGCTTACTATTGAGAAAGGAAGGTATAAGTACAGACACTCCTCTATATTGATTATCCTTGTAGGATTTGTTCATCCTTTTTTTTTTGGCTGTTATAAAATGCAGTGGGAGCAATTCCAGCTCAAGCACATCACTCCAGCGTCAAGCAGACCATGATGTCATGAGGAATTCCTTGTCGTAAGGGACATCTCCCAAGGAGAGCATTTGCTTTGCTGGAAACCAGCCATCCACCCACACGCTCCTTCTCCACCCAGCTGTTCCATCCAAATATCCAAACCAAAGGGAGTGCTTTGATTAATCGGAGTGAGTAGGAGTGATGCCATGACAATACAATAGTGCATCTGCTGTAGACTATTCTTGATTTGCATTTGATTGTTTGCAGTCCTACCCATCTGTAGCCAAAGGCAAGAAGTGATAACCTGTCATGTTATATAAAAACACGTTTGGAAAAAAAGTGGAGTAATGCGAGATAAATAGCATATGCTCTTTGAGTCTATTCTTTCCAAGCAGTTGCAGTCATTCAACAGCTTGATGTTTTCTCTTTTTAATGGTTTATTTTTGGATAGCTTCCATCTGCAAAATAAAATAAAATTGAGTGAGTGAAGGCATAATCTGTTGCATTTTGAGAGGAAATATGAAATGAGAAGTATTAGGATAATGTTAGGCTGTTAGCATGTGGACAAGAAAGCAAAAGGGTAAGTGACATCAGTCATATAGCTGTGGGACAGAAAGGCTTCTGCTCCATCAAGGCAGTTGTGCTACCTTAGCTCATGGATATTCTGTCTTTTTTTTTTCTTTGTTGTTATGGCACTAAAAGTTAGAATCAAAAACACCAGAGAATCATGTCATAGGACTTGAAAAGTTCCCCGCTTTTGTTACATGCATCTTTTGTTCTTCTGTAGCTGATTGTCAGTCATTTGAGTTATGCAATAGAATTAACCTGCTGATAAAGCCAATAGTAAAATCCTGTTGGCTCTGTTTAAGCTCGTTTTTTTTTAGGACGTTTTAGAGGACTTTCCTACCATGTGTATAACAACTTCAGTGAGAGAGGGCTGTTCATCCTATAGAGAGGGGCAAAAGTACAAACTAGAGAAGCTCTTGACAAATGGAGGATGTAATGTTATCACCTCTTAAAATTACCCCAAGAGTCACAGTTTTTTAGGTAAATTAAATAATAAGAGTATTTTTCAAAATGGGAAGCATGGAAAGTCTTCGTTTCTGTCAGGAGAATGGGAACCAATCCTCACTTAAAGGTGAATAGTTTTATATCCAACTTACTACTGGCACATCCCTCTCTTTGTTTAAGCCCAGTTAAATAACAAACCAAAAAATGTGAGCTCTTCTTCTCTCAGAACAGAGGGCCTGAGATCTAATTCTCCAAGAGGGTACCTTGCATGGGTTTTTCACATTTGGTCACGCTTGTCTGAGAGACTTTTTTCCAATTAATATTTGGCCGTATGGTTTCCTTTACTTATCTTTCCTGCACTCCACGAGGAGCCTCATCGCTGCCGCAACAGAACAGTGGAAAAAGTGGAAGCATGCAAACCTGCACTGCTGACAGTCCTTCCTCATGTGCAGTTGTATCCTCCCCATGTTATTTCATGATAGGTATTTGTACTGTAAAGCTGCATGGTCAGCTTTCATCTCTTCAGTATCAGACCTGTAAAATAGCGGTTAATTGTGCTGGGAAGACATGGCTACTTTGCTTGATGCTGGAAGATGTGAACGAAAGCCCATCATCTGAACTTCTCCCAGTCCTATTTGTGCACATTATCACCATGCTAATACTACCTGCAACTCAAGCAAATCTCTCCTAGACACATGATAATTTAGTTTAAGCATGGAACTGCATGGACGTGACTTTCTGGCTCCTGGATTAGAGCTAACTTGTTTCTTGCCAATATGGAGTGCAAAGCTGAAGAGCTATGATTTTAGAGAAAGCTCAGGGCTGTGTGCACATATGTGGATGTGCTAATATTTAGGATCCGCTGGATGCTTTCTCTGGTGTCAGCTCATGGAAGCCTGGGAGATATCCTCTCATTTGTCTGTTGGTTTGAAGTATAAGATTTCCAATCCTCAGGTCTGAGAAGAACAGCATGAAAATGAAGGTTATTCTTAATAGATGCAGAGATACACAGTCATATCTAATCTGATTTAGTTACCAGTGCACTTGTGATAGCATAATGCCCTGTGTGGCCATTCTGACTCTGAAAGTCATATAGGGACTCTTGCTTTAGTTCAACCTCCTCCAAAGGATCTAAACAAAACCCAGTCCTTCTGATGTGGTTCAAATTTCATTTGATTTTCATCAAGATAGTTGTACCAGCATAAATTTATACTGCAAGTTGTTCAGGTACAACTGAGCTCTGCAGATACCTTGTGTGTTTAGGTAGGTTGAAAGCATAGCCATAGGTGTGGGATTGTCCTGTGCATGAGAAATGGGTGTTGGCTCTAAAATCCACTGTTCTTGGGGCTTTGCCAAGTCAATCCTGACAGAGTACCAGGTGTGCGGGTGTGTATATGAACAAATGTATGTACATGTGTTGTGCGTGTGTTGTCTGAAAGCTGGAAATAGGGATGGGCAAATAGCTATTGAAAAAGAATTTTGCCTTTGAATTATTCGGAGTGAAACTTCACAAATTGGTTCATTTCCACTGAGTTATTATCTGACAGTTAAACCACGAGCAACCAGGAGATATTTTGATATTTCCTCTTAAAAATTATTGAAAGTTTTGCAATATAATATATAATGCAAAGTCATTTTCAAATTCATAAGCATGCACAAGTACCCCAGCTGACCCCTCTTATACCCTTCTGTGAAATGTATGTGACATCAGATCTCTATTTTCTGGTTGGTCTCCTCCACTTTGATTGTGACTGTTTTCTGTGGGGAGAAAAGGGTCTTCCTGACCCTTTTTCTCGCAAGGGGAGATCTTGCGAGACTGAGCTTATCCCCCTGCAGAACAGTGAATAAATCAGTCATCAGAACTGGGGCACCAGAATTGCACTTTGCTTCTCCTGCCTGCAGAGGAGGCCTCTTTCCAATAGAAGGAGGCAAAAGATATACAGCAGAGAGTTATTGCTTCATTGGGAAAGAAGATGTGTGTGGGTGTATAATGAGGGGACTTTACAAATAATTCCTTGGTGATTATTCATTGTAAGGGGCATTCAGTTGCCTTAGAGATATCCCACGGAGTACTTAATTTGTAGAGAAGTTCAGATGTGCAGGATCTTGATTTCATTGTGTTTAGTTTTCTGCCCAGTGTCAGAAATCGTTTTCATAATCTGCCCTGGGGAATTCACTGTCTCTTGTACATTGGTTGTGTGTACAGCCCATTTTGAAATATGAGGGGTTTTTTTGAAACTGAAATTGTTCCAGCTAACAATACCTTCCCTTCAGATTTTCATTTTTCAGAAGTGACGCACCCTCTATTGAATAATAAGGCTTGATAACCACAGTTTCTTGGATAGCATGCAGAGAGCTGCCAATATTGCTTTGGGACTAAATCAGGAAATCACTGCCTGTTGCTATAAAGGAATCTGTTATCCAGTTGGGATCATCTACCCTCAAAATTTTTATGTAGTAGTGTGGGTTAGAGATCTCCTATTTTAAGATGTCCTGCATTAATAACAAAATGACCATACAGATTTAAAAAACAGAACAAAACACAACCATTTCCAGGTTAAGAAAAAATGTCTTTTGGTCCAGAGTAAGTTAAAATCACACACTTGCATGAAATCTGCAGTAAAGAACATTTATAGTGGAAACATTGACTGACCTTTAACAATAGCAGCATGGCCAGCTCTGCTCTAACAACAATTGGAAATAACAGGCAGTAGCATTACAAGATGATATAGGCTGGAGAAAGTTCAAAGAGAAAACATGTGAAGAAAATCCAAGAGTGGCTGACTAAATATCATCTATTTTTTCTACTAATTGGCCACAGTTTGATACTCTAAAGTTCACAACAATTACTGCTCTGATAGTTGAAGCATTGCCTAAAGTCATTTTATTTCAGACCTTTCTGAATGATAGTAAAATTTCTTGTATTGCTTACCTAAGAGACCAGGCTGTCAACCTCCTCAGTGAAAGTCTCTTCGTGTTATATATGACATAAAACTTTATTTCTTCTATCTGAGGGAAAATGAAGTCAAGGTACTTCCAATGAGGATGAGGATATGGGATGGTAGGTTGAACTCAGAATGATTCCAGTGATCCAGTTTTCAGAATCATGGCCCTTTCTGCCACTGTGAGTTTCTGAAGACTGCACAGCTAGGAAACTAACAGATCCAGCTCCTGGGTCTTCTTGCTCTTGCTGTACACCAGCTCCCTCCTTGATGGAAAGGGCTTCCTTTCCTTTCTCATTAGTGTGCACGTGGTGTGAGGAGGCAGAAAGGATAGGGGGAACGCATAGAAATGATGCAGGTTTCACATGGTAGGATAATCTGAACCTAATACAAGGCCCCACATTCCAGTCTGGTTTGCATTCCTGTCTCTGATGTGTGATGCTGCAGTAGGTATACCGGCAGTCCCACTCCTCGAGCCACAAGCCCTTGAAGATGAGGTTGTCTCCTGCTCAGTGGCTCTCTAGCAGAACATATTTTAGAACTACAGCAAACAGACCACTGGCAAGACTTGTTCATCTTATTTCCACAAGATTGTAAAATGGTGTCCAGTAGGTACCATTCCAAGGGGCAAATTCAGAGGTGAATATAAGTGAGTTTAACCAAGTTGGAATTCAGAGACAATCTAGATTAGTGCAGTCTGCTTATTTACTTGGAGATGTTTTAATTATGTATTCAGCATGTGTATTCCCTGAAGTAGTAGACTTACTAATTTACATTCTTTTGGATTCCCTGGGCCAAAATAAAAGATGTTGTATACATTATATTCATCCATTGCATTAATTTCCACTTCTTGCAGATATTCTTGCACCAAAAACTTTAAAGGTATGAGATGAAGTGTCCTCTCCCCTAAAAATAATTTTACTTTCTTTTTACGCAACAATTTAAATTCCCTTAGATGTTGGCATAGTGCTTAACTCTAAGGAGTGTAAGTTAAACATTGACTGAAAGTAAGAATGCTGGTGCAAAGTGAAGTTTATTATTATAGTGATGAAGTCAATTCACTATTACTTCAGTAAGGAATCCTTGATTAGAGACAGCTTGATCAAATAGATGAAATGCTGCCTGTCACCCACCTGTCCTCCTAAACTGCTTTTTTTTATCCAGAAGAAGTTAAGTCACTGCAACTGGAATGAGTTTTGGAATAGAAAAGTATAAAAATCAGAGCAGACTTCTTGTACTGCAGAGTACTTGAATGTTATATCAAATATTTGGGTCTTAAGTTTTCTCTTGATGGAAAAAAAAATAGAGAATCTAATGATATGAAATTTATGTTAAAAAAAAAAAAACAACAACCATAAAACAAACAAACAAAAAACAGAAAAATGTGTAGATTTTCAAACTTGTATCCTGATCTTGCATCTATTCATTTTGCTTGGTGATTCTGATGGATATCAACATTGGGTTCTCTGTAGGAGCTGGTACCTCAGATTCAGCACATTTTAATTTGGATACGCAAAGCAACACAACGATTAGGACTAGGAATGCTCTTTGCTTCTTAAAATTAGAGCATGTGCTTAATAATGGATGAAATAGATTTCTCTCTAAAGGAGATACTGTTTTGTTGTGGACTGAAATCAACATGCACATCTGCAGTTATCTGAAAGTTAACTTTCAGATCAGTAGTAACATTTGTAATCTCATGAAGTTAAATGTTTTAATACTTATGATGTACGATAACTTTTTTTTCCAGTGAAAGTGGTCCTACTTGTGACCATTTCAATTACCTTTCTTTAATATACTTAGGTATTTTTTTATCAAGAATGTCATATCTGTTTAACAAATATTTTATGAAGTACGTATTATTACAGTACCCCTTCTCCAAACTACCTGTACTTTTCGTGACTGACATGGAGGCCAAAATTTAAGATTCCCCAAATCGAACTACCTTAACCCAATGTACTGAGAAAGTCTGACCAATCTGAGGGGTCTGATTTACCTTGTGTTTGGTAAAGTCAGCTCATTCTGAGAAAGAAATGAGAAAAAATCAATGAATAGATATGGCATGATGTGGGCTGGAAGGCATGAGAGGTTGTCAGGAAGGCAACTTGTGCAGAAAGCTGTATTGTGTTCTTAATACAATTTTAGAAATTACTTCTCAGTCACTGAAAATATTAGTAACATTGAACACCAGTAATGAAGTTCCAGTGTTTTTGTTTTTAAAAAACACGGGCATAGATATATTTGGCTGTAGGTGCAGTTTCTAGACTGAGTAATGAATTTAAAAGAAATTGGTGTGAGATAAACAGAGAGTTGACTTTAAAATCTGAAATTAAGTTTGGAATACCAGCCAAAATAGATATGTATTTAAACAATCAAATGTATCTTCTGTGTTATGCATATTAAAATTTCAGGGTTTACTTCAGTACATTTTCCAGGTCTTTTCTCTAGCAATCTAGATAAGGTAGCTACTTTTTCTTTTCTTCTTTACTTTTTTATTATTTTTTATTTTTGAGTGTGTCAGTATCTTTAAGATAAGACATGTTTTCCAAGTGACTGATGAATTATAAGAAAATAGTACATTGCGAAAGAACTAAGAGATAGATGTGCAATGGAGAAAAATAAGTCTTGGTTGAATGTTTTTATTATATAATATACATGCATATACACACATACTTATGTATACAAATATACATAAGAATATTCTGAGTAAATTTTTCCAAAGCCACAAAATAAATGCTGTATTTTTCAGATCAACATTTGTTGCACAAACATGAGCAATTTAGATAACTCTATAGGCTTTCACTGTTAAGAGAGAAGAATAGATGGAAATGACTTCTTTCATTCTGGTCTTGCCAGCTACTTTGCTTGAAAGCAAGCCAGAAATAATGAGAAAAGAGAATTACTCTGGGCAATTCAACTTCTTGCCAGAGTCAACATGGCGAATAGATACAGGAATTTGAATAAAAGCATGACAAATTTAAGTCTTCTAACCATGCAGTTCACTTTTCAGATTAAGACACAGGTTTAAAATATGTTATTGCCTGAATGCTTATGTCCCAGTCTCCAGAAATCAGCTGTCCTCTGCATTGCAGCTGACAAAAAAAAAAAGAAAAGAAAAAAGAAAAAAGTCTTAGAAGAACTGAACTGGCGGTAATTACTCATTCAAATCCTTTGCAATCCTAGTTGCTCTGGTAGTAGGATTGTCATTCAGGTGCTGTGTGAGTGCAGAATAGTTTTACATGCAAGAAAAGTAATAGCTGAAAGGAATTCACATAGCTCTAAAACATTTTTGATGTTGAAATCTGTCAGCTCCATCCAACTGGGCTAAATAAAGACTAGAAATCTGAAATGGTATCCAATGCTCACCCTTAGGAGGTGCAAAATACAACCACTGGTCCAAGGAAGCATTCACAAAGGTGATGTAGTATTTCTGTGTTTTCCTACTTTTCTATTCCTGGCTCATGAACAAAAGCCTTCACTGGCCCTGGCTCTATATCTGGATGTGCAGCTGGAAAAGGAGAGGAATTAGCTTGAGTAAAAACATGGATAATCCAAACGGAGATAAAAACTGATGTGAGATTAAAGGAGAGTGAGCAATTCATTGTTAGTGTTTTGTGAGCACCTCTTAACTTTTTGGCCTGGACATGATTGTGATATTTCTTGAAAAGGCAGGAAGTACAAGATAAATCTCACATGAAAACCTCTTCCTCTGTGATTTCTAATGTAATTTTGTTGACAAACTGTATGTATACATTCTGACTTGGAAATGTCAAAATGTTTATTTTCAGTCAAAATATTTCAATGTTTCAGACTACAAAAATGTTCTGAACCTGATTCTGTGGGGAAAGCCCTTTGGGCATTTAATATTGATTTGCAGTGACAATAATAATTTCCTGTGGAGGAAATCATGATTTTTTGATCACTTCTGTTCAATATCACAGGTGTTTTATTGCACCACTGTCCTACAGATAGACATTCTGCCGACATTTCAGCCTACCCATCTAATTAGTATTGTACGAATGCAAATTAAACGTGTCTGGCTTGGTGACTGATCTGTTTGGTGAATAGTCACGTAAATAATTGATATCTTAAACACTGGGTTTGGGCTGACGAAACATCTAACCAGTAACTGTTGATTAAAACATGCCAAATAGTCTTCTGCATGTGTTTGAGCTGTTTCTGATCTAATTTACATCTGCTTATAAAAGCTTTCACTCCAGTAATACTCGTTCAGTTATTCCAGATTTACATTAGCGTAAAGGAGTCAAGGATTTGGCCTATATCTGGCTTTTCCCCTTTTTTAAACAGAACTACTCTCTCTTTCTTCAGATGGGACAGGTCACATTCAGACTTGATTAAACTGGTTGTATTTGGATTGAGGGACAGTCTGCATTTCCATGACTGAATACTTGGGGTATTTATAACAGTCTACCCACAAAAGCAACTCTCTTGAGCAATAGGCTGAAGGCTTGGGTAATTAAATGGTCTGAGGATCCTTCCTTCAGGCTCATGCTAGCTGAAAGCCAGCATGGGTGATCATTGCTATGCTGTCATAGCAGCAGCAGAGGCATGCTATTAATAATGGTCTTCAGATCTAATCTTTCTGAATGGATGCCCTTTTTAAATTTTTTTATTTTTTTGTAAAAACCCGTTCTGTAAATGACCTGGGTTTTTAATCTTGAATTTGTCTTTGTGGCTGACTTCAAAGAGGAGATGGCACTTAACGTTTAATAATATGATGTGCTGGGCACAGTCTGAGTGAGGAATACATGCAGCTGTTCAGACAGCAGGAGAGGAAAGGCCATTGCTACAATGCGTTTACAATGTGAAGGACGGTCGGCAAGCAGACTCTGCTGTAAACCTTTAGGAAGGAAATGAGCAGTGTGCCAGCAGGGTTTGTGAATGATACACAAGGTGCAACTCAGCTTCTGGCTTGATTAATGTGTGCAAGAGATGCAGGCAATCCATTGCTGTCATGTTAATATTAATTAATGACCAACAATGCCTAGCTCACTAGGTCTGATAGTGCAGATCTGCTAATTCACTTACTCCCAAAGTTTGCTTTAGCAGATGGAAAAGGATTATTTAACCATATTTTCAATGGCAATTCAAGTCTATTTTTATCTCTTTTTTGGCTTGTGTGAGGGAGACTGCCACCTGTTTTTTGCAGGTTGTTTTCAACACTGCAATCCACATTAAAATTTGGCCTAGTTTGTGCTTCATGGAAATGGAATTTGTTGCTCTGTCACAGAATAATGGAAGTATCCAGGGCCAGCGCTGGTGTCCAGCCCTCTGCAGTTGTGTGAAGACAGGTTGCAGTGAGCAGAGCTGGGTCATCAGGATCCCCATTGTGGGGTTGCAGTCTGCTCCATAGGCTGCTCAAGCCTCCTGGTTTTGACATGGAGTTCTAGAGAATGGAGTGGGTTTATGGGCTTACTGTTTATGTAGTTTCATTCAGTACCAGCTTAAATGTCTGTGTGAATAAGGATGCATTAAGAGAAGATCTGGAGAGTCATAATGACTCTTGAGAACAATAAAAATTCTAGGCGGACAGCTTTTAACAGGGTGTTACTTACTTTCAATCTCACTGGAGTTTAGCAGTGTCTTGTTTTAGAGTTTATCATTCTCCACTCCTTACATTAGTGTGAACTTTGTCTCCGTGATGTGAATATCAATTAGCTTTCCTTGCCTACTGTGGCTCCCACTCCAGCATCTTTGAAGCATCACTGAATCACTCTTGGTAGTTGTTCCATGTGACTGTATTTACAGGTACCTGAGCCACTTTCTGGACCTACTCAAAAAATATAAAGTTCCATATGCTTTTTTTTTTCTTGTTGTTCTCTTGCACTAATTAACTTGTAACTTGATCTTCAGTTTTGCTAAATTTGGTACTTATTTGACTGTAAACACGCATTCATTCCACTGGGTAACAGAGCTTTCTGAACATCTGGGAATCATCATGTGTCATGAATGACATGATGTATCCTTGCTGTTAGACAAGCACAATGCTAGATCTGATCGGTGGGAAGAAATGTGTCAGAGGGAAGATTAATACACACTGGTTTGTGACTTGTGACTCACAGGGTAAACTTGGTTCTCTCTTTGATGGTACAGATCCAAGGTCTGCATTTTTCCTCTCCCATTTTGGTCCTGGTTGTACTAATGACTCTAGAGCTTTTGATAGCTGAATCAGAACCCTTCTCTTCAGTTTGGTCCAACACCTCTATAAATTTTCACTTGTGTATGCCATAGCTGAGCAGAAACCTTTCTTCTGGGAATTGGTTGCTACCCTTGGGCTAAATAACCAATGATAACTTGGTAGTATTTCCTCTGTGCTTCCCTTTGGTGGTGCATGTTGAACAATACCTTTGAGTGCCCTCTCTCTGGAGGATTAAAGAACAGCTTTCTAACAAAATAGAACAAAACAAAGGTATCAGTATTTGATTTCCTTGTTACAGTTTCATACTGATTTCTATTTAAAACACTTGCTGGTTTCTCATTCCTGCCCACCCAATGCTTCAGCTACTGTGAAGGTGGTACTGGAAGGATCATTTTTAAACCATAAGTGAAACTGTAAGAAAAAAAGATCTTCAAGTTCTAGGTGCAAAACCACTTCTTTGGGCACACTAGGTCAAGGCAGGGATTTTTGTGGTGGCCCCTTGTTGTCTGTCAGTTGTGCCATTAAGTTCTTGGCACCTCCTTCAAGATCTATCCATATTTCGATTTCCTTGGGAGAAGAACAAACTGGAGTATGAATCAAAGCCCTCTGGAGGGCACTGGCCACTTGTGTATACACACAGGGGCTGTCTTCTGCCCAAGACCACAGGTCCATGTAGAAAAGAGATTTATTTTATTGATTTATTATTGTCCCTCTAAGACCAGGGAGAGCTTACAGGGAGGGCCAGAGCTGAAAGAAACCTGTGAGTTTCAGCAGCTCATTCCCTGCCTGGCTCTGGCAAGGGTTACAGTCTGCCCAGTGGCAGGAGCAGCAACAATGAATGCAGTCAATGCTAGATCTCTTCATGTTTCTCTCTAACCCTGAACAGAAATTTGGGGCTGAAACACAATGTAAGGACTGTGTAAAGCTGAAGGTTGCAGGGGAGGCCTCTCCAGGTGCAGAAACATTCATGAGTTTTTAGACAGAAGCTCTAGGAAAATGAAAAGGTCAACTATGTTCATTTATACCCTTGTTGATTTTTTTTTTTAATTGTAATCATGTATCTTTTTTTTTTTTATATGATTTTTTATTTCTAGGAACTGCATTAACTCTAATTACAGCCTGCCATATCTCTGTTCATTATTATAAATGTGGTGAGCAGAGAGCAGGAAAAAAGGGAGAAATTATCGATGTCTATTTAGAGCTGGAACTGTTATGATGGTCATTAGAAGGGAAACATATTATGTTTGTGAAGTTTGTCAGAATGAGGCCAGAGACAAGTGAGCAAGAATGAGGCTCTTCAAACCCATCTGCAGGTGTGTAGCACTGAAATAACAGGCAGGTGCAGAGAGTGAGTCTTTAATCAGAGTTTTGGCAGGGATCTCGTTCAGGGTCTGCCTTGTTTGGCTTCTATGCAAAGGAGAAAATTCTGTAGCAAAGGACTTGGAATACAGACTGCAACTTCTGTTTGAGCAGAAGTTTCTTTCTTTCTTTTTTCCTAATTTAATTTTCAATGTACTATCATCTCAAAAAGCTGAAGGCTTGTTCATAGTAGCAGGAATAAATGACTACAGCTCCTAGTCTGTCTGAGGATAGTTGGCTCTAACCTAGAGGTAAATGTGTGTGTCAACATTTTCCATAAATACTGCACCAAAAGAAAATGTTTTCAGACAAATTTGTTTTAGCAACAGTTGTGATTTATTTTGGATTCTTTACCAGTCAGTAATTGAACAGGTTAAGTAACCTTCGTGTCACATTCAGGGACAATGCAAGCTCCAAGACAGCATTGGAAAGGAGTGGGGAAAAGGTATCTTCAACATTGCAAAATTTCAACGTTTTGTTTAATTAGTTTATACCAAATTAGGACAAAGAACAGAAGTATCAACATCTGTGCTATGGGAAATGTGAAGGGGAAATAAGAATACAGTGAGGAAAAAAACCCACGTTGCCTCATGGGGCACAGAGGGGTGAACAAAACATACAATTGATCCAGAACTGTTATTTCTGCAAAGCATCTTAGTGCTCTGAAGATGCGCACAACATCACAGAATTGCAGGGGTTGGAAAGGGCTTCAAGAGACCATTGAATCCAACCCCTCTGCGCAAGCAGGTCTGTACAGTAGGTTACACAGGTAGATGTTCAGACAGGTATTGAATATCTCTGTAGAAGGAGACTCCACAGCCTCTCTGGGCATCCTGTTCCAGTGCTCTGTCATCCTTACCGTAAAAAAGTTCTTCTGCATGTTTGTATGGAACTTCCTGTGTTCAAGTTTTAGGTCATTACTCCTTGTCCTATCGCTGCCACCACTGAGAAGTGCTTGGCCTCATCCAGTTGCCACCCTCCTCCCTTTAGATATTTATAAACATTTATCAGATCCCCCCTCAGTCTTCTCTTCCCCAGACTGAACAGACCCATGTACCTCTGAATCCTGAATTGAAGCAGCTCTTTTTTCCTGACCTCCCTTAGCAAAACTGTCCAGCTCTGTCAGTCTTTCCTATGAAAAATGTTAACCCTCTTTCTTACTTCTCTTAACTGCCTCCATCTAACCTGGATAAAATGCCAATTTCAAACAAGGAGAAGTTTTGTTTGAAACCAGGGCACTGAGGAAATAATGATTAGCTCAAACCATAAATTTGTCAGAAATTCAGAACATACTCAAGAAACCGTACCTATAGGTTGTGCATCCAGCCAAAACTAACCACCCAGGCTCCATGGCTGAATTTCAGTGACCACAGTGCAGATGTACTGGCTGTGGGGAATGTTCAGACAGTAACTACTTATTACCAATCACAACAACTTAATTAGTGACTGCTCATTTTAAGACAACTGTGAGACACCTGTTGACAATTTATAAGGAGAAGAATGATGAATAGTACTCTTCGTTCATTCATCTTCTACCAAATACCACACATCACAGTCTTCTGCCTTCACAAACCAAATCTGGAGCATTTACAGCAGCAGCAAGTTGAAGACCTTTAAAGCCAAGAATTTAACACTCATATACCACTGATAGACCTCTTTGGATGCTTGTCAATCTCATCACTATTTTTTCCATTAATCCACAGATTCCATAGTTCATCGTTTCCCAATTCCTTAAATCTTGACTGTACTGTACTACACTAGTTGGTGTCCTGATAACACTAGAGCTTTTAAACCAGGCGTTTTCCTGTCCTTCCCTTCCTCTCTCCCTCTCTTCAGAGTCATCTGATGATGGATGTCATGACGTTTTGTGTGTCTTATGTTCAAGCAAGCAAGTGGTGTTGCAGTTTCTTGCCATGGGGACTGAATAGGGCTGAAACTTCCATGCTTGCTGTGGAGCAGCACTCAGGACCTGAAACTTCCACGGTAGCTGAGAGAATGCCTTAACTGGCAAACTGTCAGGTTCTCAGGTGTGAACCTCTCTCTCTGCTACATTAAGCTTTGAGGGGGGTACGTTGCAAGCTGGGGCAAAATTAATGTGGCTATCTGATCAACAGGGAAGATCTATAGCTCTACACTCATCATATAGGCATGAAACTCACCACATGCCTAACACAGGGGATTCTTGGAGCTGCTCTGAATTGGTCTAAGCAACGGGTAGTTCAGACCCCCTACACGTTTAAGCCCAAAGGGCACTGCAGGGATCTTCTGTGTGGTCTAGCATCTTTGACAATATTTGTAGGGGTTATACTTGTCCTGCTGGCTTGTTTGCAGCAAAAGCTGTGTGGTCTTCACAGTGTTCTTTGAAGTTTATACACAGTCACGAGGACACAATTAAGGTGAGCTCAGGAAGGCTGATTTCAGGTGAACCTAGAGCCTTTGGGAGGATAGCAGGTCTCAGTGTTTGCTGCGTACTTTGTACTCAAAAGACAGAAAACACATGATAAAATAAAGCTATGCCTGAAAAGTAGTGTGCAAAAATGTTATAGCTGAGATAAATTTAAGCTAGCAAACAACTCTGAGAGGCAGTGCAGTAAAAACTCAGAGCATCTACATCTTAATTATACCAGGCTGATTTGTCTTCGTATGCTTTTGGAGCAAGCAGAAGAACATGAATATCCAGCAGGACTGTAATCTAAAATCTTTGAATAGCTTGGATTTTTTTGTATTCAGCTGGTTAGGGTGATAGGACAAGGGGAAATGGTTTCAAACTGAAAGAGAGAGGAGATTTAGGCTGGATGTAAGGAAAAGATGTTTTATAACAAGGATGTGAGGCACTGGCATGAGTTGCCCAGAGGTGCGGAAGCCCTTCAAAAGTCAGTGTGGACAGGGCTCTGAGAAGCCTGGTGGAGCTGTAGGTGGCCCTATTCATTGCAGGGGAGTTGGGCTAGATGGCCTTTAAAGGTCCTTTCCAACTCAAATGATTCTATGATTCTAATATGCGTTTCAGGTCCCTACTCCACTCCAGAATTTCTGGCATATTATGGAAAAGTTATTCATCTTCTCAGTACTTCATATTAAACGAGGATTTCAGCACCACTGTGTGTGAAAACACACAAAGCATATGGGAGTTACAGAAATTTAAAATACATGAGTCTCCTTCTCTGGAGATATTCAAGACCCGCCTGGACGCCTACCTGTGCGACCTGGTGTAGGGAACCTGCTTTGGCAGGGGGGTTGGACTCGATGATCTCTAGAGGTCCCTTCCAACCCCTATGATTCTGTGATTCTGTGATTGTATCATATTATTTTGCTGCTGCTAAGGTAAATGTAACCATCAGTGATATGAGTACTCAATTTCTGTATATAGTAAATGATAACCACTCTACAAAAGAAAACTTCTGGCAGGGTTAACTTATCACTGGCTCTCAATTATCTCCATTGCTCTACTCTGTTTTTCACGTAGACAACACTGGATCAAAGTAGTTCCTTGACAAAGTTAGGAGAAGGGAAGGTAAATTGTGATGTCCAATGGAAGGTAAAAAGTATGCATGTAGCAGAGGAAGAAGTAGATACTATTTGCTAGTGAGGGTTGATGTTAGCAGCAGAAGGAAAGCAACTTTATTTCAAGAACAGCATTGTAAGGATGCTGACCAAGCAATTTCAGGCAGAAAAACACTTGAAGGATTTACAGTAAAATGGGAAATGTTCTACAGATAAACAAAAGTAAGACAAAAGTTAGCGGTAGTTGTTGAACTTAGAGTGCTGTTTATTGATAATAAGGGGTAAAAACACTTCCATAACTATCCCATGCAGATTTAGAGTTGGTCACTGCTCAAGATATACAACTTAAGCTCCATGAAGTTTCTGATTAGTGTTTAGGAGTATAACAGAGAACATTTTCCTCCATTTCTACTTTAATTTATCTGATAAAAGTCTCTCAAAGGCTGCAAAAAAAATTTTTTTTTCTGAATTACAAAATATTATGGATTATTTTGCAAGAAATTGTATCAGTTATTAATAAAACCTGCTTAATTAATATTAGCATAAATGCAAAGCCAAGTATTATTATCAATACTGATGCTGGAACATTTCCATCACATGCTCTTCATATCTCTGTTTATCTCTTTTAGGTAATCTCAAAGGAAAATACTCAAGGGGAATTCAGGGACCAGAGATTGAATGGTTGCAGTTTTATAATCTTTATCAGACCATTGAGGCTGTAATAGGAAGATAGGAGTAATCACCTCCAAGATTTGTCACCTCAGTCAACCTTCGAGGGAAAATTATTGCAAGAGGGCCTCTGGTAAGTCTGATTTAATCCAGATATAGAGAATGTTATATAATTTGTGTTATGTTAACACCTTACAAACTCAAGCCACAGGTCAGGAATTTGCTGTGATAAATAAGAAATGAAAACAGAAAGCAAGTCCTTTTCTAAAAAACAAAAACAAACAAACAAACCATTCCTAAAGGGTGGTGTCTTATCCAGGTCATTTCGTGCGTATGTTTGTTGCATTGCGTGATTACATAAGTTCATGAGATGTGCAGTCAACCTCATCTTTGCAGAGAACTGGAAGCTCTGAAAATTGAGATAATCCCAGGCTTTTTCTGTGAACTGGAAGACTTGGAGAATAGAATGTACATGTCATTGTGTGTCTAGGTGGTTTGAGTAATATATAGTGGTCATTAGGTCAAGAGGTGATCGTTATTAAGAATGTTTGTGTTAATTCTCCTCTTGACGATGTGTACTAAATGCTGTAACATGATACATTCTCATTGTGGGCCCTAGTATGATAACTATTATTCTGTAGATTTAATTCCTTTTCATCTGTTTACTTAATTTTGTGGAAATAGATTGGAAAGATTTCAGAAAGATAAATATGGCTGGTATTCTACGAGCTTTGAGCCTTGGCCATATTGGTGTTACGCTGGAGCATGTTTGGAAATATGGTCCTCCCTAAGCTGCAATTCAGAGCTGTGTTGCTGTGCCTCCGTCCCTGTTCTTCTAAAATAGAACATGAGCTAATTCGAGTTGTGGCCAGCAACAGCAGAGAGGGAAAAGGCAGTTCAAAGTGTCAGTCTTGCTGAAGCATTATCTGTGATTGTATACTACATTCCCTGTACTAGCCATCTGAAACAGATGTCTGCTTGTATCAGGACTGTCCATGTTGTTAGTGAGGTTGCTGTGGAAGCATGCTTACTGCACAGTTGGCTGGGTACTGCACATCTGGTCAAGGTCTTGAGCTTTATTTCTCTTTTGCCTCGGTTGGGACTTCAGAAGCATATACTCATATTAAGCCCAGGGCTGTCTTTGTTCCATGAGGCTGCCCCAGCTGGAACCTGTTGTTGGTTGACACAGTAAGATCTTGTGTTGAGACTGTTATATTCTTTGGCATATTACACTGCATTTACATCTTTTAATTCACCCCAGCAAACAGATGGGTTGTTTTAAGAACCACGTGTAAGAGCTTTCATTATAACCATTAAGTGACACCAGATGGAGATGCAGAATACTGCAACAGGGCTGCTTGCTACCATGTTGGACTTGGGAAATATTTGGAGGTGTACAGCTCTTCTTGCCACTATACTTATTTTCTGTTCCATCCTAAATTGTGCTTGCCTGCATTGTGGTGACTGGCTTTGAGTTGTATTTTGATGAACCTGTTGCTGCACCTTCTTGTCAAGCAGAATGGATTTCTTCATCTGAGATTTCCAGATCCCATCATTTCTGAAATACACTTGCTATGGCAAATATGATTTCAGTAGATATTTTTTACAACAAAGCGATGTCAAGTGAAGTTGAAATGAATGTTGTTGATTTGTTTCTCCTAAAGGTCCGTTCTCAAGTTTTGCCTTTAACTAAGCAAAGAACACAGACAAACAAACAAAAAGAACTTTGCTGAGGATATTCACTGCCAGAGTAACTTATGAAACAGTGCTCATTAAAGTGTTGCTGGCATGTTCTTGGGTATCCTTGCTATACTAGCACCTCAAGTATACTAGTGCCTAGACAGTATGCCGATGGCTTTAGAAAGGTAAGAGGGACAAGTTTCAGTAGGAAAGTAGATTAGTGGATTTAGTATATCTGGACCACTTTGATTCAGATATTTAGCTGAAACTGATTCAAAAAATATGTTTTTTATTTGGCCTGGAAGTCTTGTGAAATAGATTCTTCTGTTGGGAGTTTCTCCAGCCACATCAGTTCCTGAAAGAGTGAAAAAATCTTCGTGATGCTATGACAGTTGTTTGGTTCTTTGTATTTTTGCATCTAGCATCTTCTGGAGTGACTACAATAATGAATAAAAACTTGATTGTTTTTATTATAGTACTTATGCTGAATAACAGAACTCCTTAAAAATGACATTTCAGGGTCATTGGAGATTTTACCTAGAATTTTAGGACACATTTAGAAGTATGGTAAGGAAACTAAACAGTGGGCAGTTGAGGTCATGAATGAACATGAATTTATTTTAATATTTTTGGAGAGGAAAGCATACTGCCTTTTGGTTTAACAATGGCATCCCTGACATGTGCTTTACCCAGAGATAACACAGCAGTATTTTCCCATACCTACTAATATTTGCTTCAGATTCTTATATAACTTCATAGTAGAAAGCTTCATATCTTATTTCTTTTTATTGTAATGGATACCACAACTACTTGTTTATTTTGAATTCTTCAAATTCTATAAATTAACCCTTTCCTAGCTGAGAAAGGTTAATAACATCTATTTTACATCCCTATCACAAATTAATATTTAGTAGATCAGCATTCAGTGGAACTGAAAGTCTGTTCTTGGAATAGAGATCAAATATATTCTAAAAATCAAATATCCTAGATCTGTTTTTTTATATGACTGCGAAGTGATTCATTTTCAATCCTGTGATCACTCAGCTGTAATTAGTCATTTGAATTTAGGGGCATGAAATGTTTTAAGGCAGTTGGAGAGTCTGAATCGACTCAGTTTTTCCTATGAGTCTCGTTGGTTGGTCTTTCCCCTGTATACCTACACTCAGCTGATTCTCCTGACACCTCATTTCAGACTAAACGTCCCTGTGCAGCCTCATGGGAGGCAAAGTGCTCTGTAGATTCCAGTCTGGTACGAAGAGGAGTATTTAAGTACCTGTTGATTCTAGCTCTATAATTTAATAAGTGAGTAGATTTTTAGGATTTAGCTTTAAATGAAAATCTTTAAACTTACAGTACTGAAATGTGCACTCTTGTCCAAAGCTAAAATTCAGCTCTAAGGGTCAGCTATTTCACCCATTTGCATATTTGGACAGCTTTATAATTCTGAATTCTCTCTACTTGCTTTATTACCTAAAAATCCTGTCTTCAGACTAGTTCTGACAGTGTGAACTGAGAGACCCAGCTACTCTCTCCCCAGGAGCACATCAGAGTACATCTGCATTCATGCAAGCATGCGTGTAAACATGAGGAATAGCACACAAGCCTTACCTTCTGATGAACTCTGCCATTTACTTATTTATTCCTGTTCAAAGTTTTCTTTGGTGTTTGCCCTCTGTGATTTCTTCCCTTAAAACCTGCGTGGCCTGGCTTCTAGTTCCCAACTGGAACATTTTCCAGTACAGCAGTTTTACCATGAGCTTTGAACAAAAATCAGCAGAAAAATCACACAGGTTCCTTGAACCCTGATGAAGGAAGGAGGAATACTGCAGGTATTGAGCTAATGTTTTCAAGCTACTTTAAGCAAGAGAAGATATTGATAGGAGAAAGCATTATATTTATGATTTCTGGCATATAAAATAGTGCAAGTCCTGTTTGAATACTTTAGAAATTAGTATCAGATGACTTAGAAAACTCTGGCATATTTAAATCTTAAGTGGTTACAGAAAGTTTTGCTCAGTCTTTCCTTCAGTAGTTGTATGTGTTTCTGTTTATTTGAAGGCAGGTTGGTGAAAATTCTCAGGAGAGTGGAAAAAAATCCAGCTCTCACTGAGGCTGAATGGCAACAGGGAGGCAGAGCTTTTCTGAGGTCAGTGTGTGTCTATCTGTGTAAGCGTGTGCAGAAAGATTTGTCTGTTTGACTGCTCAGTCTAGTGTTGCTGTTACCTTACAAATACATGAGTGTTACCTTACTGCTGCCATGCAGACACCTGGTGAGGCAAAGGGTTAGCTTCAAATTAACATAATTTTTGTCTTCAAATGTGGGTTATTGCGTGAAGCACCTAAATGGAAACTTTATAAATGCTGGAGAAAACAAAAAAGGTATAGTAAAAATGACCTTTAGTATATTTAAGGCATTGTTCTCATTAGAGCACCAATAAAAATGTGGTGCAGAGTTGTCTCAGCAGCTCAGAGAGTATCTTTCCATGCTTCATTATTAATAATTTTTTAATTTGCCTGCATCTGGGCTGATTGCTAGCCTTTGCCTTGATGGGCAAGCACTGTAGTGGGTGCCACCCACCTCCAGATGGGGCAGAGGAGCTTTCTGAGCTGCCCACACTGTGGCACCCAGTTTCCAACCCTGGCTTTGGTAAAGGATGGTCTTCTGCCTGATCCTTGCTGTTATGGGTTGGATCAGTTGTAGAAAAAGCAGAACTTTTCAGACTCCTTGAGGTCTCTTGAGTTCTAGGGGGATAATAACTCACTGGGTGTGGTTGGGTCTTGACGGGGACTTATTTCTGTAGTTCCCTGGAAGTAACTTTTACTCTTGGGACAGGACAAGTAGGAGTTTCACTTACAACAGGAGTCAGAAATCCTCTTCTACAGAAAATACCCAGGCCAAAAGCCCTCCATTCACACAATTCTTTGGGAGCAACTCACTTATCATCCAGGGAATCTCTAACATAAGAAAGAGACCTGGTAAATGGTTTTCTTACTCACAGGCTCTCCTGGCTGTATCACTAGCATTTCCACTGATCAAAAGAACAGATGCAAAGGTGAATAAAAGTAAACAAGTGAATAAATCTTTGCATTTAGAAATGATGATGGTTGGGGAAATCCCCCTTCATTCATAATTATCAACTCTTTTTCTATTTTGTGGGAATAATTATCTCATTCTCCTAAAAATTGTTTGCATATATAATTTTACCATACAACTCAGCTTCTTTTACAATAAGCGCAGGCCTTATCTATGGTAAAATAAGTTATATTTTCTTAAGTATTTCATCTTAATAGTTTCCAGGAAAGCCTTTCTGTCATGTTGGAAACCAACTCGATTATCATCAAGGCTTGTCTAAGATACACAGTATCTTTTTCATGATTATCTCCCTCAAACATGTCTTCTTATACAGCTAAGAGAATGCTTTGTTTGAACTAGTCTTTGGAGAAAGAGAAGTTATTTTCTCAGGTACTAAAGTGTAGACTTAGAAGTTAGTACAGTGTTCTGAAGACTGCTGAAATTTCAGGATGAAGTTCTGTGTATTAATGTAATGTTCAGATTACCAGCTCAGACTTAATTTTGCAATATTCTCATTTCTGATTATTTAGTTTAAAAGAATACCTAATGTACAAAACTATTGATTCAGTATATGCTACCAGGAGTGCTGTCAAGGACCCTGAGTCATGTAGGGACCTATGGAGCAGAAGCTGCCTTAGGGCTAAATCCTGTTTCTCTTCTCTGTGACTTAAACTGTAACAACCTGTATCCTTAATGCTCTGGTGCTTAATCCCTTCTGCAAATTGTGGGGCACAGTGCCCAGATTATGCTCAGATAATACCTTTAAATGTTCCTAAATACCCTATGGGCACCTGAAGAAATCATCTCTGTTCTGCACATTTCTTCAGTTTCTTTTAACAAGAATGTTAATATAATCCATGTTAGAGTTCAGCGAAAGTTATTTGGCTTACTTGTTAGCATGTGTGAATAAATGTGTATATAATTTGCACCAGAAATATAGATTAATGTTTACAGTATACATAGCTAACAACTTATTTGCATTTTCAAACTGTCATGCAAAAAATGTGTGTGTATATTTATATATGTAGTTTGGATGTATGTGTGCTTTTACTAGGAATATGTCCTTCAATGTTTCTGTGATTTCAGTGGGTTGAATGAAACACTCATGAAAGCTTGCCAGCTACACTGACGCAAGCTCCAGGCTCATCCTATAAACATTTACGCTTCTGAGTAACTTCAGTCACGTACAAACACTGGGACGAAAGAGGTCTTATGGGTCACTAATTCCAGACCTGTGGTATGACAGCAAGTCATATAGTGCTTCTCATAAAATGACCAAGCTTTTTCTAAAGCTTCCTGAGTTTTCCCCTGCCATCCCTTCTACTGGAAAGTTTTTCCATTACCTTGTTCAGTTGCTAGTTAAAAACTCTTGCTTCATTTTCAGCCTCAGGTTAGTCATGGATGGTTTCTACCAGTTTGTTCTTGTGTCAATATTTTAAGTACCTCTTCTTCCTCCCTGATGTTTACTCAATGAGACCAATCATTCAGCTGAAGTTATTTATGTGCATTTGCAGCTTTGGGTCCTTGGGGGTGGATGTTCACATGTATTTTACTTACATACTGATAAACAAGAGAATGGCTTTACAAGCCAACCCTGTCAGGATGATTAAAACAAAGTGGGATCCTGTAGTAAATGAGATAAGGATTGTCTCTGAAACAAGCGTCCTTCAGTGCACAGCTATTTCTGGACAATCGCAGCAGGATAGCTTTGGAGCAGTGTGATTTATATCAGGACAAGGCTCTTGCTCTTATAAAACATAAGGTGCCACAGTCCAGTATGGATCTGTTCATTGTGAAAGAGGACATCTGAGTCTGCCTCCTATTTTTTTAGCAATCAATCATATCTCAGCTGGCAGAGCTGTTCATTCCATCTTTGGATCTGAACTGAGGGGATGGCTTACACTTAGGTATTATTCTTTCCGCATTCATATTTGTCATAGTTAAAGTAATTTTTAAAGATGTTTTTTCTTTCCTTTATGACCCTGTAACTTCTGCATTTTCTGGGCCTGAAACAGGTAGGATTTGGAATATCTATTTAAGGTCCAGAATATTTTCTGAAGCAGAATGGGCTATGGGAGAGCTGGACCTTCTCTTCCTACTTTCCCCTGGGCAATTGCTCTCTGGCAGCATCCAGCACAGAGCAGACTTTTGCTTCTTTGCAGTGATGTTAGAATAAAGAGGAAACAAACACTGTATGTCATATGAATTGGCCACTTGACTTCTCTGTCTCTTCTCTGAAGGTAAAATGTTGAGTGATGGGGGGGGAAAGAAGGCAGCAGAAGTCTTACAGTGATGGTAGGGAGTAAAAGCTGACATGGGAGATTATATGAATGTTTTGTGCTCAAAAATCACCACATCAGCTAACAGTCTTAGCGAAGAAACCAAGGACTGCATGAGAAAAAACTTTGTGAAGATGCTCTTCATGAAATAGGCTTGGTTTGCCATCTGCCAGCATGTACCACTATCTGGATGTGCTGTGTGGACTTATTCTAAAGGACTGATGCACTGGCATTAACTTGACTCGATACTGTAAAAAAGAGATTCCTAATTAAACACATAATTTTAAAAAACTGAAAAAAGATGAAAAAATAATATGGATAGAAAGCCATTATTTCTGTAAGAGGACTGAGGAAAGAAGTTTCCTGTGCTTTTTGCTAGCTACCCAGATTCTTTTGTGTGTAACTCAGAAGTAGAAAGTTGCTGGTGGTGCAGCAATGCCAAAGGTAGCATTTTGGACAGCACTGCAGTACTCTTGGAATAACCCCTTAATAAAATGAAAGCAGATTTTCTTAAGAATGTTGGCATTGCAAACCTGCTCTCTGTAGCTATATTAGAAAGCTGTTGGCAGCCTGATCCTGCATTGCCACGTGATTTGTGCAGCAACTTGTAACAGCAGTTAAGCAATGAAGTCAGGTGCCCTTCCCAGAGGCGACAGATTAATCACTGAATTACAGGCTTGGAAGTGAGATGGGAGCAGTGTGGATACATGATAATGAAGACAAGAGATGGTAGAAGTTGAGGTGGATGGTGATCAGTGAACCCTGAGAACATGCCTTGGTGTTTTTGTTTTAAGCTAAATGCAAATGGTGGTAACCAGAGGATAAAGATCAGGACCCCAATTAAGAAATTGTTTGGGCAAGCATCAATTGAGAGTAGTTTAGCAGATGGTTATCAGTGGGGTTTCATTGATAAGAAGTGCTTGGAGGTTGGAAAAGCCCACCCATCTACTCCACTCTAAGTTCCTTGGTCTCTGAAGTGAAGCCTTCTTCAGTCACCTGTGTCTTCTGATGTTCATAGTTTAAACCACCTGAATGAAATTCAACTATGTCACCATAACTATCGGTAGTATTCACAAAGGTTTATCACAGCTTATTCTTAAGCACCACTAAATAACATAGAAAACATGCCTTACAATTCTTCCTCCACAACTCCACATAGTCTTGGCTTTCCTGGCAGATCATGCAGATTTTCGATGATATGCAACCTCTAATGTAGGCTTCACAGCATCGGATTCACAGGATGGGATATATTAAACCTATTTTGCAGTTGTACTGTATTATCAAATAGATGGTTGTGACACGCTCTCTGACTACAATCCTTTATGTGAAAAAACAGCTAATACCACCACAGACAATGGAATAGAAGAAAGAAAGCTAGAACTGGGCATGGATCTAGTCGGATGCCTGCAATTATCCCTCCAAGTTCATCTTTGCTCACCTTTGTTTAGTTCAGGCTGTAGTTCAAGTGTCTGTATTCACTGTTCATGGGGGTGTGTGGGAATGGTTTTGCTTTCAGTGCAGCTACCAACAGCAACACAGGCACTGAACAAAAGTATAAAATATGGAGTGATTACTTGGGTTCAGGCTGTCTCAGAAAAATGGCTAACAACTTTTTGTCCAACCCTGTGCTGATAAGCCTTCCCACCACTAGTGGGTACATTCTTAGATGTTTCCGCTGATAGAGTACAAACCCAGAGCCAAGAGCTGTGGATTTTTTACTCAGGCAGTCAGTCATATTTGATGTACCCATGAAGGACAGTGGCATCCTTCCTTCAATCTGGCATGTAGTTTTATGGGCATTTCTCTTACTCTCTTCTCCTCATTTGATTGGTAAGATTTGGTTGAATCAAAGCAGAGTGTTCTTTCGTACAGGTCAGTATTTGTAATGAATAGATGCATAATCTTTGAAGTGTAAGTAATTTAGAAACATTCTGATGTGTTTTCTTATGCCTACTGTATATCTTATGTAGGACAACTGTGTCATGATTGCTTCTTGCTTTTGGTACCACTTGTAAATTTGTCTATCATATCTGATATCATTTCTTAGCATAGTTCCACATTTCTACATACTGAAATTGAAAATCCATATATAGCAAGGATAATTACCATTTTAAGTAACTGAATGGCTAATTGTCCATATTCAACATCACATTTAGGCTCAAATTCTGAATCAACTTCCCACTGATGTGAATGCTGAATTGGGTTCCAAAGTATACCTCTACAATCTTAACATGAGTCACAAAACACTTTTCAAAAGCTCAATAAAAATCACAAACTTTCTATAAAAAGAAATCTTCAGTTTCAGTCAAAAAAAAACAGAGAAAGCACCGAAGTAGCATGCCTGTGTATAAAACATTGTCAGACATATTCTCATCATCCTTATCCTGCTTTTGCTCTTTAATATGAATTAGAATTTCATCCGATGTTTTCAAAGGTCGTTGTCTTTATCTTTGTGTTTGTATCCGTATAATATCCCAGTCAACGTTCTCTGTTAAACATCATCAGATACTGGGCCCTCATTCAGGACAAGCTCTCTCAAGTTAAGCACTAACACATGAGGTCTGGCATCCAAACTGCTGGGAGATGCGTGAAAAATTAGTAACAAGGATTTTACCATTAAAAAAATTGAGGAGCAGTATTCTTTTAAATTACAATTTACAGAACAGGTCTTTAGGTTAAATAAAAAAAAAATGTTGTTGCCTACAGTTCCTGGCAATATGGTACTCTTTTGTCTCTGCAAAGGATATTTTTATTATAAATAACCTAGTTTCCAATACAATTATTTCATTGAAATCCTGCCCTTGAGCATTTCTAAAAATCAAACACTTTATACAGCAGTTAGAGTAGCCTATATTTTTTTTTCAAGTGTATTCCAATCTGTAGGTATTACATAAGTATATGTAAGTATATTATATATATATGTATATGTATATACAAGCTGAAATGTTAATAAAAGCTTACAGGCTTTCATTCAAACCACTAAATGCCCGTTTAGTAATGTTAAGAGAAGAAGAGCTCTGCAGTGATTGCAACATCCCTCCCTCCAAAGTACTTTACTATACGTTCGTTTTCCTTAATAGGATGTTTTTGAGAAAGTTTTCCAAACTGTCTTTGTAAACCATTCCTGAAAGCTCTAAAATAAATATATTGCTTTATACCTGTAGCTCCAAATTAATCCAGATTTGTATTCTTCCTTGTTATGATCTAATGCTGAAACAATCAAGCCATTGGCAAGTGATCCAAGTCTGCACATCAGAGGCAATTGTGAATAGGCTATGCATTATTCATTCTATAATTAAATGAGTGAGAAAAACCTCTGCTGATGAATGTCCCTCACATGGCTTTCATAAGTGGACACTCTGTGGGTTTAAGATAGGTCAGAGCAACTTCACAATGGAGAAAACCACAAGTCATCATAAGAAATGTTGTGGCAAGGCTGCTTTATTTAAATAACTCCAGTTTACCAAGCCCCATCCTAAGAAAATGTAGATCTAGTTTCCTTTGGTAAAACACAGCAGGAAATAATTTTTCAGAATTTCTGAAATGTATCTAAGAGTCAGGGTGTGATGCTATGTGGATAAAGCTAAGCAAAAGGGATACAGCTGGTTCTCTGTACCTTACAGTGGAATAAAAACTGAGTCACTACCATGGAAAGGTCACTCTGGTTCTCTGAAAGCAGGTTGGGATTTAACATCAGTTAGCCAGATGTATGTGTAATATTTAATATATCATTCATAATTTTACACAGAAAAATAAGCATACTGAAGTAGACATGATGTAAAATTAGAGCTATTGGGAGATTTTTCCAAGGAACAATAGGAGTTTTGCTTTTATTTCAACAGGACTGAAATATATCCCATTTCTCATAAGAAAGAGCAGCAAATAATATTTATTATCCTTTTGATATGGAGCCATTACTGGAAGCCATTATCATCACATTTCAGGTTACTTAATCAGTTCTGTGAACTGATAACCCACATAAATAATTGCCTCACTGGTGCCAATAGTGCTCTTGGCACACTATGAAAATAACATTATTCCTTAAGAATTAAATCACAATGAGATTTTAACTGACAGATTAAAGGCTTTCTGTAGGTACCTCAAATATTTCCAAACTGAGCAAATAAAAAGAGACCCACCATTTTCCTGGTATGTGATATAGGTGAACCACAGTTGAGCTCCCTGATGGCACAGAAATGAGATGCATGTGTCCAAACATGCCAAGCAAATGGAGATGATGAAAAAGTAAGATTAACTGCTGAAGAGCCACCTGCTCTCCAGAGCATTTCGGCTATCAGGCACACCCAGGCTGATACTGTAATGCTCAGCAGCGTATCCACAAGGCTTCAGGCAGGGACTCCATTATCTGTTTGGCTCTTCTTTCCTGTGCAGAGCATCTTACTTATACAGCGTTGTGTAAGACATTCATTTTCCAGTGATATCCCTCGCTTCTGCATTCATTTCTGTTGTATCAAACCTTTTTGCCCCTTCTTGTAGTGAATGTTCAAAATAGCTAAAGCTGAAGCACAATTATTTGTCCTGTTATTTTTTTCTGATATCAGTTTATCCAGTTATCTATGTCTGAATGTATAATTGTAGCTTGTCTTTCACTATAGATGACTGTAAATATCTGTCTTGCAAGAAATTTGGATATATCAATGTTTTTTCTCATCCTAAATCATGATAAGAAGTCAGAAGATGCAGGCTCTCCTGTTGTTACCAAAATCTATGCATGTATAAGACCTCCAAAACACTGTGATGTATAGAAATGAAGGCAGATGAGGGATGGTGAACTCAGCAGGGAGGAATCACCATGCAGGTTACATAAGCCAGAAGTGGCAGATGCTCCATTTTTGAATGGCATGGTCTGAGTGCCACTGTGGGATGACGCAGCAGTGGTACCTGGAAAAGCCCTCACTCGTAGCATAAGTTTCAGTTTTCCCCATGGGTGGGTAGCACGGGCAGGGGAGCTGTCTTGAAAACCTGCCTGAACTGCTGGGATCTGAAAAGCCACGAGTGGCTCTCACATGAGTGAGAACGTCCTGACAATTTCCAACTGAAAGTGACACAGCATTTTTTAGCAGCACTTTTCACAAAGTGTAAAATAAAAGATGGTATTTGTGTTTAGATTTAGGTTCTTTTATATTATACCATATTCCTCTAAGACTTCTCGTGATCTTTTATGAGATGTAGCTCAGGCATTTCAATCTTCCTTCCTACTCTTTACTTATCTGGCTTTTCTTCTATATTGTGTGGGAAAGAGGCAGACTTGATAGTTTAGGAGTTGACGTCTGGCCAGATATATCAGACCTGCAGAAGGGAGCAAGGAAGGAGACACCTGAACTTCAATTGCTCTGCAGGGAAGAGTGATCTCATACTTGACTCAAGTGGAAAGATTTCATTTAAGCTATTTCAATTTTCTTTTGCAACACTGGGTGGGAGGTTCTACAGACAACAATTTATCAGAAAATTTTCTGGCCTGATCTTCTTGTTAAAGTCTGTGTTGCTGTATTGAATTCACCTCTCCTAGTACATACCAGCACTGCCTGTGCTGGCAAGACATCAGCTCTTAGGGTATGATCCTGATTCACAGTAGGCAGTTGCCCCAGTAATCTTAAGGAATTACCTCTAGATGTCACTCATGACCCCTTCTCTTATTTAAGGCATTTAAATAAAGAGTTAGGATACCTCTGATGAAGAAAACCTGCAGTCGCCCTACTTGGTTACCTAAATATTTGTAACTCCTTTTCTGCACTGCTAGTCAGACAAAGAGTAAAGGCAGAGAAGGCACTTCTTCAGCAGTGTATAGCCTTTGTAGCTCACACAGAAAATGAATTTATAGTATTGATTAAAATAGAGAAAAACTTAACCTCAGTCAAGATTATATATCTGTACTCTTTGATGCTGATAGAACACATTGGGAATGCTCAGTATGAAGTGATAGTTGATTTATTTAGATAAGTCTGTCTTGTTTGTACTTGTTTAGCAATAGGTACAAACATTTGATCTAATGCATTGTCTGTCCCTTAATTAAAATGAGTGCGTGGTTGTTTCAAAACTGATTAAAAGAAGTGTACCTTCTCCAAAAAGTAAATAATTTATTTGATTTTGATGTTTTTTCTTTTTTTTTTCCCCTTAAAAACTGAACAGTTTTTGCTTTTTTTTTTTTTCAGAAATAAAAATATTTATTCAAACAGATCTGTTCTATGTGTTCAAGGAGAGAAAAAGACTCATATAGAAAGGCCATTTTTTATTTCTTTGTAAAGGAAGAATTTCAGTGAGAAAATGTTGGGAACTTCTTGCAATGAGTATGGCTTCTGAGGTGCTGACACCATTATCCTTAGTCAGTAATATTTCATTCTGCAACTTCTGAGCTGAAATCAGAGCATTTCCTAAAGGATTAAAATACTTAGTGTGCATATAAGGGTATATGAAGTTTTGTATGAGCTGTGACTGGTAACTGTTCCAATTTATCTCATGTTTGGTAAAATTCTGGCCATGTTTTGTTCCAGTTCAAATGGTAATTGTGTGATGTGTATTCCCACAAAATCTTCACTAGAGCTTTTGAAGGTTCCTTCACTTTTGCACTTTTTGAATGACTTCATTCAACATTATCATATTGCTAATATCCACCATCCATTGAAATCCAAATTATTTCTCTGAAGTCTGCATTTCAGCTGGAACTTCCAGAGGGGTGGTAGTCAGAATGGACAAGATATTAAGATTCCTATTGTTTAGCAAACAAAGCTTTAAAAATAAGTAGGTGGTAATGAACGTCTGGCAGTGTAGAGCAAACACTTTGGCAGATCAAATAACAATAAAGACAATGCAAATTTATAACATAATTAAACTCTTCATGTGTGCCTGTGGGTATGTATGCATTTATTTTTACATATAAAAATAAATAAAATGTACTGATTGTTGCCCTTTTGTTTCCACTTTGCTTTGAAAGACAAGGTCCTGCATGGAAAAATTCAATTTTAATTCAGTTATTAGAATTGTAGGGGACAACAGAACGCAGCCATACCTCAGTTTCTTATAACCAACAGGTTCTACAAATACAACTTAAAAGTAGTGGAAACTGCACTTTGATGTCATCAAAATGTTGAAGTTAGTTTTCAATCAGTAATAGATGAATAACAAATAAATAAATACATGGGACTGAAAGCATCAATGAAGATCTTCAACCTATTTCTAAAGAGTTAGTCTTACGATGTTCATATGTATGTGTAAATATAACCAGCAGTACTTCTGGAGAGGAACAGCAGAATCTCTCGTGCTTAATGGTGAATAATGTGATTAAAGTATTCTTGATTGGGGGAGATGTCCTCCCTGTGCCATAGGAGATATCTGAGATTTGACAGACTGAGCCAACCTCTTCTGTATTTGTGTCAGTGTCCCCCAGACATTTTGAAGCTACCTGTAACAATTGTAAGACACAAAGTTTGATTTGATCTTTGTTTCTGTTTTGAATTTTTTGCATGCAAGCAGGCATTTGCTATCACGTATGTATTCCCAGAAATGTTTTTAGGAACTTGGGGCACTGGCAGGATGTTGCTTATGGTTGAAAAGGATTTTGATGCTTGGCACTTGATGGCTTATTTGCTGGTTGCATGGTAGCATTCACTGTGTGGTAGAAGCCCAGTGGGACCTGTCTTC
Source organism: Odontophorus gujanensis (assembly GCA_013399175.1). Classification (NCBI taxonomy): domain Eukaryota; kingdom Metazoa; phylum Chordata; class Aves; order Galliformes; family Odontophoridae; genus Odontophorus; species Odontophorus gujanensis. Next base: position 72,193 of record VXAB01005741.1, on the reverse strand, counting down.
TTTCCTGGGGCATACTGGGAAATGGTAAGAGTTTTTCATTGTTGCTGGAGAGAAAGTCAGAGTGATTGAGCTTCCTATACTTGCACCTATGTTATTTATTTATTTTGCAGCACACTGGCTCTGATCCCTACAGGTGCTGGGATGTTGTGCTCCCAGTGGTCAAAGTTACACACCTGAAACACCTCTGGTTCTTAGTTGTTATGGTCTGAAAGCAGAGACCACAAATAAATTATGGCAGCATAAAGAACAGGGGAACCCTTCACATGTATCCCTGAAGACAGAAATATGAGGAGCAGCTGAGGGAGCTGGGATTGTTCTGTCTGGAGAAGAGGAGACTCATGAATAACTTTATTGCTCTCTACAACTATCTGAAGGGAGGTTGTGGTGAGATGGGAGTCAGCCTTTTCTCCCATGTAACTAGCGACAGGACTAGAGGCTCAAGTTGCACCAGGGGAAGTTCAGGTTGGATGTTAGGAAATAATTCTCTGAGAGAGTAGTCAGGTGCTGGAATGCACTGCTCAGGGAAGTAAGTGGTGGAGTCGCCGTCCCTGGAGGTATTCAAGAGACATTTAGATGGTGTACTGAGGGACAAAAAAGCAAACAAACAAACAAAAAAGACCCCACAAATAAACCCCAGCAAAGAGCAGCTCATATCTGCCTTCCAGGAAAGGCAGGAAAGGTACAGGGGTGATGGGAGAGAAGTAATCCCCCGTACCTGGAGAGATGCCCCAGTGCTGAAGTTGTTCCTTCCTGCTCCTGGAAATGTTTTGAGGTTGTTTTTTTTTGTCTGGATTTTACCCAGAAAGGTAGAGAATTGAACATTCACAGAGAAACTGTGAGATTTTTGGGATGGGTCAAGAAAAGTTAGTTCACTTAACACCCTGAAAGTTTAAACGTACAGAAAAGGTTGTGCTGGAAAAATATTTCATTGCCAAGCTAGGTGCTCAATACTTAAGACATTTCTGGACTCCATAGGTTTTATCCACCTCCACTGATTGATACATGGCCAAAGGGTGTGTGAAGAATGTGCTAAGGAGGATGAAACAGAATTAAGAAACAAAACCCCTGACAACAAAACTATTTGCTCATTCCTACACTGTAGAAATGGTTAGCAACTATTTCCAGCTTCCTGGCATGGTTTCTTTTTTGCAAGAAAAAAAAGGAAATCGTAGAAATCTGGTTCATTATCTCATCATAATTATGCACTTGGTCATATGATGAAAACCATTTCTGAAATGATTTGTTGATGCAGCAATCTTGGAGGCTTTGCTGATGTGGGGGGATGCACTTTTGTTTTTAGCACCATGGGCTGAAAATGCATCGAGACAATCCAGGATAAACATACTTAGAGGGATCATGTAGTTAGGGATTTTATCACAATGTAGGTGCACAGGATGATAAAATTAACCTTTGTGCCATTGCCTGGGCTTTGAGCTACTTGACTATCTGAAGTGCAGTGGCAGTAGGTCACTGGGGAGGTAAGCAGCAGCAAGTAGCAAAGCTCTCAGCAGAGGAGAGGACTGGCAGAATAGGCAGTGTGGCCTATCATTAGGAACATGGAGATCCCCGTGGTGAAGGTGATACCAGACACGGTCTCACAGGTATGCTGGCAGTGGTGGAGTGATGAGCCCAAGGTGGTTGTTCTCCTGTAGAAAGTGAGGCCATAAGCAAGATGTGGCTGGCCACGTGCCCCAGGAGTGTCCTAGGGATGGCACTTTAACCTGTGCCCCTTCAGCCCTCCCCACCTGCCATCCGCATCACATCCCCTCTCTGCCCTGTGATCCTGCAAATGAAGGAGGAGCAGTGTGAGATGGAGGGCATGCCCTTCTGCTCGGCATGTGGGGCTACACCTAGTGCTTCAGCTTCTGGGAATGCGCACCAGCAGCATGCGCTGTGCAGCACCACTTCAAAGCAGGCTCTGGCAGGGAGTCAGGGAATCGTCTGGCAGGATTAAACCACATTGGAACCGTTTCGGAAAGGGTTTGAGTCTTTGATTCTTTTGTACACAAATCTGACATCAAAGCAAAGTCCTGGTGTCTGTCAGATATGTCCTTCATCTCAAGGTAGAGATAAAGCAGCCTCCCATCGGTCAGATAACACGATAATTAGTGTGATAATTCATTTATCCTAGTGCTCATGATCCTTGATCATATATTGCAATTATGTATACAGGCCACAGAAGCCAGTGTCTTTAATTATAACCTTGATGGCAAAATGATAGGAAGAAGGAATCTTCCTAAGGGGAGAAAAATGAGTCTTTTAATTCATTTTTATAGATCCTTGCTCAATATAATAGAAAGGATTAATATGAAAGTCTTTTCCAGAGGTTTGTGTGAACTGGGAAACGTGTATGAATAAACAAACAATGGTGTGTGGATATTACATTAATATAGGCCAGATATTAGAACAATATGAGATAGGTACTGAGCTAGATAGTAAAAGCAGATAGCACAGCATTTATTTTTTGTGTTGATCTGCTGCCCATTAAATTCAATTGTAAGTGCATATAATAACACTGTTATTGAGATTCATTGAGGATTGTTTTTCAAAGACAAACAGTGAGCTTAAACACAGATTTCTCATTCATTTAATCACTTTGCTGATTGCTGTTTTGTAAATTCAGATAGAGAAAAACAAGTAAGAGTCATTATCACTGCTGCAAGAAATTGCTTTTATACCTGAGTGGACAAGACTCCTGGATCAGGAACCTCTGATAGCTTACACTCACTCACCTGTTGCTTTTTTTTTTTTTTTTTTACACACCAGCTGCAATTATATTTTCAGAATTACTAGCGCATCATGAAATCCCCTATAGATATCAAACAAGCATGGAAAGGCTGTGGGGGTTGGGAAGCAGAAATTGGTTGTAAAAGATGTCAGTCCTTGAATTCACAATGCTGATGCTTTCAGATTCCCACTGCTCAGAGTTTGGAGTCACAAAGTACTCACCAAGTGGTTTATGGCTGGCTGCTGGTCCAGCCCATGTTCTCCTCAAGCTGCATTTGTCCTCCTGCATAGAAAAGTTGTCCATGTAACCACATCCTTCGTGTGAGGTCCTTGTGACCATGCATGGAAGAGTACCAGGATTTGCCAGATCTGTGCTGACATGGCTAACAAGGCTTGTGCTTTTGGAACTCCTTTTTAGTTTGAAGGACCAGAGTTCGAACCATGTCTTATTCGTTTGGAGTGTAGTGTGAAGCATTTTCTCCAAGAAATTAACTTCACTATTATAATACATTAGCTAAAAGACATCACTCATGTTGTTTATTCATGTGAAATTTTATTTTTAGTAGAAGAGTATGGCTTATTTAAAAAGAAAACAAAAGCTTTTTAGCCTTATGATTCTATAAATGTTTCTGTTTTAAAACCCAAACCATGTCTTTTTACTACTGAGAATCTAGATTAAAATTTAAAATTCAGCTACAGTGGACCAGTGTTCAACTGTCAAAAGCACAGATGAAAACACATAGAAATCAGAGTCTTTGAGGCAATATATGATCATTTTGGAGGGGAAAAAAACCAAACATAGACACTACAGATTTCTATCCTATAAAAAATAGTGATGGGAATTGCTCAGCTGCCTACAAGTTTTAATACATTATTGTTGACGCTTTAATATTGCAATAAAAAGACAAGTGAATTCAGCTAACTAATATGATTTTGTTTGCTGTATATAAGTCTATATATATAAATATATATATGTGTGTAAACATACATATGTAAATGCATATTCATAAAAGCAACTGGTGAGTGCAGTATTTCATGTTATAAATCATTTCTTCAGCTATCCATTCCAATAATAGCCAATGCTGCAGATCTTACGGAATGTTCTTACATGGCTGTGGGTGTTGCCTTGTGCTCATGACCCTGTGGGGACACATTAGCCTTCGAATACTTGGGCTGAAAGGCTGCAGGTGGAACACCATCTGTTCAGTTCTTGCAGTGAAGCAAAGCGATATTTATCAGCAGCTTCCATGAGGTTAGGAATTACCTCATGAATATTTGCATTTCAGAAGAGATAAACTGTGCAAATGTATCCAGGACAGCAGTTCACTGCTCTGACATCTCTTGGTCTGAGGTAAACAGGAGTACTGTACCCAGCAGGGAAACAAGAGTGAGAAACTTAGCACGTGAGCAGGCTGGAAAGAGGCTGGAGTAGGGAGTAGGTGTTACACGGGAGACACGTTTCCATTGCTCTCAGAAGAACAGGGTGAGGTAGCAGCCATCGTGAGGGCAATAGCGGATGTAGTCATAGCTTGAAGCAGCTGCAGGGAGAGGGACTGCAAGGCATAGTTCTAAGATGTTCATCTATTTTTATTATAAAAATATTGATTACATTCACAGAGTAAAACTAGGTAATTGTTGAATTATGGGGCTGTAATTCCTAGGGTTTCTGCTGACTTTATAGACTGTAAGAGTCCTCAGACTAGTGACAGAATTGTGGTTTTCTGTTCACAGGTGTAAATGCAAGTTTTTGCTATGCATCCTCCCTTTTTTCTGGATTGATCACTTAGTAAAGACAGTAGGCCAGTAACCAGAGACATAACTACCCGTAAAAGAATTCCTCTAGCTTACTTGCACCTGAAATCATCAAGAGGAGTTTGTTTGACTCCTTTTATAGGGATTGTATCTATTGAGTATTCTGCTATAAATAGCTGTGGAAGTAAGATTTACCTGGCAGCATGTGGACTTGCACAGGACAGTACCTACCTTCCTTCCAGAAGTGAAATGTTTTGACTCGATACCTACCCTAATTAGGAATAATTAGCACTGGTACAACTGTACAGATTTTTGTGTCAGACCTATACTGTGTACTTTAGTTTTTACACTGATGCTCCATAGCCTCCAATTTTGCATTGTGGACTCTCCATGAGCAGCTGGGAGTTTGCTCACCAAGGCCTTTTTACATTTCTTTGTGTTTCTGGGAGGAAAGCGTGTAGTCTTCTCTTACATCTTCCCTGTCCTGTGCCTGGGGCTGGAGAAGTTGGAAGGGGCCAATTCCACATCAGAGCCATCTGGTGAATCCTGATAAACCATCAGACATTTATTGTTCTTCCAAGCTGGATTGCCTGTGTTCTTGGAATTCACTGTATTTAAATTTCATTGTGGATAAGAAGGATTAAATAAATCACAGTGGTGGATTTTTTGCTTTGGTAAGCTCTCCAGGGCTAGAAGCTTTCCTTCATCTAGGATCATGTAGTTTTCTCAATTAGCTGTATATCTTGAATAATAACAATAAATAATTTGAAAATGGCATCTGCCCCTCGGTATGCTACTGCTTTCGATTAATTTTGCAGAGGTCAACCTATCTTATACATCAACCAAACAAGTCACAGTTGTCCTGAAAAGCTCCAGGTTTTGCTCAGGACAGTGTGAGCATGTTCCACCAGCTCTGGGGGCCCCTGAAAGTACAAGCACTTTGGTTCTAGCAGCTTTTCTCCTAGAAATGCTTCAGGTATTTCCTCTTCTCTGAGCAGCCTTAGACTCCAGATACTTTCCCTCTTTAACTGTAGTATTTTAGAGTGCCTCTACTCGTCTTGCTTTTTCTTTCCCTCTTGTTGCTACAGGCTTTCTGAAGTCTGCTTTGTTTAGGCAGGCTCTTTTTTGTTTATAAACCCTCCTCAGCAGCTTTTCTGTCATTGTTATTTTTTTATTTTTTTAATTACTGACATTTATCCAGGGCTAAAGACAGTGACATGAAGAAGAACCAAGTTGGTCTCAACCAACAAAAACATCATAGGTTAGATTTCGAAGTCCCAAGGCACGTACACTTGGATCTCTTTGCATACACTGTTTGGGCAAGTTATGAGTCATCAGAGAAAGGTCTGCTGGTACCATGCAGCCCTGGTAGCATGCAGGGAGCATCACCTGGCTTCATCATTTGACAGCAGATGCTTCTGAAGGGGCATTCAGAGAGGCCAGGATAGGAGGTGGGTCAGTTCCTACTCAGTATCAGAACCTTAGATGACAATGAAGGCAACTAGCAGGAGCTGTTCTGTCAGACGAAAGGGACAGTAATTTCTGTCAGCTTCCACAAGGACATTCAGCACCTTCAATACATCCTTAGAAGTACGATGCCAAAATGATTAAAAATTCCAAGACCTTTTCAAGGAACAATACTAATGAAAAAAATAAGTCTTATTTAGATTTCAGGTTTTGATTTGATTTTTACTGGTGTTAATATTTCACAGGGTGGAACATGGGTTATTTTGTTGGATGTGCTATAGCAATATGAAAGGAAGATTTGTCTAGGTAAGAAAAAGCGTGTTTCTTTTTTTTGAAGTCAGCTAGTTTGCATCTCTTGAACATCATTTGGCAGACCTCTAAACAAATAGGATACCTTCTGTTTGAACTTTGCATTCACATTAACTGGTTGTGTTGCTTTGTGATGCTTTTTAATGTAGTGCAAGTTGGAGAATCAGGGCTTACAGCACCACCAACGTGACAAATAGAGGCTGTCAGCATTTCAACAACTGCTTTTTCTATATTTCTGTTTTTATAAAACAGAAATTCGATTTGGAACATAAGCAAACATGACAGAATCACTTAATCACCTTTCCAGTCATTCTCTTTAAAAAATGATTCCTTTTATTTTGTCCCCTGGCCAGGAGAACTGAGTTATAAAACAGCTTCACACTAATTCTTCTTACTTTGATTAGGGCTTATTAAATTCATACCTTCTTGAGTAAGCTGTTAAAATCCACATTTAATCAATGTTTTGGCCAATATATCCTCATTAGGAAATGTTATTTTTAGCATGAAATAAACCACACTCCTTAAAAACAAGCACATGAAGTGAGCGCACACTGATTTGCTGTTGCACTCTTCACTGGGGCCGGGGTACTTACACAGCACGTAGTTCACCTGGAGTTGTGTGAAATGATTTATTCTGCTGAAAATGTACTTTGACTATGATTCTTCTAAAAAGAGGATCATTGCCCATGGGGCATTGTATTAGTGGGGCTGAGACATCCTGATTCCAAGCAGTCATTAAGCAAATTGGAGGTAATTTATACTGTGGTGAAAAAAATAATGTGAAGCCTTTCAGCTGTCTGGCCCTTCCAGTATGCCTTCAGACAAAACTTTGAAGGTTCGTTCAGGAGCAGTTTCTCTTCCATTGCCTTGTTGTTGTGACTGGAGGAGGACAGTCAAATTCAGAGGCAAGGCCCTTACCCAGCAGAAGTTTAAACGTCTGCATAGTTTTGAGCATGTGAGCAATCCTGTAACAGTCAACAAGACTACTTTAAATGCCTAGAGTTAGGCATGTGCTTAAGAGTTTTGCTGGATGAGAGCCATGGTAAGAACCAGCCCCAACTGTGACCTAAAATTAAAACTGGAACTCTTTAAAGATTAATTAAGGCCTTGTCTACATGGGAAAAATTGTTTGTCGTGGCATGAGAAACTTTCTTCTCATGATGTTTGTGGCCCAACTGGATTCAGACCATTTACAATGTAGTCAGCTCTTATGAGGTTTCCTGACCGCATCTGGGAGGTGTGGAGAGTTTGGGAACACACCCAATGTTTCGAAGTGAATTTTTCATTCACCAGTACATATGAAATTCGTATGCCTTCATAGTCATCATTATGATAGTATCGGCCTTTCAACTCTTGGGAAAATGGCAGAACCATTCAAGTAGCCCAGAGAACAAACAAACAGACCTATTACATACCTACTTTCTTCACCACAACTCTTGAAAACCTGGAACACCACAAGCTAGAACTACTCTCCTTTTAAAGCTTAAGGATTTGAGGACTTTGAAATCTGTGGATCTCATTCCCTTTCCCAGAAGGCATCTGCTTTGACACTCCAGAATGGCTGTGGAGTAGTCATAAATTGTACTGGCATCAATTTGTTGTCCCCTTTTTACTGCCAGAAGAAAAGGAAAGGGAATTAGTATGTGTAATCAAGGCATTAGTTAATAATATACATCCTGCCTCAGCAAATAAGCCAATCCCTTGTGCTTGTGTCAGTGCTGTCCCTTCAAACCCATTCAGCCAGGACACAGCTGAGACCTGTACCTTCAAGGAACCATGAAGTATCTCAAAAAAGTTGTTACTTTTGTCTGTTAATACGAAGGATCTCAACAATTCTCAAGGGGAACTGAGAGTTTTGTACCTTCTCTACTTAGCCTTACTGCTATTTTTTTTTTCCATTGGAGGACTAAACCTGGTTTTGAGTGTCTTAACCAAAAAAAACCTGAAGTGAGTTGTTTCATTGTGACATCCATATGGAGTCTTCTTTCCCTTTGTCAACGTCCCTTGAGGAATGATCTGCGTATAGCACTCAAGCATTCAAACAAAGGCAGAAAGTTTTCAGTGACACAGTGTCACTTCTGGCTAAGCTACCCTGAAGTTTCATTTCCTGGTGTCTGAGCTCCTTCATCTGCATCACAGATGGATGGACAAATCAGCTGTAGTGGCTGATGGCTACTTTTTGCCTTTAGACACCAAATATTTACCGGCAGATGGAATGAGTCATCCTCCAGCTGAAGAAAAGGCTGAAACTGAGTTACCAATTCAGCTCTGCTCCAACCTGAGATAGATTGTGATAGAAAAGAGGTCCCTTGATAGCTGAAAAAATGTCTGTATTCCAAGTTTACAAACTTTATTAGTTTCTTTACAATGGTTTGTCTATTAGCTGGTATGTAAAAGCTTGCTAGTAGGCAAATTGAGAGAAAAAATGATAATTAGTGCATGTGGTGCCTTGCATTTGTAAAGTGCATTGCAGACCCAAGGAACAATTCGTCTCTGCTGCTTTCCATGTGTGCATAAATCTCAAATCATTTTGTCCCACTCCTGTGCAATTTTATCCTCTAAATAAATGGATATCAATCGTGTCATTTAGGCAGGGCTTCCTTAGAGGGATGGAGGTGGCAGATGAGGACATTTGAGGTTACAGTAGGGCTGGGTACATTTTCCTGCTTTGTATCCTTGCAGGGTTGGCACACACTCAGCTTTTTCTGGGGGCCTTATGGGAGTGACCCCAGTCTGTTCCTAAGTTTGCTACAGTGAAGGCTAATTGAGAGTCATAGTGAGATGAAAAATGCTCTCATACCCTCATCTAGAGTGCTAGATTGAATTGTACATTTGGGCTGAAATCGTGAGTTTTGTTTTCAGATTTAAAATGAAGGGACAGATTGGTGAAAACAGTCATGTTCTGCAAATGTACTCAGCTGCTTAAAAAGGCTTGTTTTTAATCTAAACATGGCTCAACTTCTAGCTGCCTCTAACACTAAGTGTCCTGGCTATCATTCATCACTTCTCTTTCCATGCACTCTGATCAATCAATAGTTTGTTGAATAGATCAGGTCCTTTATGGGTATTTGAGAGCGGGGATAACAGGGCATGTAGAAGAGTCCCTCATCATGCATGGTGCTAAGCGTAATGGAAATCAGCAGATTCAACATCAAAAGGCAATGGAAAAAATAAATTAGGCAGATTTGTTTATATAAATGACTACACCCACCATTTAAAAAAAATAAATATCCTGCTCAGACCCCAGAATGAATTAAAAGTTAGTTGGAAACAAACAAACAAACAGTCTAGCATAAATAACTTCATGGGTATTGAGAATTAAAATCTAAGCCTGTCTGAAAACGAAGGGCGGATAAACTGGCTTGGATGAAATAAAAACCCATGTGAACTTTTGTCTAAAATTCAAATTCAGTCAAACTCAAATCTTTTAATGTTCAAAAAATCTTTTTTCTTTAATTATCACACACATTTCTATTCTCTGGTTTAAAGTATGACTAAAAGCCATGAGAAGGCTAGTCATGAAAATTTTCAACTCTTTGGTGTTAATGAAGTGCTGGAGTCTTTCAGTGACTTTTTATTTTTGCTTATGCCAGTAGCCAGGCAAGTTTACCTTAAGACAAGCATCTCAGCGGTGCAGAAACCCAATGCTATTTCTCCAGCAGGCATCAGCCTACATCCATCTCAAGAGAGACCATCTCTAGCTACAGAGTGGCTGTGCCTGTCAGCCTCTAGCAATGCCTACAAGCTGCAGAGTCTCACAGGATAGGTTCAGGTTAGCTGTTCTTGCCAACCATAGGTTAGATGTAGGCACTGCAGGGTCCACCATAAACAGATGGAAGTATTTTAAAGAACTTGGAAGGTCTTTGGCATCTCTGGCACTGCCCTTTAAAAAAAGTCAATGTTAAATAGGAAAAAAAATGAATGTATCTTAAGCATAGATAGGTTTGTTAAATCATCAATGACAAAATCTCTCTTTTTCTTAATTGGAATTGCATGGCACTTAGTGGAGCACAGAAGAGGTTTTACTTGGGACTGGAGACAGGTATCCACTGAATGGAAGAAGGCATTGTAGGTGGGCACGATGTGTCTTTACCTTGTTTTCCCTTTTTTTCCATAAGGAGAAACAAAACACCATACAGCAGAGAGCCTTCTGGTTGGAAATACTTTATCAAGTCAGTTAGACTTCTTATTTCAGAAATACTTCTGAATAGAATTTAACTTTTCAATATTTGGCATTAATTTGAAATTATCAAATCATTTAAAATGGGGAAAAAAGTAGTGATTTAATCCATATATCCATCCCTTTTTGTTTCTTTTGACTGGTGTTGGTAGTAAGTTTTCAGTTGTTTGGGTCACTGAGTGTCACCTCTGTACCTTGACTGAATTGCTAAAACTTTAAGTGCCAGCACGGAAGAAATCAAAGGGATTTAAAATATCAACATAGAGTTTCAGGAAGGATTTGCCTGAGTGTTCAAGTGAAAAAAAAAAAAAGACACACTAGTCATGAACAAGGAGGAATAAATTCACCATCATGAGTCTTACTGGAAAGAAAAATTGTAAACTGAGACTTGGATATTGCTAAGGCAAACCTATAAGCATGGGGTCTCCATGGCTGTAGAGATTTAGTTAGATTTTCAGTATCAAAACCACTGTGTCAGTTAACATCAGCTGAGGATCTGCCCCCACAGGTACTGTAAGGAGGAGTGTGGATAAACTTAGATAGAAGACCAGGTATAAGTGATAACAGATAACATTATCAATCCTGAAACCATATTGTGCAAACATTACTCAAAATTTACCACAGATTTTGCGCTACAATATATGTTTTCCAACCAAGCATTTATACTTACAGATGAATTTCCAAGAGCAACATTTTCAGAGCTGTAAGGACAAACTCACTAAAGCCTGGGTAGCTTTTAAAACATCTCTACTTATCAAAAGGTTTTGCACATGGGAGCTCTGACACAAGCTTTTCAATATTTTATAATTCTGGAAAAAATTGAACCTTTCACCTTTGCGTAAAAGGCTCCATTCAGTTTACATTCCTGTTTAGTTACCTTATTGGTTCACTTTTTTTTTTTTTTCCTTAGCCTATTTGCACATCACTGGAATACTCTCCCATAGCTAACACATCAGTTTTGCAGAAATGACTGCATTTGAGGCACTCAGTAAATCTTCCAAGCAGCTCAAGGGTCAAATTATAAGAAATATCTGAAATAGCTCTGCGGAAAAATGAGAAGAGAAGAACTTGGAACATGAGAGCCATAGCATTTATTTATTTCTGGCAACCCAGGCTGTTTTGTTGCTTTCTGCGAGGTATGTCAACATAGAGCATGTGAGCAGCTTTAAAATGAAGATGTACATTGCTGTCCCTCTGCTTTCCCCGCCACTGTCCTGTCTTTTTTTTTCTTTTTTTTTGCTTTGATCTTTCTGTTTTTAATGTCCTCCCTCCAACCCCTTTCCCTTTAACTCTCCCTGCCAAAGAGAAGGCTGCTAAAATTGCCAATCCGTATTGTATATACAGCTTTTCCTACTGCATTCCCCTTGCTTTTGCACAAAACCCTGGTCCGAAGCCCATCATAACTCCGGGGGATTCTTTCCATGTGCTTCCGCAGGCTTGAGATCAAGTTGAGTAAGAAGAATTTTTTCCAGTGTGCATCTTTCAGCTTTCTGCCCCACCTGTTTCCCACCAGACACCGTCATGGGCATTAAATGTAATTCATGTCTAATTATGGGTATTTACACCTCAACCTCAAAGCCATCTGCTTCCACCTGCACCCTGGCTGCCATGGGCTCAAGGATTGGGCAAGCAGCAAGCCGGCTGGCAGCAGGAGGGACACAGGAGCAGCTGTGTTTGTTTGATCTCTTCACTGCCAGGTCTTGGGGCTGGAAGAGCGGACGGAAGTTACTAATAGAGGCAGAACTAAAGAAACATACAGAACGGTTCCAGTGTTACCAAATACACATTCACCATTTGAAAGAAAAGAGTGAGAACAAGAAGGAGAGAGCATGGGGAAAAAGCCTGAGGAGGATCTGGTAACTACAGCATAAATACAAACAGACCCCACGTTGCTATGTGTTCCCTTAGATTTCCAAAATGTTGAAAGATCTTGGCTTTTGGATTTTGCTTTCTCTGGGAGAAGAGGCGCTGCAAAAGGACTAAGGTGCTTCTGCAAAGACAAGGCTTTCTGAATGTGGAAGGGAAAACCATGGGGTCCTCCCAAGGTTTTGGTTAAAAATTATTTGAAACGGCAAATAGGTGCAAAACAAATATAAACACAGTATGTGAAGGATGTTCAGTGAGGTCTGGAATCAAATGGTTCTTTTCAAGGTGCGAGATATGGTGGTTTCAGGGATTGCTTTGAGCAACCCAACAGGGCTAGGGGATGAAATAGGTAAGGGGTTCATTGTTTTTATTTTTTCACATGGAATCAGTAGCTGGGCTTCATGTAAAGTCAGAAGGAGGTTTTTGAACTCAGTAATAAATACTGTTTACCATTCTAGAGCATACTAAACCAACTGTGGCTGTGACTTTCTACCTCTTTCAGTACCTGTAGACACTTGGGACTGCTCAGAGCCAACGATGGTAGGCAGACAAATTCCTGAGGATCTGGGGACTATGTTTCCAAGTTTGCTACCCTTGAACTGGATTCCTAGCCTCTCCTTATACAAAATTAATTTTAAAATCTTCCATTCTAGTTTGAGACTGTGAAAGTGTTCTGCCACTCAGATGTTTAGTGTGAGCACAGGGGGACAAGAGAGTGCAGAAGTGGTCATACTGGGTTACAGCAAAGGACCAGCCTTCTGTTTCCAGCAGGGGCTATTTATGGATGCTCAGAGACCTGGCAAGCATATATTGTTTAGGCAGTCTGAAAGTCCTTCAGCTGACTCCAGCTGAGGAATTGTCCAGATTCTGATGTGATCCAAGATCAAGCACGAAGTCCAAGAATTTTATCAGACCTTCTGTATTAGAATGCAGTTCACTAATCACACAATCCATCTTGCTTCATAGGTTGATGTTCTCCTCTTTTTCCTTCATACATAGCATCACTGAGTTGCCATGACTGGCATATCCCATGGGAGGTCTCCAGTCCTGCCTTGTGTTCCAGAAAGGGTCACACTGAGTGAAGGGAAGGTATCATAGGGTTTGACCAGGCTAGTTTTGAGAGCCTCCAAGGGCAGAGGTCCCTTTGCACTCTGCTCCAGTGCTTCAGTGTCCTCACTGTGGAACATTCTGTCGTTATGTCGAATCAGATTCTCAGTTAATTCTTATTTTGGCCTGGCTCTGTCTGCTCATTAACCTCTCTGTGGGTTCTGGGTTTGCTATTGGGTCCCTCTCCCTTAGCCTGCACAACCCCTGCTCCCACAGCCTCTCCCCACAGGCTGATTGCTGGAGCCCCTGGTGGATCTCCATCAAATCATTCTGATTTATCAACATATCCATCTTAATGGGAGGCTCAGAACAGCATTCAAGGTTTGGTCTACAAGCTTCACTGCATATATAGATTATGCTGAATACAGATTAGGTGTGTATGTAAACGATCCAAAGCGCTGAGCTATATCTCCAGCTGATATTTTTCTGTACTCTGACTATCCACTTAATGTCAAAATTGAGAAACGTAAATTTAAACCTTGGCTCCTTCTCTGTGTGCTGAGATTTGAAAAGCTGTGAACACTGAAAATTCCTCAGTGACAGTAAGGGCATGAGTATTAAGGCACTTGCAGAGCAGTGACGTTGCATTGCCAGACAAAGCTTCAAACAATATCAGGAGTGGACAATACTGCCTGCTGGGTTAGAAACAGAAGGGATGAAGTTCAGCTCCCAGCTAAGGCAAGCTCAATCCTACCAGGCTCCCATAGCATATCAAAGACTTCGTGAAAAATACTGATACATTTTTTGCAGATACTTCAGATCATTTCTGCTAATTTACTGAAGAAGTTACTAAAAATTAAACAAATAGAAGTAATTACATCAAATTTAAGTTAAGTTGGGGAAATTTCCATTTACACACATGTAGATACATCACTGAAATACTGTACGTTGGTTTACACTACAATCAAAATTATAACTAGAAGCAGAAGTGAGTTCTCCCAAAGTAATTGTGCAGTGAAATCCTTAGTCTTTAATTCCATAAATGTTAGCAAAATGTAGCATTTACCCCTAGAATTACTACTGTCATAAATGCTTTATTTCTCACCAAGTATCTCAGCTACTATTTCACATTTAAAAATTCCTAGCAGTCTGGAGAAAAAAAGAGAATATGGTAATTAAAAAAGCAAAATAAATTCACGAAATGCGTTTTTGGTTATGCAAACATTTGGTGAGAGTATTTCCATTTCTGTGAGCACTTTAAGTGTTTTAGAAACAGGGATTCTTTCATATCCAATGTCCTGAACCCTCAAAAATGTCAAGAGAAATGCAGTGGGAAAATAACTATAACCTTATTTTTTCACAGAGAAATATATCTCATCAAACCATGGCCATGGTAGTTGAGTGTCTCAGAGGGATGTCAATGGAAGAGTTTTTACCCCTCCTGATTTTACGGAGAGGAGTGTAGCACTCACAGCCATTCAAATCAGGAACTTGTGCGTGAAGCCTGCCATATCCAACTGCTTGTCATGATGGTAGAATGATACACCTTGTTTGCTGAAAGGAGAGGCACTTTTGGGGTCCCTGTTGGTGAAGCACAAGGAGGTAGATGTCTTCCAGATTCCAAGACCATGGTCTAGACAGCACATCCAAAGGGTCTTGTCAGTTGTCCAAGAGCTAGATGGGACAAGACCTCAAGAAACCTCAGTTTATCCTTTCACTTAGAAATCTGACAGATTATATGATGGTCCTAACCCTAGTTAGGTCGGTAGGGAAAAGATCTGATGAGCCAGAAAGACTGAAATCCAGCTGCAACCATTGCTGCAAATATCCTTCTTCATCTATCCTACCTTAGCATAATTTCTACAGCCATATGTTTCTAGAATGCCTTATGGGTGTCTTTTTCTGTTACTAAGAGGAGGAAAGGGTGCAGCATCAAAACCCAAATGAACAAGATGTTTCTTACAGGAATGCAGGTGCTGTTAGCATGACCTGAGATAGACTCCAGCAAGCTCTGAGCCCCCAAACCAGATCAAAGTTAAAGTGCTGGGAAATACAAATATACAGCCTGTTTTTTGGCAATCTCACACCACAGCAGCTAGCACCTCTCTCGTCGACACTATCAACACATGTGGGATGTGGAGACACGTCCTGCACAGACAAGCAAAGTCAGAAATAGCAACCTGTTACTGTGAAAGGATTTTAATGGCAGAGAAAAATTAGAGTAGCAGGGATTTCAGGGGATCACAGCTAACTTTCCAGTAGCAAAATTAACTTGTGGCTTTTTACTTGCTTTATTTTTTTAACAGCATTTTCTCATTGATTGATTACAACCTTTCCAAAATGGGAAAAAGGGGCCCAGCAGTGTGCTTGGTTGGAAGGGCTCGAATTAGGAGTTATCAAGAACTTCCCTGTAGCCAAGCAGCTAATTTCAGTGGCAGAACAAGAGAGCTTCTGTTAACATGCTGCACTGAACTCCCGCTGCTCTTTCCATGGCAGGTGTGGGCCCATTACCTGTTTATCAAGAGACTTATATAAAAGTAAAAAGTTCAGGAAACTAAAAAATCTGAGTCACTGTCTGCTAAAGTCCCAAATAAAATAGTTTTATTTTCCAACCAACCCAGTTTTCCTTATTTAAACCCAAGGAAAAGAAAGAAAGAAAGAAAAAAAAAACTTACTCTGAACCCTGACCTTTGGAGGTGTATTCCCCCTTGGGTGATTCATCTGTTTACCTTAGGACAATTAAATGTGAGTCAGTTTAAATAAACTTTAAAACCAAAGGAAAAATATTCTAAAAACAGACCTGACCCCACCCCTTCTCCTACTAGGGACTAACCAAGAAGCATGAAAAAATACAACACAGATCACACTTTCAGGAAAATCCAGAGGAATCTAGAGCAAAGCAGCAAGTCCCAGTGGCTTCTGTCCCCAGGCAGGAGCTGGAAGGTGGAGCTGCTCTGGGAGGGACCATTCAAGGACTGTCCCCACATGGCCACCAGAAGCAGTTGGCCATCACCCATAGACTAACACAGAGGCCATCAGGGTTGTTAACCCAATGCAGTGCAGGTAAACCCTTCACCTTTAGACTGCTGAGGCTTCAAGGAATTTTGGTTCAGTAACGTCCTGACAGCTTGAAATATTCAGCATTGATAGCATTGCTGCTAGCTCGGGAAATGCAGCAAGCACCCAGAGGATTGCAGGAGATTAAAAAAAAAAAAAAAAAGGGAGATAAAATCACCACAGAATTATTAACTGAGGCCAATGGGGAAGAGCAAGAAAAAGCCCCTCTTAAATAAGGCAGTGCTAAATGCTAAATGTCAGGGTTTATGCCTGCAAAAAAATGTGGCAGCTGCAGGGTGTAGCTCTTAAGAGGTCATTTATGGAAAGAATCAAAGCTTCTCTAGAATGCTCCAAGCAGGATTGCCAGTGTTCTTATGGTACGTGTCGGCTCTGAGACTGCCTTAAAAGTGGTGGGATTAAACAAAAAAAAACCGTATATCTGAGGGCATTTTTCACTGAGTTTATGTTGAACTACCTTCAAGTCACCTGAAGACTTCAGGGGAAAAAAAAAGTGAGCATGAGAAAAAGCAGCAGCATTCTGGAGGACGTAATCCTTTGGTTTAACAGGAACACACCAACCCTTCTGTGAAATTCCTCGTATGTCCTAGCAAGAGATTTGGGGACACTGCTGAGGAGAAACATGGCCCACCTTTCTTTCAACTAATACAAGTAAAGGCTCTTGCAGCTCCCCAGTGCTGCTCAGAGGGTGGTCGTCCCACGGTGCCTCTGTGTGGAGGGACGTGTGCTGCTCTGCTTCATGGCGTCAGAGGAGGCAGCACAGAGCAGTGCAGCGCAAGCAGGGTGTAGGCGGGGAAGAGGCGCAGGGAACATTCTCATCTTGGTTAAAAACTCTCTTATTCGGGAAGGAGATTGGGCTGTGTGCCAGGAGTGTATTAAACAATCCAAGTTTTTTTTTCCCTTTTTACTGATCCAGTGGTCTCTCATGGTACGCCACTTGACTTAGGGAGTTGCTTTGCCGGGTGGTTCAGTCCCAACATTGCTTTTGCTATCATGACAAGCACTATGCCTTATATTGACTTCAGGGTGAGGGAAACCTTGTGTCTGTGGCCGTCAGAAGCTGCTACTGGCAACTTCACTGAGGAGTTCTGAGACATCTTTGGTCAGGGTGCAAGGAGCTGTCTGCATGCACCACGTGTGAAGCAGATGAGCAATGAGGGTCCAGCAGCACTTGTGAAATGCTTTTTCCTCACCTCTCTACCATACTTTCATACTGTGCCCTGGGGAACCTAATTTCTCCCAAGTGTGGAGATGAGGGAAAGTAAGATGGGGGGATGTTGCTGGTAATGAAACTATATGAAAAATGGGTTTGATCCTCTTTTCATTTGCATTCAGGGCATAACTATCAGTATTTGTAGGTACTCCTCCTATCTGAGTGTGAGCAGCCATTCACCTACTGCTTTGGTACCTTTGTACAAAAAGCGCAACTTGGAAATCAGTGGTAGATGAAGACCCTTTGTCTTGGAGCATTTATTTTCAAGGATAGCCAACAGTCATTCCTGATGACAAGCAGGTACACTTCCAGGGGCTGGGAAAAAGGAAATTCTGGAAATTCTGGAGGATGCTGTGCAAGTCTTGTTCCTAACTGAGGCACCATAGGTGGCTGAATGACCTGGGCTTTGTGAATGCTAGCACTCTGTGCAAAGCTGCCAGCCTGTATTTTGATCCTCTCCTGCATATGTGAAGGAGCTGCTGTTGGTTTCCTACTAAACAGGTCATAGTATACCAGGCAACACAAAAAACCATGAGAGCTCGAGAGGTAGAAAAGAAGCTCTCCTTGGTTCTTGGTGGGTAGAGGATATTTTTTAGTATATAGAAAAGTCAGGGCTGACTCACAGGGAGTTGGTGGAAACTGGAAGAAAAACATTCAAATGAATTGAAAACTGGAAGAGAAACATTCAAATGAATTTTGTAACACTGAGATATAACTGCCTGCAGATTGTTAAAAAGAAAAAACCTTTTTTTGTGTGTGGATGCTCCTCTGCTGGATGCCTATGTTTCACTTAAACTCACCATCCCAAGCTCAGGCAGGATTAGTGTTGCACTGGCTTTCTGCTCCTGGGCATGTATGTGTGCAGTTCTACAAGCTCAACTTTGCTAATCTGACCTTTTTGCACAGATGACTCTATCTTGCAAGGTCTGAACCAATGTCGTGGAGTCCTCTTTTAAGGTTTATGAAAGGTCCAGAGATGTGCTTCTCTGATTATAGGTGTAGATACCAAAACTATCAGAAATGCATCTCTTTCCCTGAGCCTAAGCCTCACTTGATCCCAAACAAAATTCTGTGTCATAATGTTCTGCAAACAAAGTAATTGTCTTCTGAACTAAGGGAAATGACAAGACAGTCTATAGATAAGATGAAATAATTCATTATTTAATGCCTCCAGGGACAGAAGCAAAGTTATCTGCAAGTCTAGTAAAAATTCCTTACATGTAGAGTACCCTGCATGAACTGCACAAGTCAACTGCAGACAAAACAGTCTGCTTATACTGATGGACTTCAGGATCCAGACTTCAGGATCCAGACTTCAGGATCTGGATTGGTCTTTTTTTGTTGTGTTGCTCATACATCTACTTAGGAAAGTGGGACCCTGATTTGTGCTGGGAGTTGGTATATGTTCCAGTGAGCCATTGCACAAAGACTGTGAAGGCATTTTCAAATCACAAACACATCTAAGAAAATGACAGGCTGCTGGTGGAAGTTTTGTGCATGGAGAAAGAGCAGGAATAGGTTTGCAGGTGGGATCATGGTGCTCTCTTACAGGGATTTTGCCACACTAACACATGCTGTTCAGGGTCAAGAGTGGGTGTAAATGCACTGTAACATTTATGTTCCCACCCTCTCATCCCGGAATATGAAGATGTGGGTTGTAATGGCATTTTACATGTCACAGTCACAATAACCTCGTTGACTCTCTACAACTACATATTCCTACTTGTCAGTAGATGGCACTATTTCTATTGCCTGTCCTAAAACACAGCCTCATCTCTTTTCTAGAGCTCGCTGTAAAGCTGAGTATTAGGAAGGCGGAAATGGTACTTCACCAGGAAGCAGCATTTCAAGCACCTGCGGTGAGAGCAGCTGGAGTCAGGAAGCCTAGAGGCCAAGTACAAATAGAAATCCCCTTTCCCAGAGAGCAGCACCCATGGGCCATGCAGTTATGCGTCTCTTTGGGGAGAGCATCTGTATGCCCAATCTGTCATCTTCACTCTTCTTCTGGAGTCTAATCTTGCATCCATTGCAGTCAAACCAAAGTTCCATGGTTTTAATCTGGTGCACAGTTTGGCCTTGGGGCTAAAGCAGGGGAATGAAGGCTTCATGCTGGCAAGAGGAAGGTACCAACCCTGTTCTGTGCTCATCAAGCCTCACTGTGCAGGACTGCTATGATTTCAGCAGAGGAAGGGCCACTGGATACCAGGAAGCCTGGAGGTCCCCTGGGGGTCAGCATTTGCTTTGCATTTGTACTTAGGGCCCTGTTCTTGCCATGTCATGCCAAGGATATGTACTGAACCAGGCTCACGGCCCTGCTCACACCCATCCTGCAGGTGTCAAACCCATCACACAGGGCTTACATTCAGGTAGTGTCAAACACTAAATCCTAGAATCCTAGAATCACAGAATCACAGAATGGCCTGGGTTGAAGAGGACTTCAAAGATCATCTATTTTCAACCCCCCTGCTGTGGGCAGGGTTGCCAACCACTAGGCTAAGCTGCCCAGAGTCACATCCAGCCTTGCCTTGAATTCTTCCAGGGGTGGGGCATCCACAACCTCTCTGGGCAACCTGTTCCAGTGCATCACCACCCTCTGAGTGAAAAACATCCTCTTAACATCCAATCTAAATCTCCTCTGTCTTAGTTAACTATTCCCCCTTGTCCTGTCACTGTCAACCCATGTAAACAATTGTTCCCCCTCCTGTTTATGTGCTCCCTTCAAGTATTGGAAGGCTATGATGAGGTCTCCCTGGAGCCTTCTCTTCTCCAAGCTAAATAAGCCCAGTTCCCTCAACCTTTCCTTATAGGAGAGGTACCCCAGCCCTCTGATCATAAATGTCGACAGCAAAGCTATAAAATAACGCCCTTTCTCTACTCATGTGTGCAGATGGGCTCAGCAATTATCCCTCAGCATTTTCTTCTCTGAGCTCCTTTATGCTATTCTAAAATGATATATTTTTTTCTGTCTGCAACTCCTCGTTTTGTGTAGGCTCCACACGAGTATTGCATTTGAAAATTATTTACGGCTATTTGGTCATCATCACCTATACAGAGTACATCCCAACTCTTCATCTACAGGACTTCCAATTAAGCAGGCTATACAGCTTGCTTATTCTAAGCACATGTCCCAGTTTGTGTAGAGGAAAGGCATGACTGTGTGCAAGTGGATAGAATAGAGCCCTGTGCTTTGGATTACTTCCATGCCCCATGGATTTATGATGCATGTCTAGCAGAGTGACTGCCAAATGCGTCTATGGACTGCAATGTAATGTGTTCCCTCAGCATTCAGATTTACTGCTCTGCATTAAAATAGTCACCCTCTTAATTGGAGATAGCATCCTGGGATTAAAGCCTGAAACAATTATTGGACTGTTATAAAACTCCTTTAAATAGTCCTACCCAGCCATTTCTTCATTAGGTTATGACTAGCTAAAGTGTTCTTCCCTTCATTTTCAAACATCATTGTTAATGACCTCAACACAGGTGAGACTGCAGCTTTGTGAGATATGGGAGTTTTAACGTAATCACTTTGCATTCTGCAGCCATTAGGTCAACAGAGCTTTACTAACATACTGTGTGTTTACACAGCTTCCAACAGTTCAAAAAGCCAAAGGAGGATCACAAGTCTATCTTCAAGCCAAAGGGGAAAAAGATTGACACAGGGTTGTAATCATCGGTGTCTGAAAAAAGCCTTCTCATCTGTTTTTCAGCATGTCCAAACAAGACATGATTCTTTGTACAACAGGGGTGCAGGGAAGGTGGGCAAATGCCATTCTTGTGGTCTAATTAAGGACCTCAGTGAGGATCTAACAAACACGGTGTGAGTTGTGCCTAGTGGTTCTTGCATGTGTGTATGGAGAAGAGGGAGGGAGGGAAGAAGGGGGGATACTGGGGAGGGTGGAAAGGGTGTGGGATTTGAAGGACGGTGTGTGGCAGCTGTTCACAGCAAATACTATTCTCGCTCATGGCTATGTGTTCCAACCCTGTTGGAAAATTACATCTAAATAACAGATCATGAAAGAGCAACCCTGACGAGGCCTGTAATTTAGTCCCAAGAGGAAATTCTTCATTCATCAACTGTACAAGAGACTAAATTAGTTCTCTGCTGGATGAGACTTTGCTGTCAGTTTGCTCTGCAGGTCAACTCTACCTTCAGAGCAAGTCCCACTGGGGAGTCGCTCCTGCCAGGAGCAAAGCCCACTTCCAGTCTGTCACTCTCCAAACCTATGGCAAGGGTTTCTTCCTCATGTGTATTTTTGGGTTTGTGGGGAGTGATTGGCACTGTCTGAGACTGCTGGATGAGAGCGTTGCAGTGATGAGTGAGAGCATTTTGCCCATGGTGATGCATCACCTGAAGGCAATTCATCCTTCCCATCCAGAACTCCTTGTGGTGGGCTCTATTGCTCTGCTCTGGATGAGGAAAGATGCTTTCTTGCTATAGTGATTACCAAGAAGGCCAATGGCATCCTGGCTTGTTATCAGAAATAGTGTTGCTTAGCAGGAGAAGGGAAGTAATTGTTCCTCTGTACTGAGCTCTGGTGAGGCTACACCTCAACGACTGTGTTCAGTTTTGGGCCCCTCACTGCAAGAAGGACACTGAGGCCCTGGAGCATGTCTAGAGAAGGGCAACAAAACTGGCGAGGAGTTTGGAGCACAGGCCTTATGAGGAGCAGCTGAGGGAGCTGGGATTGTTCAGTCTGGAGAAGAGGAGGCTCAGGGGAGACATCATTGCTCTCTGTAACTACCCAAAGGGAGGTTGTAGTGGGCAGGAGGTTGGCCTCTTCTCTCATAGCGATAGGATGAGAGGGAATGGCCTCAAGTTGCACTAGGGGAGATTCAGGCTGGATGTTAGGAAATACTACTCCTCCGTAAGAGTGGTCAGGTGCTGGAATGGCCTGCCCAGGACGGTGGTGGAGCCTCTGTGACCCTGGAGGTGTTCAAGGAACGTTTAGATGCTGTCTTGAGGGACATGGTTTAGAGAGAACTATTGGTGATATGTGGACAGTTGGACTAAATGATCTTGTAGGCCTTTTCCAACCTTGCTGATTCTATGATTCTGTGATACACTGGAATATTCTCCTTTAGCTCATTGTACATGGCTGCTGACAATATCTCTGCGCTCTCATGCTATCTGAACAGGGGACTTCCCAACCAGAATAACCAGTACAATGTAGACTATCATAGCCAGTGGCACTTCATAGCCCAGTAGATTTCCTGTGAATGTTTTCCTTGCTGACAGAAGCATGTCCGTAACTGTAAGCATGTTGCAAAAGGGAAGAGTAGGCTGTGCAATAGTACTAGAGATGCCCGCTCAGACACCTCTCCCTACACCTTAGATGCTATCTCTGTACCTTAAGCTGCCTATGTTTATAGATATTCTGCTATTCTAATGAAAACGATGGGCTAGTTTGCATGCCCCAAAATATATTCTTGTCTAGTACTTCTGACCAGTATCTTCTTTAATCTGTTGAGCTACTGAGCAGTTCTTGATGTTTTCAGGATAGTACCAAAAAAAATCCAACTTGTACATAATTATGAACAGTTTTCTACCAGCCTATATGTGTTTATGTCTGGAAATACAGGATCTCATATCCCCCTAGAAACAAACTGATCATCTGTATGTCCTTATTCTTATAGCAGTTTAATCCCATTTCAGTTTCTCAGCATTTAGTCACCATGTTTTTCTTTCAGCTCAGTTATATATGTAGGTGCAGATTATTAATCTTCATTTTTTATTTTTGTTTTCTCTGAATGTTCTTTTGCCCTTGTGTTAAGGAATGCAAAGTGCATGTGAGGTGTTCCCCATCCCCTTCCACTGTTTAGAGGGATTGTTCCTGTCCCATCTCTGTTTATTTGCTATACTGGCAAAAGAAACACCCGTACACTTTCCAGACTCTCTACAAAAACTTATCAGCTGCTTACCATTCTGTTTCTCCTTCCTGAACCACATGTTCTCTTCTGTATCTATTACTCACTCTTCTTCTTCAGTCGCATTTAATGGTGTGTTAGCAAGTACAGTAAACATTTTCCCCTTTGGTCTGAGAGGTAAATCATTATTTAAGGCCTTGTAGGATTTTTTTCTTTTAGGAGGACAAATGGATGACGTAAGCCAGATACATGCATTGACATAACCTGTTTATTTGCAAAGAATGCTCATGACTCTTCCAGCCACGAACACAACAGGAGCACACAGTGGAAAGTCCTGTTGTTTGCAACCTCTTTGTCTGCTCTGCCAATCATTTCTAAGCCGCAGGGAGCTCTGTGGCTCTTCAGCCTGTCGTCTCTTGGGTTTTCTCCTTGCTCTGCCACAACACACACACACAGACACACGCATACATTGCCAAGCAGTGTTTGCACCCATTCAGTTGCAGTCACCTCTGCCCAAAAATTTGCCTCCGGATTGGACCTGGGCATGCATAGTGGCTCCCATTGTTTCCAGCTACCTTACTGCATAAATGACTTTGTCCTTTCACACACAGAGAGGAGGTGTGTGACACCCATTAGCTTTCTGCAAAGCTGATATTTGCTGTAGACCAGTGACTCAGTTGAAAGCAGCTAGTAGTTCCTTTCACATTAAAAAACCTCCATTACTAGAATATGTTCAGTCTGGTTTTCTATCACATCCTTCATACTTGTTAATATTCTTTTTACTTGTTTGGCTCACTGTACCAGCTATGGAGATTTTTCTTTCAGCTTTTTAAGCTAAGTTCTCCCTGGCCACAGGCAACGACAGGTAATGTATACACCAAGTGGAAGTATGAGTAATTTTCCATTGTACTTTGTAGTAGGCATTACCTACACTTGTCATTAGTGATTTTTGTCTTCCCATTCATCTGCTTGTCCCAAATTATTTTTAGTTTCCCTATTGCCTTCACTGATGTTAATGATATAAACTCACTAGCTTCATGTGCATATTTTGCCATGCTGGAGTTGACCCATTTCTGGAGAGAGTACGTCTGTGTGAAAATATACAAACTTGATTTAGAAGTCTGTTTCTGAGCAAGAGACCTTTGTAGTAGTGGGAATGAGGCTAAGCCTAGGGCTCTACTGCATAATGGGCTGTGTAATGGGACTTTGCACAGATATCAGAGAAAAACTTTTTGGTGGGTATAGTCCAAAGGAGCAGAATTGCAAGATGTCCAACTCAGTTCCACCACAGTCATTCTGTGGAACTTTGCAAAGCACTACCTAGCTTCTTAGCCTGTTCCTACTTCTCTCCTGTTTCATGGGGTTGCTATGAGTGTTGGTCATCAGAGGGACACCATTATCTGTTTTTTTTACTAAAAGAAAGAGTGAAAGAACCCTAAATAGAACAAAAGTTACCTATATGGAGCTGTAAGGTAACATTGCAGCACAGAGGATAAATTGTAGTGTCTTCTCCAGACTTCTGAATACTACAATGCTTGCTAAATGCAAGTCATTATTGTAACTACCAACAGAAGTGGCAACAAACCTTATGTCCTCAGTGACATCATTTTTGTATGGCAAATCCAACTGTTGTAACTTATTTTGCAATTTTTTGTTTAAAGCGTTGGTTGGAATATGAAAAATGTAGTGGTTTCAGATGAAGGTCAGACAGCCCACAAAATACTGAGAGATTGCTTCTCAAATTCAGTTCTTCACTGTATTTATTGCACTGAACTCACTTTCACTTTTTCATTGGCTATTCAGGAGTGAATAAATATCTCTTTTCATAAAATAACAATCAAGAACACAATTTTCACCTTCCTATAAAAGTTGCTCAATAGAGCAACAGCGTGCAACAGTGACTTCTCAGGGTATTAAAATGAAATGGTTCCGGTGTATTTTACTTTTCCTTTTACTGAGGGCTGGGGGTATTGAGCCCTGGGATGTCAAGACTCATGCTGCAGGTCACATACCTTCTTGTAACAGGGCTGAGACCAGATATCCCACGTACTGACCTCTGTGCCCACCTTTTGTGACAAGAGCTGCTGATAGCTGGTCTCGCATGTCCAGATGAACTTGTAACCTTCTGCTCCTTTGAAATAAAAGTTATACTCATCTTGCTAGGAACATGTGACTGTAAGAGCTGTTGTTTTGGTATTAAGATTTAAAAATATAAATAACAATAGAATAAAAATTAAGGTTAAACCAAACTTGGGAAGCTATTTAAGTTGCTGACTCATAACTGTACCCACTATACAGCTAGCAGCTTCTATCTCAAATTGCTTTACAGTGTAGAACAGATGTTTTCCTCAAATTGGAGCCTGTAGACCAAGCACTGCTTGGTAGCAGATACAGTAACATCAGTTACTCCAGCAAGCCCTGCACTTTCAGACTGTTTCATCACTGTGTGTGTTGCCTGTGTCTACAGGAGCACCCAGGCATCTGCCTTCCAAAGTTGGGAGCTGAGTACAGCAGGGTTTGCCTCAATGACTCTGCTTTGGCACGTTATTTTGTGGTATGGCTTGATCTCAGGTTTTCCTTATTTGTGCAAAAAGTGACAGCCTCCTGAAGTATAATTTACTTTATAAAGACTGAAAAGTGCCCAGCTGGTGTCAGCTTTGGGTCCTGGCCAACAAGGAGTTCATGAACTGGTGAGCTCATAACTAACCCCGAAGCCTGTAAAAATGTTCAAAAGCATTGTCCATGAGCTTCTTGCAGTGCAGCATTTCATGGTTAGCCAAACAGAATTTTTATCCTTTTTTTAATCTTTATTGCATCCTAGGACACTAACACCTTTTTACTTGTTTGCTTAAAACACATGGCAAATTAAGTCTCCCAGGTGACACTTTCTGGCTCCAAATTGAAAGGCTGTTGGCTGGGACATGTGTGCAACACCTGAGGGAGCTGCATGGGTCTATTCATATTTGGTGTCCGTATCTGGAGGACTGAACTATCTCATAGAATTTATCCAAAGGGATACAAGAGAAGAAATGCTTCTGTAAAGCTTTGAGTCTTATGTTGCTGGTGGAGCAGAAAACAGTGAAAATTCTTGAAAATTTAGAGAAGCATTTTCTGTCCTTGCAAATGGTGATATGATCACAAACTTCTTTTCAAACTCTCAATGCATTCAATACCTGCAAAGAATAAAATGTGGTAAGTGATTGCTCCTGAACCATATGAACAACCATTTTGAATTTCTGTCAAAACAACCATTTGTGTATCTATTGCTTTCAAGTTTAGATGGAATTTCTTGATGGTGATCTATGGGGCACTGCGTGGGAAGGACTAAAGAAACTCCAATGTTTTGCTCAGTTGGGATTCCCATTCTCCTCTTTTTCACCCTTTTGCCAACCCATGCAATTGTACATAGTAAAAATAATACTGATGGCCAAGGTCACATCAAGAATAGAAGCGCTTTACAACACATGCTGTAATGGTAGAACACTCCTTGCCTGAGCACAGCTATACAAAGAAAGCTGTACTCTGTAGCTCCACACAGTGAAAGCACCCTGCCACCACCCTCAGGACCAACAAGCCACAGCTTGGCTGTCAGGCCATCACTGCTGTCTGCAGTGGGGCCAGGGCAGCACAGCCTGGCTGGTTGCTGCCTCTCTGCACAGAGCAAGGTGCTGCTGAGCTTCCCATGTTGCTGTGTTGGAAGCTGCTGAGCCAGGCTGCTCGCATTCCAGGCAGTTGAGTGATCATTGTGGCAAACAAATCTTGTGAAAAAATCTCAACTTATTACTTACTTTTTCCAAGAATTGCCATGGCACTGGTGCTGTCTTTAACTGTCAGAAGCAAAGGAATTAACTGTGTCTGCTTGCATACTGAAAACATAGACACTGTGGACTTAAAACTGCATGCACTCATGTTGTGCATAGTTATCTTCCTCTTAATCTTTTTTTTCCATGAGAGCTTGTCTCACAGAGCCTTTCCACGGAGAAATCCATAGCATTTGCATTAGAGCACTTTGACAACATAGAAGTATGTGTCAGTATCTGCAGTCTGGGTGGCAGTGACAGCTCTGGATATATTGTGCTCTTATTTCTTCAATCCTATATGGAAAAGGAATATATATATGCATATGTATGTATATGTGCGTGACATGAGTCAGCTGTGACACTTTCTCAGCCAGATCTCTGTTTTCTTAGCAACCAAAAACTGGATCTCTGTTCTGACTCAGTGATACAGGTCATGAGGGTATTTAGACACCCATCTCACTCTCATTGCCAGGAAGGAGGTATCTGGTCAGCTTGGAAGGACCTCCACTGTTTGTCTTCTGTGAGCATACTCCAGAAAGTTTATGCTTCACATGAACATATGGAGAAGGTGTTATTTGTCACCTCCTGGAGATAAGTAAGCTTTATTGCTGATTATCTCAGATTCACTTTTTAGAGATGGATTGTTTCCATAAGATAGGGCAACTCTGCTTCTGGTTATCGAAAGAAGAGGAGAGGGGAGGGCACTTAAAGCAAAAAAGCTTTGTTACATACAAATAGGCAAAGGGTAAGTTAAAAATTTTGCCAGCTGGCACTTTTCACTTGACTCCCTTATTTCCAAGTATCATTGTGTAAAGCCTGAGTAGATAAGCCTATGGTAAACATACATGTGTTTGCACTTGAGTATTCCTATATGCATAATTAATATATTGATCCTCAGAGTCCTTCCCGTATATTGAAGTTTTATCACCAGATTGTGATAAAACTTCAATATTGCTTGAATTGAATCTTGCTTTTGAAAGATTCAACTTCAATATTGCTTGAATTGAATCTTGCTTTTGAAAGATTCAACTTCCAGGCAACTGGGACCTGCTGTCCATCTGAAAGACTTCATTCATTGTGTAAACAGATAAGAGGATAAGAGGAGATGATGCTTGGATCCCATTGCTATCTGACCTCATAGTATGGGCACCAGAAAGGAAATTAAATGTGTATTTTCTCCTCGATCAGGGTAAAAATTAATGTCGAGATAACAGAAATTTCCAGCATCTGGATAGTAGTTAAACTTCTCATACAGAACAAATGCTGTTCATGTCTGTCCTCACAACTAACTCCAGCAAAGTAAATTAAATAAATTTGAGAACAAAATTTGATCCCATTTCCAAATGGAAAATCTAAAGGTTTTATACATCACAAAAGCTCTTGTTTACTTGTTAAATATTTAACATTTGTAACTATTATATTTCTATAATATTACCCTTTGTACCTATTGTATTGTTTATTTTCCTATAGACACCATTTTTAAAATTTATTTTCTCTGCATTAATGATGGCAATGTAATCTTGTGGTGAAGATTATCACAATCTAGATTTGTTTTATGTGGAAAAGTATTCCTTTCATGTTGAAAGGTTGTTGTTCATGCTCTACAAAAAAAAAAAAAAAGATAAATAGGTGTTCCAGCCGACTTTCTCTGTACTGCTCCTTGTTTTAAGTGCTTATATTAAATCTTCATTTTCATCTTCTTTTTCATATAGGCCCTACCTAGGAAGTTTCAGGCACTGGACAGGGCTGGTATTTTAAAAGTTACACAGCTCTCCTAGAGTAGAGACAGGATGCATTCCAGGATCCCCTTTTTTTCCTCCATATAGAATATGTTATGCCAGTATAAAGCAAGTACACATTTTTAGGAGTGAAACTCTGAAGTGTGAATCAGTTTCAAGAGAAATTATATCAAATCACTTCAGATTTTCTTGGTGTTATTTTCATTAGCTATAGAACTGAGAAGCCTCCTTTTAGCCTTCAGAAACAGGAGTACCTATTTCTTGCATAGTGCAGTGCTACTGATTAGGCTACAGTCAAGAGAGATATATGAATTTAAAGCCAAACTTGGGGAAATATAAGTGGTATAAATGATTTCAAGTTTAAGTTAGGTTTTAGAAATTCATGTTTTTAGTACACCTTTGTCTGTACTTAGGTACACAGTGCTTCATTAGTTTTAACTGTAATAATAACAAAATATGCATGCTTATGTGTATGCATGAGTGGCACACATACACATTCTTCAGAAGTGTACCCATTTTTGAAAGTTTTTAGAAGACTTTCCATACAGAGAAAGCAGCAAAATAAATCTAAAAGGTGCACAAAAGCAGCAATCATTAATAAGCACTATCACCAATGAGCATGCTTCTTCATGAGCTCGGCAGTGTCCACAGCTTAGAGGAACTACTAATGAACCTTATCTTTGCATGAGATAATGGTTGGGACCAAACAGGGGAGTTGGAGGGGAATTTGGCCACCCACAGTACAAATACCATTATCAAAGTGAAACTTATGCCCCAAAGCGAACTTGCTTGCTGGAGTGACATTTCTTCCTGGCATTTCATCTGCTTTGTTAGATGAGGATCAGGGAGGAGGAGGGGAAGGGAGGGGGAGCAAAATAGCCCAGCTGACATTTCAAGTGAGTAAATAACCTCTGTGGGAAGACAGCTTGCAAGGTGTTTCCACTCATAATGTATAATCCCATGTGGCTGAATTCAGGTTGTGTAGAGTGGCGTGGGGAGGAAGGTGAGCAGGGCACTGTCCCCATCCCCGTGGTGGGCTGGGGAGGCTTTCAGCAGAGCCGGAAATCGGATCAGCTTTGTCGGGTCTTATCTCATCAAAAGTGAAGAGTGGCAAAACCAGGGATTTTGCTCCCACTCCGGGTGCCATTGGTTCCTGCAACCCATGTTAATCACATGGATTGAGTGAAAAAAGGCAATGTGTTCTGCTGCAAAAGACTGGGATTCAATTACCCACAAGTGTATCGTGCATAACAAGAGAAGTCAGTGCTGAGAAGCACTAACTATATTAAGGAGGGTGGGGAAATGCTCTCTTGGTTATCCTGTAGGACTATAGGAGCATTTGGTTTACCAGTATTTGTTTGAAAGGAATATCGGTCTGCTTGTTTATAGCAGTCTAGGGACCCACCTCTGTTTTAGAGTTTCTCTTGAGTGGATATGTGCTCCTATATGTTGGTCACTTTAAAAGTACTGCCTCCTATTTATTCTGTGGAAACTACAACAGATACAAGGAGCACAATAATACTATTTGATAGAGCTAATTCTCAGCTAAAAAACACAGTTATTCAACATAATCATCACTATGCATTTTCACCAGAGATGAACAAGAGCCTGCCGTGCTTGTAAAAACCTGTACCAGCAGGGGTAATCTACTCATTCACATCTGCTATGACAGTGTCATTTCTAGGAGAATAATGCCCGTGGAATACATTTTTCATTGATGCAAATAGATGGAATTAAGAAGGCACCAAATCCATGCTATACAGTGGTGGTGTAGAACAGACCAACCAAAATTGGCAGTGTATTCTATGGTCTTCAAATTGTTACAGGGCATGGTATTATAGTGTTGCAAGAGAAAGACTGTCTTCTCTGGCCCTACTCTGAAAGTTCAAACCTTCAGCTTAAACAGCATCATTATGTAGTGGTCAGAGTTGATGGTTTATCTGGATTCCAGGAAATCCAAAAGGATCACCCCTTTCATATCCCAAATGACAGTGCACATCATTTTACTCACTGAGGGCTTTGTTTTGAACTTATTCTTGAAATGAGGAATTCACATGTTGCTGCTCCACAGACTGTCATTTTGACTCCAGCTCATAGTGGTGACACTATGCCTTGTCACGGGCAATGATGTGATCCAGCAAACTGTCACCTTCAGCCTTATATTGGTTCAACAGATCATGACACACAGTGTTCTTTCTGGTCCTGTAAGTGCATTTGTGGGGCCTGCCTGGCACAAACTTATCAGTATTCCAGTGTTCTCAATGTTGTTTCCAAAGCATTGATGTTGATGTGCAGCTCCACGCAGAGTCCATAATCTGCTGATTAGTGCAGATGAGCTGACTGAGACTCTTCATTTTGTGGTGGGAAAGCTGTGCATAGCCATCCAGAATACAGCTTATACTTCATGTCACTGCCACCACTGCTGAAATGCAGCACCCACTGCCTCACTGTGCCAGCATCCATCCATAAATATTCAGCGAGTGTCAATGCGTGTCAATGGATCCAAGTTTTTCCACATTAAGTTCCACACCTTTGCTTCATACACGCTTCCATGTCAGATGCCATTATGTCAGACTGCCCCTCTGCTGCGAGCTGTCACACAGCAACAAAGTGTAATGGGATATAGGTAGGAAGATTCAACCTCCACTGCCTTACCAGCAGCATCTACCTCTGATGTTGTGGGCCAACGTCATAAAATCAAAAGCATTACTTTCAGAACAGCCCTCATAAAATGAACTATAAAAGTTACATAACAGCTCAGAAGATGGAGATAAAATGAGGTATGATTCCTCAAGGCTCTGAATAGCACTTCTTTCTTCTGTTTCAGAAATTGATATCTAGGCATAGCCCTATTATTTTCCCAATGAGCCCCAGCTAGCACCCTGCTCTTTGGGGCCCTGATTCCTGTGAAACTGCAAAAAAAACTATGATAAGAAATATATGCTGGTAGAAAGCATGATGTCATTTTTCAGTTCTAACAGATAAGAAAGAAACTGAGGTTTAAGCTTTCCAACTCCCATTGAAGCAATTATGAAGTTGGGGTTATGCACAAAAGTACATGGAGGTATGTCTGCTCTTAATCACATGAACATTAATTGTTGTGTTAGCTGCAATTAGGATCAGTACAAGTGAATGTGAGTATTTATGGAGGAAATGTTCTTTATGGCAATACAACACTATTGCCCCTCACATTATTTCTGATAAAATGATGTCCTTTCAGCTACAGCTTCACTGAAGGAGGGATAGCGATGCGGCACTGGGAAGGGATAAATAAAAAAAAGAATTATGAAAAAGAATGTGGACATAAAGTTAGTGTGCTTGACACCACATCTGGCTCTGATTTTTTTCCTCTGGTTCCTCCCGGCTGTTTCTGGACACATGGGTGTTTGCCCACTCCATTATTACAGATTTTGATAACAGTGTGAATTTCAGATGTCTATTGCATCTGATTGACTTTGGTCTCTAAAGCTCTGTAGTTATTTGTTCATGTTGTGTGGATCCTTTTCTAGACCACTGGAGTGTTTTGCCATGGCAGTCAGCTCATGGATTTGGACCCTGTTGATTAAAGTTGCTTCAAAACAGACACCATTCACTGGGCCATGCTGTGCATAGTGCTCTGTGGAATGTAGTAAAATGTGGTATATTATCATAGGAAGCTGCATGCCAGTGGGTTTGCTGAAGTAGCCACTGAGAATGTGATTACACATGGATCCTTTTTGTAGACTCCTGTAGTTGCTGTGAATCATTCTTGACTCAAGTAAATATACATGATATTCAAAGGTCAGGAATTATCTTCTCAATCTTGTTTAAACTCCTGTTCTGTGACAGTTTTAGAGGTGCTCAAAATAACCTTTCTAGAAAACAGCTCAGAATAATTAGGAAATAATTTTTAACACTGATCATTTCCAACATTGGCTTTGCCAAACATTCTTTTATAATTCTATTTGAAAATCTGATCCTCGTTCATACTTCTACAAAATGTGTTTGTTTTCAGTAGTAATGAATAGATTGCTTTCCACCTGTAATATATGGATCCACATGGCTCTGAAAAGACTAAAGAGTCTCATTGCTCTTCATTTCAGTGCAGGTCTTGTTTTATCCAGTAAAACAACAAACCGGTTGTTTTGTCACAGCTATTACTCAGAAATACCTGGTAAACGAACATACCAAGTAATACATGTTGGTTGGTTTGGTTCCTTTTTTGCTGGGAAATAAGCATAATCAGCAAGGAATCTACTGAAGTATGTAGCGCTGACAAAGACTGTATCCTGCAGCTAACTTTTTTGAAAGCTTTCTTGAACGTTTTTTTACTTGAGAGAAATAAACTTTGTTTGTTCTTTCACATCTTAGAACTTTTGCAGCTTCCACTATCCCAGTAGCTGCAAGTATGTTACAGTTTAGAAGAAGTCTACTTTCACTGGACAGCTTTCAAATTAATCTTGACTGCAAGGAAATTGGGCTTGTTGCATTTCTGCAATTCTTCTCCCTTGAAAGGCAGCAATGAGGATATAATGAAACTCTCTTCATCTCTCTAATTAAACATCTTGTGACCAAACAAGAGAGGGGTAGGAGTGGAAATACCCAACCCAGTTAGGTAATTGCTGATAATCACAAACCTGCTCTCAGTGCTTGAAAAACTGCAGGCTGAGGGCTTAATACCTGCGTGGCTGCCTGAGGCTGCCTGGGACCAGTTATCTCACCCGCATTCTGCAGCCCTGCACGAGGGTGAAGGGGAACCACCACCCTGCATGCAGAAACATGGCCCTGCAGGGAGGTAATGAGGAGTCTGTGAGATGAAGAAATGCCTTTGTGCAGGAGCTGTGGGAGTGCAGAAAGCTGAGGCACACTTGTGTTGCTCACGCTACCATTGACCCTCTCATGAAAATTCACATGTTGACCCAAGGGGCTGACAAAGAGCTACGTGCACTTCTCTGCATCTCAGAGGCAGGAGTCTAAGCTGTTTCTTCCATGTTAGGTTGTAAGGTACTTTTTGCTGATAGGTTTAAAAACTGTGGTTACAAATGATCACATCTACAGGAACTTGGCTGGGGATGTCTGACACACAGTAGTTTCCCAGGAAAGGTGATTGCATTTGGAAATGTGCTTGTAGGCTGTGATAGTGCAGCATGATGCTTGGGCTTCTGAAATGCCCAGACATCGTAGAGGATTAGACATCTGTGAGTGTCTCACAGCCAGCAGTGCTGCTACACCATGTATAAGATAAAAAGGGAAATGGTAGTGTCCAATATTCGTGGAGCAAATAACTATAAAATATCTTAAGGAACTCATTAGGAAAGTGCTTTATTGAGGAAATGAGGACATTGACTGATAAAAACAATTTGCAGTGTTTTGTCCAAACATGTTAGATCTTTTTGTCAGGAACATTATGCTCATGTGAAGTGGGAGTAATACAGTAGGTGTTATTTGCAGAGTTCCCATAAGAAAACACAGACATTTACTCTAGACTCTTATTTTCTTTTTCATAAGGATTTATCCAATTTCCATAACTCTTCAGCAGTCAGATGACATCAGCAAGATAGCTGTGACCAAACTGGGAAGCAGCTTTCCATGGGCACTTTTTTTCCAGTGGTTTTGCTCAGTCACCAGAGGGCAGACATCTGTAGTTTCCCTTTGTTCTTTCTACCTGTACAGTTTTCAGTGCTAACTATAGGCTCACCAGGATAGCTTGGTTTCTGACTTGTCAGACGTACTACTGGAAATGAGAAGGTGAATCTTGAGAAAGCTAGTGATATTCTTCCCATAATTACTGACCTTTTCTGGCAAGCCCACGGCATTGATTGAGATACTATTGGTCCTAACAAGGGAAGGAAAAATGTTCTCACCAAAGGCTGAAACGGGTAGGTGGGGCT
The DNA here is from genome assembly GCA_013399175.1 of Odontophorus gujanensis. Classification (NCBI taxonomy): domain Eukaryota; kingdom Metazoa; phylum Chordata; class Aves; order Galliformes; family Odontophoridae; genus Odontophorus; species Odontophorus gujanensis. Next base: position 37,280 of record VXAB01005741.1, on the reverse strand, counting down.
AATCTGTTCTCTGAATCAGTGCAGTTATTAAGTAGATCATTCTCAATATGTTAGTCTGTTAAATATCCTTCAGTCAAGCACACAAACAGGAGTGTTTGATGTTAGGGAAATCGAGAAACTACTAAAAGCAGTAGTAAGGGGTTTTTATTTTCCATCATAATTGTTTTCATAGCACAATTGGCACTGTACTTCTCAGAGTCACTTCATTGGCTCATTTATCTGTAGAATTCCTTTAAAGTTTAACAATGCAGAACTAATTTTGATGACTCAGTAGCATGAAAATTGTTGTTTTAAGTGCCAAAAAGGTATTTTCCCTGTGGATTTTCTAGCACTGAGGCAACGTTCTGAATGTTTTGACTGCTACTTTGTCTGACAATATAAACAGACAGGAATAACTTAATGATTAACTCGTTATCCTTGATGCGTTCCTTGATGTCTCATCTTGTTATTAACAGTTTGGCCATGTTTTGAAATATATATAATACACAGTGGAGCTAATTTTGCCCTGGTATGCTCTTTAGCACCATTCCACAAGGCTTTCCAGGCACTGGCTGAGCATGGTCAGCAACTACGCTCTCTATTAACACCCCAGCAACTTGCTCTGGCACTTTCAGCTGTGTAAAATTAAACCTGCTAATAAGAAACTGTTCATCAAAGAACTTGAATATGTACATAAGTCCTTATTCAGCCCACTATTTAGACATATACTTACCTTTAGTGCATGCATGCAGATTTGGCTTAAAGCTGCCAGACTCTTATTTTTCGGTTGTGTTTTTGAAATACTTCCTGGCACCATATCCTGTTTCTGACATCTTTAATAGTTACCTGTCTATCACATTCCTCCTCTGAAAAGCATTCTGCAGAAAACTGCAGTCTGACACAAGATCTTGGAAAAATGACATTTGCCTTTGAGCTTTCTTGTTTTCTGCACAAACTGGAATGTCAAAAATTAACAGAACAATTTTCTGATAGGGGGGAATTTTTAATGCCTTTTCACCCAAACTTTCAGCATGATAATATCACTGTGTGCTGTTGTTTTCCTTTGACGTTTGTTACATGTTTGAGATGATGTGTGCCTTGCCTGTGAAGCACTGAGATAATATTAATTCGTTGCATTAGCATCCTAACAGCTAAATAGACAGGCAACACTAACAGAGCCAACATTGTGAGTGACCCCAAAGGGTATGAAAATCTTCATCAATGACACTGATGGTGGGATTGAGGGAACCGTGGTTGACACACCTGAAGGACGGGATACGATCCAGAGAGATCTAGACAGGCTCCAGCAGTGGGCCCAGGTGAACCTCACGAGGTTCAACAAATCCACGTGACAACTCCTGCTATCACTACAAGCTGAGGAGTGTAAGGATGGAGCACAGCCCTGCCAAAAAGGACCTGGGGGTACTGGTGGTGGGAAGCTGGACGCGAGCCAGCAATGTGTCCTCACAGCCCACGAAACCAACCATATCCTGGGCTGCATCAAAAGAAGCATGGCCAGCAGAGTGAGGGAGGTGATCCTACCCCTCTGCTCTGAGCTGTGAGAGCTCACCGGGAGTACTGCATACAGATGTGGAGTCCTCAGTACAGGAGAAATGTGGACTTACTGAAGCATGTCCAGGTGAGGGCCACAAAAATCATTCAAGGAATGGAACACCTCTTCTACAAGAACAGGCTGGGAGAGTTGGGGCTGTTCAGCCTGGGGAAGAAAAGATTGTGAGGTGACCTGATAGCAGCCTTTCATTATTTAGAAAGGCTATAAGAAAGAAGGGGTCAGACTATTTAGCTGAGGATTTTATTTATTTATTTATTTATTTATTTTGTGATAGGACAAGGGGAACCTTTAAAGGTCCCTTCCAACTCTCAGAATTCTATGATTCTATGACTCTAAATAAATGTATGAATCTGAATATACATATTTTGATGTTTGCAAAGGTTACCCAAACCGCTTTGATTGTAAAGATGATTCTTGTACTCCTAAACCACATTTCTATGGCAGACACCAACATCTGCTGCAGAAATGTGAAATCGCTAAAACTATTTTGATGTAAGATGGAATGTGAAGTCTAGGCTACCTTTTGGCAGGGAACCATCAGAGATCCAGTATCTTTTAAACGACTATAAAGGAACTTCAGCTTTGTGGGATCTGTAAAGGAATGTAAACTCTGCAGGAACTGTGGAAAAATACATTCAGTGCATCTTCTTCTGCCCCATGCCATCTTTTTCAGTGTCAGGCTTGTGTCCCTCATTATGCACAGTATTTCTGATGGCTCTTGCCCTGCTTGCTTTGCTGAGAAAGGGGAAGGGAGAAGGAGCTTGGGCAGCAGCCCTTCTCTCAGCCGAAGGGTTGGCAGAGGAGTAGAGATGCTGAGTGTGACCTGGTGCCAGATTAACTCCAACTGAACTGCTCCTCTCTCCGCAGGTGGGAAGACAGTGTGTCACAGACAAAGCTTGATGAAAATGCATCTGGGGTAGCTGAGTGTTTGTGTTGCATTAGCTTCTGGCATGGCCTGTACTGTATTTATTCTTCCGCCCACCTACCTTTCACAGAATAGGGATGTATGCAGTCACCGATCTTATCGCTGCCACGCTTTGATCCAGCTGGGATGTTAGTGCCTTTGGGAATTCCCCACATTTGATAATTCCTGATAGTTACTTTTAAGAAATACCAGCTGAAGGATGGGGAGGGATTCTTTAAATTCCAGAAACTGACTGAATGGCAGAATTTATCAGGCAGCCGAGCCAGATTTCCTTGGAAAGAACACATTTATTTTGAAGTGTCACATTTTCATTGTGTTCTGCAAGCAATATCACTTAAGGCCAAAGGAACCCAGTCAAACAGGACATTACTAGCATTTTTAATAAGCACAGGAGCCAACCCTGATAAAACATTACAAGACATATCTAAGCTATGAATAGCTAAGAAGCAGATTTATCCCAAGAGGTAGCTCACTACCGCTTTATATTTAGCTTTCGAAGCACCACCTCGGGAGAAACTTGACCCCAAGGAAATCTATTTCAGGAATGTGTGTGGCCCCCAACCCAGTGCTCCAGTGCCTCACCACCTTCGGAGCATTTACCTCATGCCCCCCTGCAGGGCAGGACCCTGGCACCACCCTATGTTATGAACAGCAGATGGAAAAATGTTTACATGCCTTGCTGCTATTACAGCCTACATGGTGGCAGTAAGTGACTTTCCCAAGCTCGAGGAGGAAGTTTGTGGCAGAGCAATGCATGAGAGCGGGTACCCAGTGCTCCCCGCGCCTGCCCTAACCCAGGGGTAATTTTTGGCTTGCAGGGTGTGGCTTCCCACCTCCCGGTAGCAGGCAGGTTACAGGGCTGTCAGAAGGTTTATGTGTTTGTTTTTCCACGGGGTAGCATCAGGAGAAAATATCCGTCATCTCCCGAGACCAGAGGCATTCCTGAGTGAAAGTGTGGGCGGCGGCAATGTCACACCACAGCTCTGGGGAGCTGTTTGCTGTGGGTTGCTCCCAGTCTTTGTCCAGCTGGGCCCACAGCAGGTTTGGACTTGTAGATGTGGAGGGTATCACTGTGGCTCGGTCTGGTTCTTCAGGGGAAAAAAGTAAGAAAAAAAAGATTGGTGCTACAACTTCTTGCAACCAGTCTGTTGATTTTGTTGGATAGCAGCTTAAACCCCAGATGAACTAATTCAAAAGATTTAAGACCTGAGAGGATCATTAGGAAATCTGTTCTAACCTCTCAAGAAACACGGGGCTTTATTCCCTGTAATTCCTGGGCTAAGTGTTTGATGGCAGCGGTGGCTTTGGTTTTGTGTTCCCCCTGCTCCTTCATGCTCCTGGCTCTTTCCTGAACTTTTCTACATCCTGGAATGTGCAAACTGGGTATGTGGGTAGAAAAACTTGATTTATTGTGATAAAGGTGATGTACTATGGGGGAACATGTAATTAGAAGGGTTGATTAAATGTCACACAGAACAAAAAATACTGTGAACTTTAAAGGGCTCCTTTTCTTGTCATGTCATGTTACCATAGGACAGGCTTATCCATCCTGTGGCCTGTGGGCTGCAGGCAGCCTGCGACAGCTAGTAATGGTACCCCACAAAATCATAAACTTTTAACATTAATATGTGATTTTTAGTGATATTTTTCATGAGTTGATTGCATGTAGCTCAAGAGCGGACTGCATGGGCAACAGTGGGATGCTGTAGAGGGAGGAGCAGTGTAACTCTGCCTCTCACCACCACCACATGCACACAGTCGAATTGAAATCTGTGTGCATTACATGTTAGGTGTCCTTGTGCTACACGGTGAGCAAAGTGCAGGGTTTGCCCATAATGATAGATTGACCTATGTATGTGTGTGTGCCTGTGAAGACACGTGTTGTTTATTATTAAGCAGACTTGTACATTTTCTTATTTAGTTATTAAAACTGAACTTGTGTTATTTCATAATAATTTAATAAGCCAATAGTAAAGAAGGTTTGTTGCTTATATATATAAACTATATTATATATTTTATATACGACCTAAGACAGTTCCTCTTCACTTAATGCAATCCAGGCAAGCCAGAAGGCTGGACACCCGTGCCATAGGGCAATATACTCACAAGCATTTAGTACTGTCTGTGGGCTTCCGTGAGAGTCAGTGCTTTTTTTGTGAGAGAACTAGTTTCACACTATTTAAAAGTATATATTTTTTCCTTTGTACACAGCAAACAAAACAGGGGTTGAAGACACCACAGATGGTGGTGTAGCAAGGTGGAAAGGATGTGTTCGCCAGAGTTCTTTGGTGGTCACAGCCATTTCAGACAGTAATAACTGGAATATTTGCCTTTTGTACTTCAGTTAAATTCACCAGCAGCTCCTGCCTCACCTAGGAAATATGTCTGAGAAATTCCTTCTTCCCACCACAAGCAAACACCCATATTCTTGTTCATCAGTGAAAAAAAAGCAGAACTGTTTCACTTTATGTACATATATATTCCCACGCAATTTAAGCATTACCTGTTTATAATTGCTTGAGAAATGTTTTACAAGCATCTGCATCTGATGGAACATCTTTATTGTGGGAGACTCTTGTAAGGAGACTTCATATGCTGCTGATCACAAGCCCTGCTTTAAAGCCCACTGAAGTCCATGGGAGGGATATACCTTTCTTTCCCATGTCTCCAGCAGCCTTTTGATCATGGCCGCTGTGTGAAAATGGTGTAGGACACCCTTCAGTTAGCTCCTCTAAGGTCTGTTTTCTGTATACACTGGCCAAACACTCCCAGCTCCTCTATCATATGAGGTGAACATGCCATGAGACACCCATGAGCAACCACATCCATTAAGCAACATCTGAGATGGGCACAAGTGGTTGAACCTATGTATTCTACAATTGCCAAGGCCATGGCATAGTCCCAAATGTGTGTGAGATGTTTCAAAATCCTGGAGCTCCTTGTCTTGCTGGATTTGAAGCTCTGCTCTTCTTGTAAGGGCTGTGACAGCAGTGTGGGTGGGTTGTCTCCTCTCCCTTTCTCCTTGGAGGCACCACATCTAAACTAAGATTGCCCAGGAGCCTGCAGGTCTGTGCAGGTGTGTGCAAGCTGGGAGAACTGGCCACTCTACCAGGAGTCAGTGGCTTGGGAACATGTGTTTTCTTGGCTTCATGTCTTTTGCTAAAGCCTCTCTTGTGCTCCCACCACCCGCAGTACCAGACCAGCCTCTGGTAGAGCAGGTAGGGGATTTTTGGTGTACCCTTGGTCCAGCTGGAAAGGGGGATGGAGGAGTATCCCATCTTCAGCAGGAAGGCTTGGGTGCAGAGAGGGCCTGAACCAGTGTGTGATTTTCCACTGTCTTAGAGACCAACTGGAAAGGATAGCATCCACATCAAATACATCAGCACATTTTTGCAAATACTGCAAAACTCCTTTCCCCAGCTAGTATTACTCATGCTAAGAAAATGTGTGATGTCCCAAGGTCTGACTAATTTGGCATCCTGAGCTCCTAGTCCAGTATCTCTTCTGCCAGAACTTTATATTATCAGTTCCATTCATTCCTACAGAAGGCTGATGGGGTGTGATAAAGCAGATGGCCAAAGTCCCAGACAAAGGCCAGGCAGAACAATTAATGACAAGCCAACAGCCTCACAAAGGGCATGGGCCTTGGATAATGCTGGCTCTGCAGAGCTGCTGACAATTGCATAAAACCGCTCCCTGCACAATGGAGAGATAAGATACAGTTCTGTAATAGGAAAGCAATCATCTCAAAATGCCATCAATTATATAAAAGCTGCATCAGTGGGGAACTGATTAAATATGCTCTGGTTGATGCCTCAACGTACCTTGGCTGCACTTTTTGCATGGCTTCTCATGACAAGTCAGGTTGGGCACTGGAGAAGCTGAGGCTCACCTACCCCAATTCTTTCATCAGTTTTTGGCTCATGAAATTACTCTGAATAATATGCTTATTCAGGTTTTTATATCTGTGCACCTATTTTATTACCTTTTATAATGCATACAGGGTCAGATCAGCTTGCAGCAGAACAAAGCTAATTACACCTTTCATTACCTAAATATAGCATAATGACAGAGTGTCATTCAAGTGTGGCATTGAGCTGAGAAACGTCATGGCAGGCTGGGACAATGATGGAGGCTATTCAGCCCAACCTGAATTGCTGCCGGTGCAGTGGGAGTGGGGCAGGGTTAATAGGCAGGTCACTACATAAATTACAGTATCATATTGAAATGGTGAACTGCTAACAGTGTTCTCATCAGCAACTGTATCTTCCACAGTCAGTAACCTCCAGAGCCAGCATTAACCTCTTTCATCCGTATATGAAGTTTATGCACTTAGATACGGGACCTGGGAAGGATACAACCCATTGATGAGCTCTGCAGAACACGCAGTGATGCTGCATTGCACACTGAACGATTCACATTTTGGATGCTGTGTGGATGAAGTAGATAGAACAGCTGATAGCCATTTCAGCTCTCACCCTGCGACGGTGTGCTTGAAACACAATTCAGGGCTAATGCCCCCAGCATTTACCAATGCAGGAAATTCTCCCCCTTGACGAAGAACTAGGCAACGGACAGAGAGACATGAGTGGCCCTCAGTGTGGGCCCTGTCCCCAGCCAGGCTTTCTTACCAAGGAAGTAATTACTGTCTGCCACGAGGCTCCAGATCAGCTGCTGCTGAATCCTTTACTGCTTGCTGAATTTTGTCTCAGGTGACAGAGAGAATTCTCCAGAATCTTTGTCTGGAACCCACCACCTTAACGTCTCCATTCTCCATTAATGGGTGGATGATTTGCTTTTAGCTTATTTCTTTACACATATTTTAATAAGAGGGTTTCCTAGTTTTTAATAAAGCAATGGTGAGAGCAAAGGCCGGCAAAAATAGTGTTCATAAAAATTATGATCAAAAGCTATTTCATTTGTGCCAAAGCAAGCAAATCACAGAAATTTTCTACTTTCCTTGGAGTGCTTCTGTTTTCCATCAAAACAAGAAAATGAGACAATTTAATTTGCAATTTTGTTAAGGAGTTGAAGAATATTCATTCCAGTTTTCCAAGGCTCTTGATGAAAATTTGTGCTGGGATTAATGTTTTGTTTTGTTTTGTTTTAACTTATCTTTTTGGCTGAAGAAAAAATATTTCCACAGTAAGTCACCCTTTCCCTCCCTTTCAGTTTTTCCCCAAAAGGTGAAAGGTATTGCCAGGCTGTAATTCCAGTACAGCAGTGCTGCCTACATGAAAAATCATTAGGGCCACGAACCTGTGATGGGAGACAAATGAGTCTGCTTTATGCCTTGGATGAATTTCCAGCTACCATGAAGAGAGACATGTTCTTCAGTACTTCAAGAGCTTAGGCTGAAATTGGTTTCATTTCTGGGAGAGCTGTGAGAATGAAGTACATTCCCTTTTGATGGATGGATAGTTTTCTGACAGATTGGTTAAGTTTGTGGTTTTCTTTTACCATGGTTGCATTATTGGTGTTGAAGCAAAGTATTGCCCTGTTCCTGTGTTTCTACTGCTTTACTAGGAATTCTGTGGAGTGTGCCTCCTCCTTCCTTTGCAAAGGCAGTGGTGAGATTCTTGAAAGAGCCCTAAATCCAGGTTGAATTTTTTTTAAGTGTCACTGTCATCTGTGACAACAATTAATGTAACAATATTATGTTTGTTTACAGTGTTCATCAGAATAGTCTCGTGATAACACTTACATGAAGTCTTTGCTTTTTGTGGATACTGCGTCTTCTTAGATTTCTGTTTTAGTTGCTCGTTCTTCCTTTTGCTTGGATTCCTTCATATCACTGAAAGTGAATCCGATTTAAAAACCAAATCAAAAAACCTCATCCTTCAGATGCCTCTTACCAACTCCTCTGCTTAGGGATGGACACAAAGCAGCACTGAGGTCAATGCAAAGTTCCTTGACTTTGTGGTTGTAGCGCCGGAATCACAACAGAAAGAAGTAAGAGAAGTATGTTCTTCAGAAAACCAAGGCTTGGAGGATCTGAGTGCTTTGATCAAGGTGTCAGGAGAAGTGTATGATGGGACAACAACTGAAGCCAGCTTTCCAAAACTGTAGTTTCACACTCCAGCAGCTGCTCGCATCTGCAGGAGATGCCAGGGTCATATCTCTGATCTGACCCAGCTCCAAGTGTTGCAGAAATCTAGCTGCTGCCAGCTAGCTCCACATTTGAATTCTGCTCCTTTCTGTCCATAGCATTGTGGTCCTCACCCTCCTTGAGTTTATGTGGTTGTTAGGTCCTTGGGAGAATCATGCTGTGGAAAAGTAGGGGTTTATCTCCTATCTTGACTGCTCTGTAAAAAACAGAACTGTTTTTCATTCATTCACCTCTGAGCTTCCTGAGTTCAGCAAAAAGCCTCATAGACATATTTATCATGTGAACTTCAAAATAGCTTCATGGACCTCCTCAAATTATTAAGTGTCAGGCCAGTCACTTGGGCACATTTTTACTGATACAACAAAGAAAGGTCTCGCCATGGGACTCGTCAGGGTGAAGCTCTGCACCCTGCAAGCAGAGCAGGCACCCTCCCATCAAGCTCTCTATCCCTTCCCTTGCCCCAGCTGAGTGCTGCTCTGTGTGCTCCCATTCCAGCACCCAGCTCCAGCACTTGTCTGCTCCAGGGGGCACTTATTCTCCTGTCTCTGTCTCAAACTGTGACCTTGTACTTGCTCTTGTGAAAACCTGGCTGGATCAAGGGACACTGGCAAGTTTGGCAGATTTTCACACTCACTTTCTGAGCTTTAAATCAGCAAGGGAAATTCCTGTGTTTCTGAAAACACTCATATGCTCTTTTCCTTTTTCTTTTTTCTTGCTCTGCAAAAGCCTCCCAGCCTCCTTTTTTCATTTCCCTTTCTGCTTTCACCTTTATCTCTCACAACTGTTGTAGTTATGTCCTCTGATGATAGCAGAAGTGACCCCCTGGGGTGATCTTGGAAGATTGTTACATTAGCTGCAAATTTTGAACCCTGGCCAGCCAATACAGTAGGGATTGCAACTCCCATCCTTTAAGTGCAGGAGGATTAACGCTCGGCAACATAAGTACGTTAAACCACTCTACAGACACCAGTGACCATTCCTTTCTCTGCATATCTTTGTATTTCTCCCTTTAAGATCAATTGGGGAATAGAGCTTTGCTATTTATGTTGAAGTGGTGAAGGGGAAGAAAAAGACAGCATTCATGACAGTTGGGGCAGAACTGCATTAAATAAAGCCTCCATCTTTCATTCTTAAGCTCAGCTCCAGGTCCTTGATGAAGACAGATTTTTCAATTAGACAGGCAATGTTTGTTCTAATATTTTATATATGAACCACTCAGCTGACATCTTACCCAGATTTATGAAGGATATTGAATACAATTGGGAGTTTTAATATGAATTTATTATTCAAATTTATCACATATTTCCGCAAATAAAAATTATGGTTGCCTCAAAGAACACATTTTTTAAAAAAAGAAAGGAGTTGATAAAGTTTCTTTCCAGACGGTGAATAACAATATTGTAAGCTAAGAAAGACATGTCATAATATAAATTATAACACACATGGAATACATTTCCCATTGAAGACAATATTTCTTTCTTACACAAATGTTGCACTCCTTCATTGAACTGAAAGGAAGTTCAGGAAGGTTGGCAAAACAAAGTAGCCCATTTTTAACACTATACAGAACAAAGTGTATTCGACTGCCAATTACCCTTAACTGAAAATGACTGCAGCTTCTGGGAGACGCAGCCAAGGGTCACGGATGGTATAAATGCACCCCAAAGAATAAGAAGCATCAAGTGACATTCACACTTCAGCTATTTAAAGAAAAGGACCAAGAGAATTTAGGGGAATAAAAGGCCCTGCTACACCCGTTTTTTAGCGGTGGGGAAATTACAACAATTAATGTTAGGCCATTTATAGCACATTTCCATAAGCTTTTCCTTCACAGATGGCATACCTAATCTAGGAAGGGATTAATACAGCAGGAGTTTTCATCTGCAGTCAGACTGAGGAGGAAATAATGGAAGTTCTTTTTTTTTCTTCTTTAAAATGAAACATTACAATGAAAGATTTATATATTTTGGTTTCTACAAATCAAAGCATTTCATCTTACTTATTCAGTTATGGCATTGCCATGGTTTAGCTGCATTTTCAGGTTCCTATATTTCATTTATAGTTCTCCTGTTTTCCGTCTTTTTTTTTTTTTTTATGGAAAACACTATGAGATGTGAAAGGTGACCAAAACCCATCAGATTACTTTAAACTTCTCTGTGTTTACCATCAGTAAAAAAAAAAAAAAAAAAAAGGAGGAGGAGAACATGGAAAACTTTAACAATAATGTAAAAAACACTTAAGTGTTTCAAAAACTGAAAGAAAGTGCAAAATTTCATAAAGCATTTTTGGCAGACTTGACATTTTTCTTTGGATTTCTATTTTTCATTTAATTGTGTTTTAATGCACATAGATGTTTACAAGTTGTTGTGCCTGATGTACAGGTGCTTTCATGAGAAATTTTAGCCAGCTCAGCCCATACTGTTATGTTATTTGATGCCCCAGAAAACCAAACACCAAGCAGACTCATGCAAAGACAAAAGGTCATGTCTTAATGAGCACTGATATGTGTAAGAATCATTGTTAGAGACCGGTGGGATACTCTTAGCAGGAGAGCTTCTCACCCTGCTTAATTTCAATACAGTATGGCATCCTAGTAGGAAAGAGAGAGTTTATCTCACCTGATTATATCCAGCTGCAGAGGCTGATGCTCTGAACAACGCATGAAGTACCCTGGTGCTCCTGGTGCAGAGAAATTCTCATCGGACATGAAGGCAGTTTTGAAAGTGAACCCAAATGTAAAGATATGCAGTTGGCATAGCTCCCACACGATTTTCCAATCTATAATTAACTGTAATTCAAATGAATTAACAGGCCCAAGATTTCTATCCTAAAGAGTACAGATTTTAGGTCAAGTATTTTCTATTTTAGATCCACGCAATTTTGTAACACTACAGAGGAAAAACATATGCAAAGTCCCTGAGCTGCATACTTGGGTGCTTCTGTCTCAGCTTTTCGGAAAGCACACTGGTCCCAGTCCATCAGGGACTGAGTCTCTGAACTTTGTATGCCCGAGCCAGTTCATTTCAGGGTTTAAATCTCCCAGTTCAGTCAGAGGAAACTCCCAAAGCTCTTGGATGATCTAGGTGCTATGGAAGCATTATTTTAGAAGACTCTGAAAGTCATATTTACCTTCAGTTTACTATTGTAGTTGGTTAAACACCCCTAAAAACACCACTTAACAATGTGAGAGGAGCAGAAATCTGAGCTGTGCTTAAAAATACCTGTAACCTGTGGACCATGTGTTTGACTCAGAAGCACAAGAATATTATTGGTGGCATTTAGGGACTTTAAATTAATTTCTACTGACTGTGCTACATTTCATCGTGTAGTTTTTGAACAGGAACCACTTCTAATGTCAGTTACACCCATAATTCAGAGAAGGCTTTTGCTAAATCAATAGGCTGAGGTGTGACCTACAGTGTACAGCTGTGAAGCCAGACCTTCCACCCCAAGAGAGCAGCACAGGAACAGCAGCAAGAGGATGAAAGATCTCTCTGCTGTTTGCTTTCACTCCGAAATATGCTATATGATGCAACAAGCAAATAGAAAGAGATAAAGAAAACAACAGGATATTTGATGTATACATTGCTGAGTCCTACAGTAGTCCAGTTGCTTCTGCTTATCCCACCAATGCACAGACCCTCACTTCTTCCCATAGTCATGGTGGCTGTTTCCAGGTGCCCACACACCCTTCCCAACAGCCCCCATATCCTTACCAGCCACACGAGGGCTCACCTGGCAGGGGCTGGTCCCGGGGACCTCACATGGAAGCACAGTTCAGAAGAGAGCCCTTGCTTTTTTTCCCCATTACTTTTAATAACCTCAGCACATGTAAGATTTGACATGTTTATTTACCTTAAGACATACTGAGTGAATTCTCCTCGGTATCAGGCACTCAGTTCAGTTGGGGCATTTTGCACCACATGGGAGTGGACTTCTTATTTCCATTTAAAGATAGGCAAACAGAACACAGACAAGATTGGGAAGGAGGTTTAGATTGTTTCTTCTTGTACATGACTGATCTAAAAAAATAGCTATACACTAAGTTATGTGTAAGAGTAGAACTGTATGGGCCACAGAGAGGGATAAAGGTTTCAACTAAGGCTGAAGTCTGAGAAACTACTGCTGTTCAAGCTCTGAACATGCCTGTCTGACCACACTGTCCAGGGAGCAGCTCTGCCTCTACATTTGCTTCAGTCTACCTTGCGTTAGCTTAGGGTCAAGAGCTGAGTATAGTGTTGCAACACATCCTCTTTTGAAGGAACTGGCACAGCTGGGGCATTCAAAGGGCAGTCATACTACTAGGTTTGGAATAGGTCCCAGCCTTCTTGGCTGTTTTCTTTCAGAAATAGCCTAACTGTGTCTGTCAACTGTTGTTTCTTGGCCTTGAGGTCAAGGCCTTGGCCTAGGAAGTGGAGGATCTCCATTTTGACTCAGAAAATATCCTGGGGAGGAGAACAGGACGCGAAGGTGTGCACTTGAGCGCTTCTCTCTGCTGATGCACTCTTACCAGTCTGATGGAGACAGAGCAGTAGTGCAGCACTGACTACAGTTTTGCAGTGCCAGGGTATGAAGAGAAAGGGCACCCAACTAGCAGGTAGTCTTTCTGGCTTCTGATCCAAACTCCCAACATTATTTTCTTTGGGTTTTGTTTTGCTTTGTTTTATTCCGAGATTTTTTATCATTAAATATGAAAGCAGCCCTGGGAGAGCTCCCTCTTTGCAGCTGAGACCTCTGACTTTTGTGCAAAAGACACCACCAGTGTCTGTTTATGCTTGGGAAAAAAAGAGCTGTAAACAATGACCTTCTGAGAGGGTCTGAAGTGAATGGAAACAACTCCCCAGCTGCTCTGACTCAGATGCCTTCGGCACACCAGCAGTGTGGCAGTTCACACACATCTCTGCCCTCAGTAGTTTCTGTTGACTAATACCACATACTCACCAATGCTAGAAGGATCTCTGGAGAGCACTGTATCCACCTGCCCTGCTTAGAGCAGGGACAACTAGAACAGATTTCTTGGGGCCATGTCCAGTTGGGTTTTCAATTCCTACATGGCTGGAGACTCCACAAGCTCTGTAGGTAACCTGTTCCAGTGTCCAGTCACTCTCTATTTCTTCATAGCTCATCTAACCCTCCTTGCACCTCCTGTACATTTCCTTACAAGTCTCAGGATTTGACAGAAGTTCTGTGTTTGTGCATGCAATTTTCCTGCTACCTTTGCTTGCTTTCCTGCTTGTGGGGATGGAATGTTCTTGCATTTGGAAAAGGTGATCTCTGAAAATCAACGTGTTTTTCTGAGTCCCTCTCCTTGCCAAGGCCAGAACTGCTGCCCTCCTCCCACTCCCACCAGCAGCCTCTTGGATATCTTGAGGAGCAGATGTTACCTCACCCTCAAAGGTCACCAGTGCTGCTGAGAGACCAAGGCGATCACCTCTTTTGATTAACCTCATACCTAAAAAATCAGAACCAGCTTAATGTTTTTTAAGCTCAGGAATAATAATAGTTTACTGTTGAAACATGGGAGAATTAGGAGCCTGCCATGCAGCCTTGCTTATTCGGGACTGTGCCTTTGTGCTTCGGTAGCAGCCATTTGCCATCCAAACAAACTTAACATTTTCCTATCATGAATTTGCCAGGAAAGACCAGAGGTTGAGATCAGCAGCAGGATCTGCCTTGTGGCCATCTAAGCACAGGGCCAGACACTGCTTTGTGCTATTTGCCTGACTGCAAAATCCCAGCCACAGAGAGCAATGTCTCTGCTTTGCAGCTGCATTGTTCCAGTGCTGGATGAATGGTCTTCAAATCTGGGTGGCATTAAATGCTTTGCCAGGCAGCTCATCTGCACACTTTCTTCAGTGTCCATAAAATCCATTATCAATGTAGCTCTGGCAAATTAGCCCATAAAAGTTCCAGCTAGGTCAGTAAATTACCTTGGTCTTAAAGGAGTTATCATGCTTGGTGTAATAAGTAGGACAATACTCTTTCTTTTTTTTT
>VXAB01005741.1:0-21650 GCA_013399175.1 Odontophorus gujanensis | reverse complement strand
AATACTCTTTTTTTTTTTTTTTTTTTTTCTATTAAATAGTCAGAGTATTATTTATATGTCTGGGACTGAACTATGCCTGAACCATGAAAGAAGCACTATGCTATAAATAAAGCTTGTTTTACTGTCCAAAGACTTTAAACCTAGTTTGGAACATGTTAGTGTCTGCCTAAGCCATCTAGCTTTGCTTACTCTCTACTCCAAACAAGCAGAGGGTGGACTGACACAGTGTATCTGGAAATGCTAATATACAGTGATCTCCTGTGCAGATAGCATTGGAGGTTCTGAGGGTACTTTCCATTCTGAAAGGTCAGTAGGTGGACAATAGCACACTACAAGATCACTGGCGTCAAGAAGGGACGTCTGAATTTTGTTGCTGTATGCTTTCAAATATATGTATTTTCCTACGCCACCTGGGTTGATCTGTAACTAATTTGAAAAGAAAAGGATTTTTCTTTCTACAAATACTATGGAAAATTCATTAACATTTTTAAAGGAGATATCTCTAAAGCTGACACTTTTAAATTGGTTGAAAATATCAATTTGGGTCAAATACATAAAACAACTGCGTATCTTTCTTTCAAAATGAGCACTTCCAGGCAATTCAGTTTCTTTAATATTAATATTTTAAAAGGTTTTCTTTTATTCCTTTGTGTGAAAACAGCATTTCAAAGGGAGTTTCTCTGAGATATTCAAAGCATGATCCACAGCCCAAATCCCAGTTCATTCCTAGGAAAGCAGTTGGGGCAGGCAGGAGGTTTCTTAGTGCCCTGGCTCTCTCCCTGCTCTCATTAGGAACAGCTGCACTTGCTGTGCAAGGAGCCACCCGTGCACTCACCCACACATCACAGGTGCAGGGCACTCACCTCACTAAACAGTGCTTAGGCAAAAGCCATAGCAACTGGCTACACGGCTGTGCCTTTAGAATAAATGTCTGGGGTTTTTCCCAGCAGAACAAATGCAGCTAACTAGTTTTGTAGTTTATCCAGCAGCTGATCTCAGAATAGTCGAGGAATCACCATGCGCGGAGTGAACTCCTTCTACAGGTGGCACAGCTCAAGGCTGATGGCCAGTGGGAATGCTGGGAGTGTGCCACTGATTAGACCACCTGTGTGAGGCCCTTTGTATTTAAAGGTGGGAGTGACACTCCATCTTGTTGCTGAACTCTGTGTGGAGCTGATGGTGATGCTTGAGGTATTGTGCTGTTGTAGGGTTACTTGGGGGGGTGTTTGGTGTACAGATACAATATGATGCAGCTTTGGTGTGTATATTTGTGAAGTCTGAATTTTAGAACAGATAGTACTTCAGTGACAAAATCAATAGTAGAAAGGGATTTTTGTCTGGCTGTGTCCGCCATGGTGCTTTGTTTCAGCTGCTGTAAGGAGTATGGGGAGATCTGCTGCAGGTGGTGTGGGCTCTAATGTGTGGCTAGCAGTGCTTGGCAGTAAACTTTCCTGCTGTATTAGTCAATGGAGAGGTTTGTGCAGCTAAACACAGGATTCCTCATAGCATTCCTGGTGTGTAATGGCGTTATATGCTGTATGTGTACAAAATACAGCAATATTGACCCAGTTTGCCTGTCTGAGGGTTACACCCTACTGTGCATATGTAAGTAATGTAAGAAGTAGGTTTTCTAGGAACACAGGTCTGAGCTCTGAGTTAGATCTCTACCCTGCAACATGTTGCCTTCTGTGGTGAATATAGCATAATGGGACTTAAAAAGGGCTGAGGCTTGCTCTGCTTCCTACCTGCTGTTCCTTCCTTGCTATCAAGGAAGATATTCTCTGTGGTTTATTTCTCTATTACTACAGTGACAACTATGATGCATTTCTCAAGTTCTTTCCTCTTGTCTGATTAGTTGGCAAGGTCTTAAGGTCACTTGTTACTCACTATTTGCCCTGTGGCATCGTGCCAGGCACTCAGACAAGGGGGGGATTTAGGTTGACTACTAGTTGCAAACAGCAAGTCTGTTCATCATTCTCTGGGAATTACCTCTGTCCTTTTAACTTCCTTTGGAAAAGCTGGAAAAGCACGTAACTTGTAGGAATGTTGATGTGGTATTGTTTTCTTTGATTATGTCCATTAAAATAGATAGCTTTAGAAAATAGCTGAACAGAAGTGGATAACTTGAGTCTGAATGAATGTAGGTAACACAAGTGAAAAGTTTTGCAGTTATCACTCCAAAACACTGCTATTAAATCCATTAGGTTTTTAGCATCTTTGAATACCATCTCTGAGCCAAGCGTGACTTGCAATTGCGGAGTTTTTAGTGTGATCTCTTTAGGCCATAACCTACAGATGAAACTGGGTGTTCAGGCATGCCATTTGTGTTTCCTGTGTTAACGACACTTAGCTAAGAGCCTTTATCTTTGCATTTGGATAGTATTGATGCACATAATTTGAGACTTGCTTTTCTGGTTTTGTTTTGTTTTTGTTTTCTCAACACAATATGTGAAGGAAGAACTTGGATATGCAGCTTTGGTAGTGTGAAATGCTTGGAGGCATTGCTGCTGTTTTTTTCAGACTGAGTGTAAAAGGAACTGTGGTGTGTTTCTTGCTGTTGCTTTACTAGGTCAAAGACTGATAAACTGTTACAATGCAATTCAGTAACCTTCCTCTTATCAGATTTTAATTAAGTTTCATTCTGAAGAGCATGAGAATGTCCCTGAACAGTGAAGTTATTTCAATGCACTGGAATGTGTTTTCTCGTTCTATGTATGAGCATTCCAGCACCTCCTGCCTTGCAAGACCAACTCTGATTCTGCATGTTCTTACCTGTGTTTGTGTTGGGCTAAGGTGATTATATATAAAGCTGGTCTTAGGAGTTGTTGATTATAAACACACCAAACTTTTTTTGATTTAAGGTCTCAGCGCTACAAAAGAAGACAGGTTTGGAGAAAATCATTTGAGCAGTGTAAATTCACCAGGGCAGATTTTATAGGTGGGGCTTCTAATTATTTGTAAACAAAACCAGGCAGAGTATCTCTGTTCAAGTATGTGTCAAGTAGAAAAGATTTCTGTGGTTGCACAGTTGGTGAAATTTAAGTAGCTGTGACTTTGATAACTAGAAATTGTTTTCTTGAGCCAAACAACATCTAGATTCTTCAGTGAGAGACCAGCTGTTGGCTTGTTTGAGGTTTGCTGCTGTCTCGTCTAAACTGGATGTTCTCCATTCCTATGGTGGAAACACTGACTTGTGTCCTGTAACTTAGTTGCTGGGTTATGTGTGTCTTCTGTCAGTGCTACTCATGTAAGGCTGGACTGACTGTTTGCCTTTTCATTTCAAATACTGAGACACAATCATGACGACGTAGGTATTTTCTGTCATGCTGATGTATTTGGAACTGGGTTCTTCTGGAGAAAGTAGTTTACTCAGGGTTTGCAGAACGCTGCATGCTAGGCTACCATTTCTCCTGCATCTGTGAAAGAAATTAAACTTTTCTATCTATGTTGCTCCACAGTGGAGGAGCTGCTAGCAGCTCCTCCCAGCGAACAACTGTCATCTGAGTCTGGTTCTGAATGAGTACTTCCCTACATGTCCTCAGCAGTGGATATGGTTATGACTTTACTTTCTCCCAATTATGTTGTTTTTTTTATTTTAAACATATAGCAGAACAATATGTTAAAAATTATATGCTCTGAGTGCCTCACTTAACTAGTTCTCATTCACTTCAGCAGGTGATGGGTAGAGCCCACGGGAGAGGTGGTGGGGATTTTTTGGTGTTTTTTTTTGGTTGGTTGATTTTGTTTTTAGAGGTTTATGGACTCATTTTAGCACTTTTTCAATCTCTGAATTCATGCAAGACAGTACCATGGAATTGTTCTGTAACACTGTGGATAGATTAATTGCTTTGGTTTCACTTCCTTTTACTATTCTCTTCAATATCTCTTTGTTCTGAGCATCTCTTCTGTCTATTCTTTTCAGATGCCATTGTGCTGTCAAAAGAGACTTTCCACAGGACAGTGAGTCACACAGCCCTTGTAGTGATTAACCGTATTTGTTTTCAAAAAGTCTTCAGCAAGGCCTCCTCACAACAAGCAGCATAATCCAGTCCTTAATGACACAGGAGTTGTTCTGTATTTATCAGATTTCTTTTGTTCTGCTCAGTTTTGGGTGCTGCATTTATGGAGACCTTCAACCCATTCAGCTCACTTGTTGGTTGTGAGAGAAAATGTTGCAGCTCCAGAGAGATCACTGATCCTTGACAAGTGGCTCTGAACAGACCTGGGAGGGTGGAACAGGATCTGGTATTAGGTTGCTGCTGTCACATCCAAAAATGTAACGGGTGAAATCTTAGACCTGCTTGAAGGTTATGGGAGTTTTGCCACGGACTTCAACAGAGCCAGGATTCCACCCAATATATTTCCCAGCCTCCTGCTGCACAAGTGTGCGAGGTCAGTCTCTCAGCTGGTTGCGCCATGCCACAGTCTGGAAGCCATTTACTCAGTCTAGTGAAATTGGTCCTTTTTCTCAATAATGAAATTCAGTGGGGAACCTTGCCTACATTTTCGTGGGTAGGAACCAGCTCTTGACTGATGAGCATGGCTCCCACTGCACCCAGGGAGGGTGGACTCAGACTGGTGAGGTGTTTGCTTCTTGCAGAATGCTTGCCCCAGTAGGGTTGGTGGGGCTTTTTTTATTTCTAACAAGTTCTTTTGGAACCCTCTACATGCAGAGAGTGAGAATTTGACCTTAACTTCAGCAGAGGATACTCCATGTATAACTACTTTTTTTTATAAAAATAAAATTCCTTGACCCAGAAAGACCTGAGTCTTGGGATTTGAATGCAGCTGTCAGCTAAGGATATGTCTTGGGATGGGAGTGTTGATCCTTCTTACCCCCATGAACTGTAATTAGCTGATTCTTTCCTCACTGCTCTGATGTTCATCGGTGGCTCATTTGTGGAGTCATTGTCCAGGTCTACTTGCAGATTTCTTATTGAAAATTCATTTTAAAATATTGTTACTTTGACCAAGAAACTAGAACCAAACTAAACCAACAAAAACAGGAAAGTTCACTCTGAATTTCTGGGATGGGAGCCAGTTCTCAGCCACATGTTGTAACTGCATTATTTATGTCCTTATTTATTGAATACATTGGCACCTAGAGTTCCCCATCTCTGCCTGAGGCCCTGTTGCAGTACATGTAGTAAGAGTCAGTCCTTTGCCCAAAGACCATACAAGATGCAGCACATGCACAAAAGAAATTCCGCTATAAATTCTATTTTACAGAGCAGGAACTGAGACTTGCTGTTTCCAAGGTTGCCCTCAAATGAGGGGGCAGTGGAAAACCCAGGGTGCTCTGCTTTATACCAGATAGGGGCTTTAGAGACTGTTACAGTTGCAATACTTCTCGCTCTCCCGCCTCTCATCTCTTTTCATTAATAAATCTCTCTTCAGTTTTTTCCTTGTATCCTACTCTCCATTGTCAGAAGCAGTGCCACCTCTGGCACTGTGGCTGAGAGGATTAAGGGAAGGGCCTCATACTATTCTGTGTTTCCCTTGCTTCAGTGGTTGAGGGAAAATGTTAGTATTATATAAAAATAGTTTCTGGACTTGAAGCTAATTTATTTCAGTTGGACTTCAAACATCTTGCAAAGAAAAAAAGGACATCAGCTATTGTAGATTGCAATTTGGAATCCTATTTCCTATTGCTCAGGTACCTAGGATTTCTTTTCCTCCCTGAGGCTTTCAATCTCTTTCAGCCCAAACTAGTAATGTACAAAGTTGGGTTTCCCCTAATAGCTAAACACAATACTAAATTAAGAAGCTTCTTGAAAGGCTTGTAAGGGAAGTGCACAAACATCTGGTTGACATTTAATCTAGAAATGTCAAGTCTCAGCATTTCCAACCCAGGCTGACAGTTCCTTGGGTTGAACACTAGAAATGCTTATTGAAAAAATACAGGGAAGAGGTAGATCAGAAAACAAATATTAAACTGGAAAAACATTCACACAAAAAAGCATTCACAGAGGAAAAAAGAACGTACTTTTCATTTTCTATCTGTGGAAATCCTTGTGCATTCTCAATTGTAATCAGAATGCCTCTAAAGGAAGGTAGTTTTCTGTGACAAAAGCTGGGCTTAGGATTTTGTGCTGAGGTGGGGTGACTTCCATTTATCCTTCTGTAACTTAAATAAGTCAATCCATATGTTAGCCAGCTGGATCAGACCCTAGGACTGGGCAGTCAGCAGAGATCCTCAAATATTCTCTGCTGAATTCATGTGCGAGTACCACAGTGTGCTCCTGTCCAATGAGGTCCTACATTTTTTTTTCTTGGAGTGCGCAGGAGTTTTATCTTTTCTCAATGGGTTTATTGAGATGGTGTCTATTTTCCTCTGTCTCTTGGGGTTGTCCAAACCCAGCCTAACAGTGCTGTGCATCTCTCAGAATTCCCACTGTTGGTGCTTCCTGTCAACTGGCTGTGCATTTATTGATGCAAGTGGCTGGTACATAATGCTTTGCTCAACTCTTCTCTAAGACCAAAGGGATTTAGTTGCCCAAATCCTGGAAAACCTCTGTCCTCGATGTGTATTAAGATCCCAGTTGAGTCAATGGGAACTTAAGTATATGCTTTCAAGACCTGGCATGGATTCAGAATGCCAGGGTTAAGGTTGCACTGTAGTACTTATTTAGAAAACTACTGTCTTACTAGAAATTATTGATATGAAAATGATAGTAAGGAGAAGGCATCTCCTAGTAAGGTATGTGCTTTTTTGGTGGGGAATTTTGTGGTGGGTTTTTGTGAGGGTTTGTTTTGGGGTTTGACTTTTTTCTCGAGAATTTTTGAGGGCCACTTCATATTTTATCATCTACCACTCTCAAATGTATTCTTTTAGTTTTCTCTTTCTCACTTTGTGACTCTAAACATCTTTAATTTTTTCTAATCTACTTCACCTTTAGGAAAAATGAGCAAATGCTGACGTTATTCCAGATGAGATTCCACCACCTGTCTGTGAAATAATAAAATTTGTTTCTTTACTGTCCTTACCTCACATTCTCTTGGCTTTTTTTCATCCCTGCTTGCTGCTGAGCAAAATGTGCTGCTTTTGCTGTAGGCAGGGATTTGTTGCTCCTGCTGATTTTGACTCCACTATGTGTGAGTCACTTCAGTCCACCTAGCATGTTGTATCTGGATTTAACCAGCAGCAGCTCTCCTATCCTGTAACTCATGTAACCCATTCATCTTTAGAAAGATGAATAGTACTTAATAGTGTGTCTTCATTCTGAGTGAATGAAACAATTGAATGCTATAGTTTGCTTCTGCTCATGTCAATGATGCATGCTACAAACTATGTCCCAGGGCATAACGTTTCTTAGCTCCTTATGTTCAGTTATGGTAAAAACAGCAAACAGATTCCTTTCTAGATCTGATGTGTTGTTTTTTTATTGGAATTCGTAATCCAGTTCCCACTCCAGCAGAACTCATGACTCAAAGCATTTCATTTACACAGGGTTAAAACAAAGGTCATTAGAAAATGTACCCAAGAGGCTAAGACTTGTTTAAATACACATTAAGGGTTGTAATGTTTGAGGGAAGTGTAGTTAAACTAAGCAAATCTGATAGTCTCCTATGTCACTGTAGCTTTTAAAGGATTCCTTGGACTTCCAAAGCATTTGTTTATTGGCTGATCAATAAGCAGGCTTGCTTTTGCTCTAGCAGAAGTGGTGAGGCAGAGAGAGGGATGAAGAATGAAAACGGTTCATTTCAGGAAACAATTTCATGTAAGCTCAGCTTGTAGGAATCACAAACTGAAAAGTTCACATGACTGGAAGGCAAAAGCTTCTGGCTGTATGCCAAGTAGAGAAATGAACAGAGTTTGCTGGAGGAGCTTAACCCCATTTGTGGATGGGAGGAGTGGCTGTTGGGGAGATAAGCATGTTCTCTCCGTACCCCTCCTGTGTGTGTCTCCTTTCTGAACCCATGTTGCCACCTCATCCCAAGGAGGCTGGAGCTGAGGAATACGATCCCAAGGGGCACAGTTTTGTGTTGCTGTTTGGGGCCACATTATCTAATGGAGATGCGCTTTAGAAAGAGTTGCTCAAGGATGAATAATCCAATGGCTTGTTTGGCCGCTTGAATATGACCCTTTCCAGGTGCTCCAGAAAATAGCAGGCCAGGTTGTGCTGTGGGACAGCCCAGTGTCAACTGATGCTATTACAGTCCCACAGTACTTTAGCACCCCTGAGCCAGAGTCAACGTAGCTGCTGCGGTGATGTTTCTACGTCTACATGAAGTCAAACCTTTCCCTGGTCTCTATCATCCCATAGTGCATGCAGCATCCCATTCCTGCTTTAGCAAAGAGAAGGAAAAGCTGAAATGGTTGAAGAACAGAAGGGCCATTCTTTCCTCCTTGTCCCCTGGAGGATATATCATTTTTTTTAGATAAAGTTTGTTAAAATCAAAAGATTAGATTGGAAAGCTACTTGATGTATAATGGCCTCCAGCAAATATGAGGGGAAATCTCTGAAATGTTTTTAATCTTTCAATCCTTGGTGGGACAGGAACAAAAGAAAAGCTGGAATTAACTTTATGCATTAAATTCAGTTTGCATTTAAAATTTTCACTTTGGGAGTTTTCTTTATGTTAACCTCCCAAAATTATTGCTTTAAGCCAAAGCTACAAATGGAAAGGAATTGGAAGCTGCCTACGGAATATGGCAGAAATTGTTTTTTGTTATTTTTTTCTTTTATTTTTTATTGTTTTGCATTATCAGTAATTCAGTGAAAACTATTCCCAGAAGAGGGTGAGGGGGTGGATATGTATTTACAGTTTTTAACTTACACATGAAACAATTGTGATTTTCAGCTAGTGATACTCTAGCTATTGGACTGGAAACAGTTTGTTTTTCTGCTCTGAATTTCATGCATCTGTTAATACAGGAATCCATCTGACAGGTCCAAGCTATAAAAGATATTTAGATTCAGGTTTAAACTCAGAGTTTGGATGCATTTTGATAGGGACCTGGGTTGAGCCCTGGTTTCAAGCAGTATCTTCCAAATTGAAGTATTTGCAGTTGTGTATTCAGGAATGTAGAGCTGAGCTGAAGCTCCAAATTTAGGATTTTGCTATGTGCTGAGAAAGGTTGGAAATCAAGGGTTTACTCAAATAAGATACCTATTTCATTGATCAAAAGCATACATAGTTTGGCACCCAAGTGTGGTGGAACTGGTTGGTTGCCTGCCTGCCCTTTGAGATGCTGAAAATATATTCCAAAATGACCAAATCCGAGAGTTTATAAGTTTGGACATGAAGATTATGATCTTGGCTGAGGTCACTCATAATAAACGAGACAACGTCCTTACTCAGTGACAAATGTAGAACTGGAAAGAATTTCTCAAGATGTTGTGATTTGTTGGTGCATCAGTGGTTGATTCAGCCATAGCAAAGTGAGTTTCACGGTGTGTGCTTGTCCTGCACAAGGCTTTTTTTTCCCCTGTGCATCTACAGGAACCTTCAGTTGCTAATGAATATGGGAAATTCAACTTATTTACCATCATAGAACCCCATTCCTGCACTCTTGCATAGCCATATGCCAATTGTAATACATTGTCAGGTACTTTTTCTCTCTCCTGCAGTATATGCTGGTTAATTTACAGATACCTCAAGAAAGTGCATCAGAGTGAGGTTATTGAGTGCTTTTTTCATTTGTGAATCTATTGAAATCTGCATGCTATGGGTACATCTAGAAATATCTACTTAGACTGTTCAGCAATAGTTGACTTGCTTTTTTTAGTCTCTTTGTGAACCCTGTAGCTGAGTTCATGGATACAGACCCTGGCTCAAAAGCTGCTGCTACAGAGCAGTGATATTTGGTGCTAACCCGGCAGCATGAGGCGTTCTCCAGAAGTCTGCCCATGTGAGCACATCACACTTCACAGAGTAGCTTGCTTAAATTATTCCAGAAATATGAATTGAGTATTTATAGATACAACTCCAAGAATGTGTCCAGACTTTTTTTGATGCTGAAACTGGTATGAAGCTGCAGAAGGGCCACTTAGGTCATGCTTGTGCCTGCCTTAAGTAATCAGGGCTGTTATGCAGCAGCTGAAGAAATGAGTTTTCATAAATGAAAAGGAATGAAGAATCAGACATTTTGACTACTTTTGTGGCTAAGCTGCCTTTCAGAAATCCCTGGCTGAAATTCTGAATACAAGTGATGCTAGGACTGCATGTCTCGTAGGCATGATTTCTCAAATGCAGATAGTTCTTCTTAGTAGAAGAACTCCCACGTGTTTTTGCACTTGTATGTAAAATTTCCAGCCCTTTAGCAGTGATTAGGCTCATGCTGTTTGACAACACGTGCAAGCACAAAGTCATCACATACTGTGTAAAACTGATCAGGGGATGCCGTTTGTGTCTGGTGGAACGTATTTAATCATTTTCCCAAAGATATCCCCATGATATGAATGGTAACAGGATGTTTATAACAGAGATAAGGCTGGGATGAAATCCTATCCCTCTCTGGGAGCTAATAAAAGCAAAGACTTGGAATTAAGTATCACTTTCTCTGAGCTGCACACTAACGAGGAAATGGGGTCAGAAGGGCAAGCTGCAACATTGTAGGCACTTTATCTAAAACATAAACATTACTAGAGTGCATTCTGACCAAATTAACTCTCTCAGATCTGCGATGTTAGCATTCCTGTTGTACTTAAGCCTGCCAGCTTTACTGCTCCTCTGACTGAGGGTTGAACTCCAAGTTGGGGCTGACACTTGCAAATAGGGCTCTTGGTGTGGAAGGTCATTGAATTATGCAATTAAATGTCTTCTGAAAGAATGCCAGTGCCAGTGAGAAGGAGGAAAAAAATGATGATGGCAATATGGAAAGAATCACTGTGGAGGCAGAGAGAAACCTGATCCACTCAGACATGCACAAAATCCTAAAAAGCAGAGCTTTCTTTGCACAAGCAGTAAAAACAGGAGTCTTTGCTCTTCACTCTTCACTGCAGAGCACTTGGATCAGGAAGGTTGGGCTTGAAATTCCCAGCCCTCCTTCAAGTCCAAAGTGAGCTGTTTGTTTTTGAGCTGGGTGTTTTGTTCCTGTGCAATGCCAAGAGCTTCTTAAAATCAGAATGCAACTTAAAGGGGAAAACAGTTTGTCAAGGCTGCTGGGCAGCTATGCTAGGTCAAAATCTTTCTCATTTCTTGAGAGGAATTGTGATTCTTGTAAAACCTGCTCACAGATGCTCAAACCAAAAGCTAGATCCCATTGTTCTAGGCATCACCCAGATGTCTCATCACAAAAAGCAGAAAGGATAGGGAGCACATGCTCTCTCTGTGCTTGCCACAAGGGATCAGTGGAGCTGATGCTATCTCCACTGTGAAAAGAACGGCAAAGGCCTGGGAAGAAAAGATATGAAGGGAGGAATGTGATATTAAAATTAGCACCTCCTAAAGATCAGACAAGGCCTTGGAGCAAAACTACTTCTGTGCTCTGGGGAGGGAGCAGAGGAGAGCAGTATGTGCCCCACACCTTTCTGTGGAGCAGATGGCTCCCCGCAGTCCTTATGGACATCAGCCAGGAGGTGTGGGAAAGCTCCAGGGCTCCTCCCAGGCCTGGCTGCAGCTGATGAAGTTTGGCATCTCCGACCTACTTGAAATGCTGCCCAGTTTTCGTTTAGTTATTTATGTAACTTTGCATTTAAGTCCAAGGTAAAAAGAGGAGGGTTTTCAAAATGTATTCTGGCAAGAAATTTTCTGCTAGCAGCCTGAACCCTTAATTTTGGGTTGCGTTTTGTTGCTGTTTTGTTTTAGAAGGAGCAGACCCTCAGCATCTCCTAAATCCATCTGTGGTAGCTGTCAGATTTCAGGTCTTTCTGGGGTACCTTGGAACATTACAGCAAGGAAGTTTTTGCCCTCCAGGGCAGGGTGCGGTGCGTATGGTCAGGCAGCCCTGGAAGTGTGGGACTGAGGACACTTGGTGTCCTCACATTTTTTCCCACATAGACAACCTAAGAACATGGTAATTCTCTCAATCTAGTGTCAGGAAAATACACCACTATGATTCTTGTGGATTGTCTGTGATGGATTTTTCTCAGAACCTGTACCAAATATCTGCTTGAAATTCATTCTTTAAAATGTCCTTGTCTCAATGGTTTGAGATTTTTGTGATTATGCAAGTATTCATTATATTACCATTCATTATTTTTCTCAGTTCTTTCTCACAGAAGTGAGAGCTGCAGCCATCCAGTCACACCAGCAACCAGGGGAGAGACAACCTGGGTCTTGAATGCCTGTCCCTCCTTTTAAAACACCAAGGCTAGTATTTTTATTTTTTTTTCCCCTGAACTCCTTCCTCAGGAACCTCTTAAGTTTGTAAACTTTTTTTTTAACACAATCACTTAAATTCTTATCATAATTCCTCATCTATGGCAAGGAACTATGTAAATACCTAGAGTGAAATCTCAGCTCTTCCGGGAACAGTTAGTCCTTTTTAGTTTGTGGTATTTTGTGTTGTAGATAGCAGAGCTATCAGGAGAGGCTTTGCACAGCAGTGAGTATAAACAAGCCATCCCTTTGTTAACTGATGTCCATCAGAGCCTTCTTTACTGCTGCAGCATTCCCTGATGTGCCCTTGCAAGGTGCATTGGTAGGTTCCAGGGCAACAATCTGAAACTGAGTGGTGCTGTGGATTAGTGATGAGCACAGACTGCCAAGGGATTACCCTGCCAGTTTACTTTCCTTGCTTTGTTTCCCAGTGGACCTGCTTAGACCAGCTTCCAGCTGGATCCTGGCCTTCTGGAAAAGGAAGATTAGGAGCTGTGTTTTACTAAAAATCGAGTATTGGGAGGGGGTGGAGGGGGAATGGGAGGAAGCTGAGAGAGGTTCTTCAGGTAGTATAAAGCCATGTTGCTGTCTGAAGAGAGTGCTGAGCACCAAAGAGTAGGACCAATAGAAAACTAGATGTTTCTTCACATTGTTACCTCTGGTAAAGTGTCAGACAATTCTTGAAGCCAGGTTAGATGGGTCATTTCACACTGGCCTTTTATATTTTCAGGAGCATGAAAAGTTACTGAAGTTTGAAACCATGCATTGGAACATCAAAGCTGCTTAGGCCTGTCACAGGCAGTGTAACAAAGCTGTTTGTATTCAGGAGGAATTGCAAGTGGTGTGTTAATCCCACAGCACTCACAGGGATCTCTCTAGGTGAGATCTGTTCTCCTTCCAAGGGTTTCCTTTCAGTTTTCTTTTCAAACCGCAATCAAAACTCTCCTGTATTTTGAGATTTAAAACAACCAGCGGTTCACTGATTTCATATAAAGGGCCTCTGTGTGGGGTATTGTATGCCCATTGAAATACTTGGGGCTGGATGCCCCTTCCTGAGCTGAAGTTTGTCAGAGGAGGCTGTGCGGTTTCACTCTGGCCTTTCTGCAGGGGGAATGAAGTGGTGCTGGGGCTTGCTGGGCAGCTGTGAGACTGCTCAAGTGGGGAGAGCCAGGTAGGCTGGGGTGAGTGTTTGTATTGCTGGAGCTCTGTGCAGGGTGCTGGTCTCTCAGCCTTGCACTTCTGGGAGGAGCCACCTTCTGCCGGCAGCTCTTCAGGTTACAGTGCATCTGGTGCTTTCTGGTCTTAATATCTGGTGTTGGAGGTCAATCTGGGGAATGTTGTTACATTGCTCTTCCAGTATTCTGTAACTCACTTTGAGGGAAAAATAAAAATAAGTATAGCTTCCCTGCTTGCCTCATATCTGTGTGCAGGGTGACATTTCCCATGTCCTTGTCACAGTGCTCTCTGCCTTCACTTTCCTCCGGGCAGCTCACTTTCTATTTGCATTTGTGTGGCTTTGAGGTAGTATGGTCTTGCTGGGCTGGGGCCAGAAGCATGCTCCCTTCTCCAGCTCCACAGAGCAGCTGTAAGAAAGTTGTTTCAGATCTTGGCAATGCCAGAGGAAGTCAAGCTCAGTATCTGAAACAATCAGAGTATCCTGATATATAGGTATGTCTGATGTTGCTTCTGTACTTGGTTTTCTTTTCCTCATGGTTGCATAGGAAGATCTGAAAGCAAACACAGTACAGATCAACAGAAGTCTGTCTTTTTAAAAAAAAGAAATTCTATTGGTAAGCTAATCTCATCCTTCAGTGCCTAAGCAGTATTTTTTTGAATACATCATTCTGGCAAACCTAAATACCTCATTATAAGCTTCAGTAAATACATTTACATCAGCTTATGCCAAATGACTGAGTGAGCACATAGGTCTATGAAAACTGCTTTGATTTTCTTTTAAAAGTATAATTATTGTGCAAACAATGTATTTTTATCTAACTAGTCTGTGAGAGGTTTCCCACCCCCAACCATCTTTCACAAGAACACTGGGCTATTTCAATTTGAAGACAACTTTGCAGATATTTTTGTCCTCTTGAGTCGCATTCATGTAGAAGTTAGTTTACATGGTAGAAATTGTGCATGTAACCTCCAAACTCTAAACAGTGTTGGAAATGGACATTAATTTGAAACCCTGTAGGTACTGTGGTTTCCATGGAAACTGTTGAAACTGGCTGGTTTCTGTGAAACCTACTGGAAGATCCAGTCCCAAGATCATTCTCCTCTGCAACTGTTAGAGGCTCCAATGGAAGGAGCATAAGTAACGGTAATTAGTGCTAGTGTCAACTGGGATCTGCTTCGTTGTCATTTCTGTGAGAATTAAGGAGTAACTCGTACTGAGTGTAGTTATACTTGACCGATAATCTGTTTCATCCCAACCCCTTTAGGGCATTTTCTCTGCAGTAATTAAGTCTTTGTTATACAAGAGAATCAAGTTTGCTTCAGAGCTGATTCCTGTACAGGAGTTGTTTAGTCAGGCAACTCTCAGCCATAGCGTGCACCCATAGGATCTTTTTGCTACCTGACACCACTGGTGGTGGTACCAAGGCTGTCCACCCAGCAGTCAGATTGCTTTCATCCGCAGTTAGTTTGCGTCCAAAGAACCTGAGATCACCACAGTGAACTTGGAAACTGCTTGGAGTATCTCCTATTTGGTTGGCTGAGCTGAAGATGCGCAGCTTTCCCAGACTGTAATAGGACTGGATTGATGCAACACTAGGGAAAACATACTCTCATTGGACGCAATGAAGATCATGGCTGTTCAACATCACGTGCATCTCCCTCCTGTGTGCCTATTTGCTCTAGTTATGAAAATGAGGTCTGGGCTCAATTCCCACTTCTGTCATTGGCTTCCTGTGAAGTTTTTCATCTGTTATCAAAGGTTGTCTTCCTTAGAAGGGTGTGAGGACAGGCTATTTGCTTAGCCCTGAGCTGTTGGCCTCCCTGACCTCTGGTTATCCTAGTGCAAGACAGGACCTCCTGACCTGGTGCTGTTCAGTTGTACCCACAGCAGTGTGTTTGAGATTAGGACACCAGTTTTCTGTGCTTGGCCCTTTATAAAGATCAGAAGAAGTCTAATTGTAACAGGAATCTAGAACCTGAAATTAATGGTGGTAGTAGTAATGTGACATGGAAACTGAGACTCCTCAGTGGTTCTTCTCCTGAATTATTCCAATTATTCTGACTAGGGAAAACTTATATGTTGTACATCTTTGAACATACCATATCTCTTTGCATAAATGCACATTTAGTGAAGTTTGGTGGGGTTGAACCAAAACACTGGCATGTTCTCCTAGTGAATGTGATATAAACATTTCCTTAATACTCTCAAAGGTTAAAAAAATAAAATTCTTCAGAGCAGGTAAACTTCCCAAAAAATATTGTAGTCAGTGAGTTTCTACATTATAAGGTCCTTCTCACACTCCTTTCCTGTGTTTTCCTTTTGAAGTAGAAATGGTATTCATTTTCTAAGTAGATATGTGCTGTCAGCAATGATGAAAATGAAGGTAACTGTCAAAAATATTGCCAGAAGGCATTTTAATTTCTGCTTACATTATTAAGACAAGTAAATTATCTTTTGGTGGAATGCTTCCTTTTTTTTTTTTCGGGAAACACTGTTGATAAATGATGTAATATTCAAGACCCTTCTCCACAGTTGTTAGAGACCCAAAATTTCTATTCCCTACACCACAGCAGACACATATGCGAAGTAAGACCTTACCCTGACTTTCACGATTAAATGTAATGGTATTGCAGAGGGAAATAAGGGATCTACAGATATTATTCTGAAAGTAATAGGTTGATTGAGCTCCCCCCAACCCAATATTTAGGGGCCTGCTGTTGTTACAGGGATTAGGAAGAAGTCATGTGTGGTTCTGAAATGCTGTCTGTGAGGAGATTTCTGTAGTTGTGAGCTGAAGTGCTACTTAAATGCCACTGTGACAGGAACAAAATACAGCTGTGGGTCAAAGCAGAAAGGTACTATTCTTAACGATGACATCTTAACCTGTTCACAGGAAGGGATTTCTTTCTACACTATTTTGAAATTCATTTTTAATAATTGGATTTTTTGTAACATTTAGGAGGATGAGTAGCACAGGGAGAAAATCTCGTAGGCTGACAAAGTAATATATTGTCTTTTTATGAGGAGGATCCCTGTTTCTTTTTTTTCTCCCACAAAGCTGTCTACTGAAATTTGAATAGCAAAGCCCACTTTTGCTATGCATTGTAGATAATATAGGTCAGTGCAAGTAGCTTATCTTGTGGATAAGAGCTGCCTAACCCATTGTAAGGAGGAATGGGTGCATTTCTCCCCTGCCCAACATAAACAATCCATGATCTTTCAAAAAATGTGTGCAGTTCTCTTGATACCTGGCACTCTGCAGTTCACCACTTTTATCAGGTGAGTAGGTTTGTCCCTGGTGATTGGTGCTGGTCCTGTGCAAGTCCCTTTTGTCACAAAGATTCATTCTCCTGCTGCATCCCCATGTTGCCTTACTGCTCCTTGCAAGTAAGGATGGCTGTCACTACTTCCGAAGAGTACCAGCTTCTGGTGCTTTCTTCCCTCCATAGTCATAAATGCGGATTGCTAGGGCTGCATGGGAGTCATCCCTGTCCTGCTTGATTGCCCTGCCCTTTTCTTACTAAGATCAGGAGAAAAATTATGCCATTTCATTGTGTCATTGGTTGGAGCCTCCTTGTTTGTCTCTTTTTTTTCTATCCGGATAAGCAGTCTTTAAGGGGAAAGCTGATTCGTAAACTCATAGCATTTTAGACCTGGGACACCATTATGGCTGCAGAACTAATAGATGTGGGATCCCATAATAGCTCTCTCTGTCATGGAAAGTGAATCCGTCCATCTCTGGCTGCATTGTTGCTTTACAGCGACTTTTAGTAGGATCTACAGAAGGCTTGCAGTAGGCAGAAGTGCTGATTTGAAACATTATATTGATATGGTACAATGAGTGTGGGTTTCACACTGCAGATCAGCTCAAATGAGAGAAGATCTGCTCAATTATTCAGAAATTTCCAAAGTACTCATTTATCCCAACTCCAGTTTTCCATAAGAAAAATAGTATTTCTGTGAATGCAAGAAGGGGAAAGGAGTTATTGGACAATAACTCATCAGCCTTTCTGAAAAAATCCAAATCCCCAACCATGGCATTCAAGACTCCACTCATAAAAACCTGCTTCATGAGTTCAAACTGAAGCAAGCACTGGACTTCCCCATGGCACAAAAGGACCAACTTGTTACCATTAACATAATTCAATTATGGTGCTTTGGGATGCCGTGTACTCTGAAATGTATGGTATTGTGTGAAATACAACCAGGCTGAATTAAACAGCAGCTCCTCTGGTAGCAGTTGCTGCAAGGATAGAACAAGAGAAGCTAAGTGTATGTTTGTGTGTGATTCATTGCACTGAGGGAACCTGACTTACATCTGGGTTTGGATGCAGCCAGCCCAACTTCCTGGTGCGACAGCGCTTCCCAAGAAAACTTTGCATGTTCTAGGTGGAGGTGTTGACTTCAGTGCATGAAGTGATGTTTAGCAACAGCCTTTGATGAGAGCAGGACTGCTTCTGTAAGATCCTGAAGATATTACCTAACCATCTGCTTTCTAAATTCCTGGGAACTGCCCAGCGAAGGACTAATGGAGCCAGCCAAAAACATGCTCACACCAAAATGAGTTTTGCTGAACACCTGGAGCCAACACCTCAGCTGCTGAATGTGGGCAACAATGACACTAAGCTAATTAATAGCAGCTGAAGATTTGGCCCAGGAATGCTATTATATTTCTATTTAGAGTGGTGCTGGCAATTTACAGGAGTTTATTAGGAATGGGCCGAATATTTCAGAGAAAATTATGGAGTAATAACAACCACAGAAACTAAATTAGTTGTTTTTGAGTTATAAGAGCATAAAATAATAACATCTGACACCACTAGTCACCATTCTTTTTTTGTGCTCCTTAAAACTTAGAGATGTGCTTTGCCAAACCAATTGTTTCCAAATTCTGTCAAAAATATTGTCCTTGGGCAGAAAGCTTGGATGCTAAATTTCAACCTAGAATGATTTTTATGGCTGATTGACAGAAACCTTGAGAAGGGGATTTATAATGAATACAACCTTTACTACTGTGGAGTGAACAGTGCTGCAATTCTCATTAGCTGAGCTTATTTTCCCTTTTTTCTCAGAATTTCAGAGGGTGGGGCTGAATATAGGAAGTAGTTGAGTGGTGTGTACTCTTCTGTCATGGCAGGAAAGGAACTCTGCAGCTTTGCTTCCTCTTTCATCTCTGGACATCTGTGTAGGTTCAAAGATTGTTGTGGGTCTGAAGCAATAGAATTTCAGAATGTTATTTGATGCTGTGGCCATGAGTGTGGGCAGGCTGTGTGACTGTGGCATATGAGCCATGTTGACTCTTGTCCTTTTATTAAATGAGGTTTATTCATTAGGGGCTGGTAGAAAGGCTTTGGATTTGAAAACAACACTTACTGAAGAAGGAGGCAGAAAGCAAGGGTTCTACCAGGTTCATGTTTTGCTCAATTTTGCTGCTGTACTCCAAATTCTGCAGGTTATGGGAAAAGTCTCACCCTTTGTACATGTTTAACACCAGGTGTACAAGGTTGGAAGTGGGAGTGGAGAGCAAGCTGAAGGATTTTGTCTGTGTATTTGGACTTCTGCTTCCACGTGCAGTGAGTGCAGTCATGGAACTCTCACAAGAGGTGGTGTGGATGCATCTTCCATTTTTAAGGCATGTCCTCAACATGGCACAACATACAATGCAAAAAATAAATTAAAAAAAAAAGGCCTTTTAAAAACAGCTTGTTATAGAAAATAAGGCTTTGTGGCTCCATATAGCCCTGAAGCAGGACTGTGACCTTCCTTTGAGACCTTCCCAATGTAAATAGTACTGTAGTTATTCAACTTCCCAATCCTCTGGTTGGGACCTCAGCTGTGGTGGCAAAAACCAGGTGAAAACTGGAAGCCCATAAGTAAGAAATGAGCTATATTGTCCACTGGGTCTCCCCAGAACTGTCTCCTGGGTTGGAAGGATGGCACATGTGGTGAGTAATGTCATAATCATCATAGAGCAGAAAACAAATCCAAGCAAAAGGTCTTAGAAGTCTTTCATCTCTACTTTCCCAAGCCACAAATGGTGAAATCCTCATATGGCTTGCTCAGATTGCTTTTGAAAGATGAGAACTTCCATCCTCAATGGGAGAGGCAGAATACGACTGAAATTGCCCTGTTAATGAAAAAACCATTAATAATAACTTCTTCTGCTAAAAGCTGTTCTCATGGTACCTTCTCTTGCTGCCTTTGGTAGGAAGAGAGAAAGTTTAGTAATCCCAGGAACTCTTCCATCTGACTATAAAAGTTATTCAAATTATTACAAGATGAGGGAGGGTTCCCCCAGAATGAGTGGCCCAGCTCACAGTTTCATAGTGCATGTACTCTGCAGTCAGTGGTTTTAAATGTTTTATCTGGCTGCTGGCAAGCTGCCTTTCAGAAGCCAGCTTTTTTCTGAATTGCTTTGTTGCTGTTATTAAACAAAAAACAACTTTCTGGTGTTCAGCTCAGGAAGAAGTAAATGAAATCTGAGATACTGAACTGTTACCTGAATTGGGAGGAGGTGAATCATGTTCAAAGTGAAGACTCTGAGTTGAGTGCAGTGAAGTGTCATCACCCAGCCCTTGATACCTAAGTATGTTAGAGGCGATGTAATAGGAGATTTGGGCTGGGATGTATTTAAGCAGCTCACTGTAGGTTGTGCATACTCTGCTGCCATCTGGCTAGCATCAAGCCCCTCCATCTTACTTTGGCAGTGCAACAAGGAAGCTTTCCTTGTGTCTGTTTTGTGGGTAGCTGGGATATCACTTGATGCAGTTATATGCAAACACTTGCAAATC
This sequence comes from Odontophorus gujanensis, assembly GCA_013399175.1. NCBI lineage: Eukaryota > Metazoa > Chordata > Aves > Galliformes > Odontophoridae > Odontophorus > Odontophorus gujanensis. Next base: position 1,415 of record VXAB01005741.1, on the reverse strand, counting down.
TTGCTGCTGTGCCACAGTGCAGTGGCTCTCACTGCAATGTATGTGGTTCACAATCTGTAATTTTATTTTTTTCACCTGGGAGTGGTCCTTTAACGTGTTTGTGCATCCGCTTAAGTCTTGAGCTATTTTGTCTTCAGGGTTTGACTTGGTGTTTTGAAGTTTGTGTGTGACTTCCATTTGACTGTTAGTATGGGCAGCTTAAGAGAAAGCACTTGCTAGCATAAGGGTGTCAGTACATGCGTTTTGCCTTTGGACCTCCTTTTCCATCTGCCCTGTGCTTGTGTAATCTAAAGAAAAAGCTGCATCAAGCCTATGCAGAGCAAGGGGAAGCAAATCAACACAGTCGTGTTTATTTTCTATCCTCTTACTATCAGATACAAAGAAAAACTTCAAAGCAATACATAACTAAGTTAGGTGATACACCAACAATAATTAAAACGCCCCTGCAGGAAGTCATGTCATTGAAAAAACAACTGCTTCATAAAGCAATAACATTTTTCTGCCAAAGGCATGTGAAACTACTGTATATGGGCCTTGACTCAAAAAAAAAAAAAAAAAAAACCCAAAAAAAATTGGCACTTGCTTCAATCCAGCTCTACTCAGGACAATTGAATTCTATTCTGAGACTGCGGTGCAGAATTAAAGCCTAATCAGGCTGGAACAGGGTGGCTTTGAGACATCTCTGAGTGAAGGAGGGAAGGCCATCACCATGGGATAGTCCCGTGGGTGGCAAAGCAGAGCCTTTGCAGCTATTGCAGTCAGCATTTTTATTGAATCAGTTGTCGCCTGCCTTCTGCCTCCTGGTTTTCTGACCCATCTAAAGGAAATCAGGATGCAGTACTTCTGAAATGCTAAGAAGTTCATGGGCAGTGAAGGGGTTGTGTGACCCCTATCTTGGCTATCTGAGCGTAAGGGACAGTAACAGTGAAGTGCTGTTAAGACAGTGCTGAGTGTTTGCAATGTAAATCAGTGATGTTCATGTGGAAAACTCAGGTGTTTGCCTGTCATGAAGAACCATGTTGATGATGGTTTGCACAGAGACGAAGGCAGTAGCCACGCCCACACCCTCCTCTGCACTCTCACAGTCTGTTTCAGTTATACCAACTTACTGATGTCCTCATCCAAGAGCAAGCCAACAAAAAATACCCAGTTAGGCTCTGTGTCACACTGCTGTGCATTTGTCATAGCTAGAAGAAATGGCCTTCTCGTAACTGTTGTTTTTATTATTAAAAACTAACTGCATTGTTTGCTTTATGGTCAGTATATATGTAGTCCTCTGTAGATCTCACAGATGTCAATGCTCTGTTTGTTTTTTTTCCAATCCTGACAATTAAAAAAAAATAAATGTTCCTGAATCAGTATTATACTGAGTTTGGAAGTCTTTAAAGTCAACTTGCAGTCCTTACTTAAAAAGT
>VXAB01005739.1:65542-94407 GCA_013399175.1 Odontophorus gujanensis | reverse complement strand
TTTTTGGTAACGTTTTTGTCACTGCTTCTAAACTGATCCTATTTCTACAAGTTGTTATGCTCAGAGATCGTTCTATACTTATATCTGTTAGGTTCATGTGAGAGCAAGACACTCTATGGCTCCTATCAGAATTTGTCTGTTCGAAATACATCCTGTAACTCCTAAATAGGTAGTGAAGTTTTGAGTAGCTGCTGACTGTTTATGTGAAAACCTGGCATTTGTGCAGTTTAGAACATATATCATAAATTCACATCATATTATATTCTGAAAACAATCAAGTGTACCATGCATTCAGACTTTAGTACAGCTGGCTGGGGTAGCATAAGTGATACTGTACATAGCAAGCATCCCTCTAGAGCTTTTATTGTAGATGCTAGCGCATGCAGAAATCTGCATAGAAGTGTCTTTAATGCTTTTGTAACTGAGGCATGAATACATACTTGCAGTCACATTACACTTTCTGCGTATGCAATCTTTGTTGCCTTTCATAAAGAACTTCAAGTTGAGTTGTACTCTCTCAAGTTTTGGTAGCAGATCAGTGATCTCTTCTGTCTATTTTTTAGACGTGAAATCTCTACAGCACAGTGCTTGATCGAAGATAGTCAGATACTTCTTTTAAAAACAGCCGTGTTTTAGATGGATATGCCATGTTCTGTCAGTTGGGAACCAATAGTGTGGTGGAACTATTCCAGGCAAGAAGTAGAGATGATTTTCTGGGAGTTCTTTTTAAAAATCATACAGCCTCTACTCTTGATTAAAGTAATGTTACAGAAGGGCCTTAGCATTAAAAAAAGACTTCTAATATTTGGAATATAGGGATTTAGAGCTCTTTGGAAATTGTAATACCTTCTGTAATATAACCCCTTACTCTCTCCTCCCAAATCTAAATAAAAACATTGGAAATTTTTAGCCAAAGTCTCTCAAAATGGGAGGCAATCTGAAGTCTACAGGTGGAACACTAGGTTTTTAAGAAGTGCCTAATTCTAGGTAAAACAGTATACCTTTTCTGGAACCCGATTCTCATGCTTTTGCTTTCTGTAAAAGTGCAGAAATCACTCATGCAAAATCTGTCTGATTTAACTTAAAGTCTATCAGTTGTCCATAGGGACAGATATTAAAACATAGACCTCTTCCCTCCATATGTGAGTGCTTTTCAGTACTCTTATTTTCACAATTCTATCATTTTGGTTTATTTGATTTATTGGATTTAAATAGTTTAATTGGTTTTATCATAACCAAAGGATACGAAGTGTGAAAAAGATTAATTTTGTCCTTGTCCTCTGTGTGGAAGGACAAGACTACACCTCTAATTCCTATTTCTGAGAAAGTCTCTGTATTGATTAATTTTGAAAGCAACTTGTATGTATGAATTAATGAAAGGACTAATTGGATATTTTGAATGTCAAGGCACTCAACACCAAACCTTTTGTTCCTATTATGTCTAATAACCTTAGAAAAAAGTAGTAACTGCTCAAGACTTTAGTTCCTATTGCCCCTCTCATAATGGCCTATATTTCCCCATCAGATACAAATTGTCAGTCAATCTAGATCATATCTTCTGTTTTGAAAAGATACATAGTATCATGGGTAGATCCAGGTACTGTTTATCAAGACTTGGATCTTCTAGGTCGCCACACTGTGGGTTATTCTGAAGGGTTAATACAGAAAGGAATTATCTTGTTCCACAACAATCGACAAGAAGTAACCATCCTCTGATTAGGTACATCAGGCTATCTTTCTCTTGTAATCACCATTAGTGGTCACATCACCTGTAGTATTTAATGTACTTTAATGCTTCTGAAAAAAGCAGGGATCCCTGTTCTGAATCCATGTTGTTCACATAGCTAGAGTTGTAATTACTTCACATTCTGAAACTGACAATGCCAAGACAGTACAGGAAATCCTACTGAGTTTTAGAAACTTCTCTCCCAAGAATTTTTGTTCTTCTTGGTAATATTTCCTTGCAGGCAAGGAGGGTGGTGTTCAATAAGAAGAAATTTTGTTTTGGTAACCTCGGTATAAACTTATCTACTGTGGCTGTTCAGATAAAAATGGGTTAATTTGTGTATAGTCAATCCGATTCAAACCTTTCCCAGAACATTACATTAAGCATTTTGTACTCTTCCACATTTAGACATGTTCCTGAATTAATTTACATGTTAAAAGTTTCTACCTCTGAATTCTTCATTTATTTTTTTTAATCACATACTGCAAATCAAAACTACGTAGAATTTATAAGATGTTAGTGTTAAAAGTAGCCCCAATTCTTTTTAAAAATGGAAAATAGCCTTGAAAATTAATTGGAAAAATAAGCAGAAAGGAACCCATCTTTTCTTCATAGTCTTTATTAAATTGCTTTATATTTTCTTTAAAATACAGATATGTTTAATTTTAATTTGAGCTTCCATATATAGTGCTGTGTGTTCGGAGTTGATTTTTAGGCCAGTTCTAAGAAGTGTTTGTATAATGTACCATTTGTAAGAGACTAAGGAAATTGTTAATTGCTAACCATTTTGCTGGGTAGGCTAATATGTGTTGTTTGTTCATTTTTTATTTTTTTTTTTAATTGAAAAGAGTTAAAAGCATTAGAAGCATTCTTTAAAACAAGACGAGCATACTCATAGATATGTTTTTTCTCCATATGTTTTACGTCTGAGCATCCATTTTACCCAGTTCTTTGGGATCTTAACTTGGGTTCTTCAAATTAGGTAGAAATAAAGCTGTAATAACTTTACTTCCACTAATTGGATCAGTAAGGGGGCATTTGGATGCCTGCTATGGGCCCCTCTGTTTTAAGTTCATTCCTAGCCCATAGCAGCAGAGACACACATCACAAGAGTGTGAATCTGCCGAAGCAAAAGTATCAAAACTGCAGTTATAGGTAAGTAAACTTTTTCTCTTACTGTATAAGTTTTTATCTAGCTCCTCTCATTTTCTCCCCTTGCCCCATCTTCCCAATGTCCCTTGAAGAGGAATACAACAGAACACTCTTAAGAATTAACAGTTTTAAGTCTAGTATTATGTAGACAGTGAACAAAATGACAAAATATGTAGTTATAATCATTCATTATTACCCTTCACTTCCAAGTATACCTTATATTAAGGATTATTATATGGATTTTATTTCCTTGTCAGTGAAGTCACTAATGTAGGCTTTTGTATAGTAATCTTGAAGATTAGAGTTGCTAATACAAGATGAGAGGAAACAGTGTAAAATCTAAATCATTATGTCTCTATGTAGAAGGATAATGTAAGAATTAGATATGCATTTTGTGAGTATAAAATTTAAGTAGGTCTGGATTTAGCAGTGTTTTGTAATAGATGAAGCTGACACCTTCCATAGCTGTCCAAAGAAAAAGTGGTTTTGTGTTGTCCAGTTTCTATGGGTGAGACTTCTATTGTTTTGTGTTCAGACACATTCAAGAAAAGCCAGAAATTCCTTTTTTATCTAGTGAAATTGCAATGACGTGTTGTAAAGTTTCTCTCTATCTAGGAAAAACTATATTAAAATACTGATTGCATTAAAAATGCATTTACATAAATGTTTTAAAAAAGCGACGCTTTTTTAGTGACTTTTACTTTCTTTTGTGTAACGTGGAAGCAAATTCCTAAAGAAGGAAGTCTTATTTTTATTCTGTCCATAGCATAAAGAAAGATGACAAAGTTAAATATCATTCATATGCCATATCCGATTGGTTGTACATGTTAAATGGAAGGATTTGTAATATTACTTACCCAGTAATTATTTCTTCTGGGATAGTCAGTTTTCTGTGATGGTCTTAAATCTTGATAAAGAGATGTCATTTAATTAATAAAACTGCTGAAGGGATTAAGTCTAGCATTTCTATAGTTCATAGTCACTGAGTTCATTCTGACATCATCCTAAAATGATGCAGATCTTTTTCCATTATCATACGATATGAATGTTACAAGATCTAGACAGCTGAAGACATTTTTGAATGTAAGTTGTGATGTCAAAATGGGCTTGTCTGAAAGGGAAATTAAAAGTATTTCCAGTAAACCGTAAAACTCTTTGATATATTGATAATTGGATATGTTAATCTGTGATACATGAAGTAAGTAACATTTATTAAACATAGTGTTTTTGCTTTCTTGTGAAATTAGGTGTTATACTCCATATTTTAAAAGTAATTGCTCTTCAGGTTTGTGGTTACTTTTTTTTTTTTTAGAATTAAGTTTAGAGAACAGTAATTGTTCTTAATAATTCTTCCATAATTCTCACATGGATAAAGCCCAGCACCTGTGTCAGAAAAATCTATCTTATAAATAAAACAGTATTTTTTGTAGGAAACAATATTAAATTCAGGGAATTTAAGTCATGGCTTCCAGTCTATAAACAAAAAGTGTAGGAGCTTGATTACTGTTCTGTATTTCAGTTCCTGTTATCCCTAGTGTATGATTTCTTCTGTAGTATTGTAGTTGACAGGGAATAATGTGTTGCAAGACATTTTCCAATTAGAATGTTTCGTAAGATCGTATTTTATACTCTAGCAATGCTGATTACATTATTGTCACATTTAAGAAAATGAGCAATACTTATAAAAATGAAGATTCTAAAGTCTGCTATGCTCCAAGGAGTGTCTGAGCCTGCTTTACTGTTTTTGTATTTTGTCCAGAATGAGTTTGCACATCTCTTCTAATAGGCTTTCTTTTTTGCAAGGCAGCTGAAGTTCATTGAATTCTTTTGACAGTTCGCTAAAAGTTAGCCCTTCAGTCTCTGTTCTGTTTATTTATGGATTCTTAAGAATTACATTCAGTTCTGAAAGTTTTCCTATACCAGAATCATCACTGCAAATTTTCTTCTGTAAAGGAGCAAGTCAGACTAAAATTGCTGAGCTTTGTTTCCTCAGTCTCTCTTGCAAGCAGAGGAGCTTGTGCTGTGGGAGTCTATTTTATTAACTGGAAGGGGATCGCTTTGATTGTTCATTTCTTTGATTGTTGGAATATGGTTTTAGGGAAATAATGAGGCATGAGCAAACTCCCACAGTCAGTAATGCTGAATGTTTATGAAGAAATAGAAGGATGAAAATGGCTATTTGCCCTCACTCAGTTGATAGGCCATCCATCAGTAGCATTAAAGCAATTTAATATGTAAGCCTGTGTTATATTCAGATAACATTGAATGGCTTAGGTATGTGTGATCTGCAGAACAGTTTGGGTTGGTGGGACGGGGTGTTTAGACAACCTTGGAAGAGATCTGTAAAGAATATGTAGGAAAAGTGAAATACTTGTCAGTAATCATAGTTCTGTTTCTGAAGAGTGTGGTTGCGTGCTATCACAAGAAGTGAGGATTAGACTGTTTGGATGGATATATTTGGTATATATGTATTTATTGTTGATTTGAATAGTACAACTAAGTGGTATTTCAAATGAGTGGAGGCTGTGATCCATAAAGAATGTCAGAGTTGTAAAATATTAGACTCTTAAATTTTTATTCTTTAAAAAAAAACCCAGAGTTATCAAAACGTTTGATCCAGTTTGATTCAGTGTTGAGGGTTTGTCATCTTTGTGGTTCTAAAGAGGAGGACGTACGCATTTAACCATCTTGGATCTGAAGTCTCCCACTAAATTCTTTACAGAGTGTAAATGGGGAAGACAGAACTTGACTGATAATTCTTGAAGATCGTTCACTGTCATTCAGAAATTTCTGGATTTTAGTGTTTGCAAAACAGTATTAATAAGACTGCTATAACAGAGCTCTGTAATCTTGTATTTCTTTTTGAGATGTTACTTTTTCTCATATATTTCTAAAAGACCCATTTCTGTTTGCTAGATAATGCAGTTTGTAGGTTATTGTCTTATTTTATTTGTTTGCTGAAAGAGTTTGATGTGATACTTAAGGCAATTATTGGAATTTCAAGAAAACAGTAACATTGGGAATTTCAGCACTAGTGATGTTCTGGCTGCTGCTTTGGAAAAATTTCAGATTAAATGGAAGAATGGGGATATTTCTGTAATCTAGCTCCCCACATCCAGTCTCTGCCCCTAACATTTGCTCAGCTTCCAAATATATCTGTTTTTGGGATGATGATTCTTCATGTGATTGACTTGTCATTTCAGCAGAAATGTAGTTGGAGGTATATGTGGATATTTCAGAGCAATTTGATTTTGCACAAAAGTTCCTTAGTAATTAAATAATTTCTGAATCTGAGAGTACTCATTGTTTTGACACATGGACATTTCCAAGAAGAAAGCCATACCTGTCTTTGAGAATGCTATTCATAACAGGACAGGTGAGGCATAGCCTCTTGGAAATATATAAGACTTTGTTTTTTTTTTGTTGTTTTTGTTATTTATTTATTTATAAGCACAGTTACATTTAATTTGGTACATCATCTCTACTGTATTTTAGAATGAGAAAGCTTATGGTTACTAAATTACTACAAATTGGTGAGCATGGTGCTATGTAAAGAGAATATCCTTGTGGATTTTCCAAGCTGAATGAATGTTCCATAGGTGAATAACTGGGATCAGACAGTACTCTGAACTGTCATAAATTTGTTCAAAGAATCATTCTGGGTGTATCTACATTTGTGGTATAAGGGTAGAGGAAGAGAATAATGTTTCTAGAAATTGAAGAATCTGAAGACAAACTTGAATGCTGGGTCTCTGACATAGTCAGAAAGCTGTTCTGTTACTAACATATATATTATGTTACAAGAACTGTTATAGAGTGAAGCAAAAAAAAAAATCACACTTCACTGATCATTGGCTTGTCAGCCTACTTGTTCAGAATTCTGGCAAGGTAGGTCTGTGGAATTTGAAAGAAAAACATTAGTCTGATGTCTTTATAAAGTCTTAGATCCTGATCACAAAAAGAAATTCCAATGTCTAAGGGCTGAAGTGGATGAAGATTGGATATTGATGCCTTGAAGCATATGAAATGTGTTTGAATGGACATTTTTAAAGTCCCTGAGTTTGTTCATCACAACTCTGAGGGGTCCTTGAACTCATTCTTTAATGAAGTAAATTTATTTAAATTTGCATATATATCATAAAAGAGGAGATTTCAAAACATCTGTTCGCAGAAATTAATTATTCTTCGCTCAAGAGTCTGTTGATTAAGCTCATATAATTCAAAATGCGTTTAAGATCTGGTCAAGTTCTTGAAACCCAGTGGTGGTTTTCACCTTTCATGCTTCTGCAACCATCAGGACAACTGAAAAAGTTTTCGTGCTCATTCAGTGGATTTTTTTTTTTCACTTATTCTTGATGAAGATAGTGGTACTATGTATTCATCCTACCTTTGTTGGATGGATGCCCTTGTTAAATCTGGTATTTTCCTATACTTGGGCCAGCATTTTTGTCCTAGATCTACAAATCTGATAGAGGCAGAACTGTAATGAACAAGTCTAGTTCTGAAGATGGCCATCAAAATGCACCGGAAATACGAAGAAATTTATGAGTAATCTTTAGCTCTGTCTACAATCACCTTGTCACTTAGGAAAAGAAAACTTTGAAGGCATCTTCTTCTCAGATAAGAACAGAACAGGTTGTGGTTGTGACAAACATCGGTTTTCAGTTGTCACGAGAAATGAAGAAGGTCCATCAGAAATACTCTGTGTTTAGAGGGAATATACCAAGTCAAGATGTGATCGTCTGTATAAGTTCTCAACTTACAAGTTGACATTTTGGATGATGAAGATGAGCAGCATTTTGAGCCTGCCAGTTATGGAAGTTCAAGAGTGAAAATTGGTCCTACCTGAATTGTTTTGGTTGTTTAATCTTGGAGCCCTCAGCATGAGGGCTCTGAAAGGTGAGTTTTGATTGATCCAGCTATAGCAGTTAAAGGCATCACAGCTCCTGGCCATCAGCCTTGCTTGACAGTAGGAGCAGCAGAAGGAAACATTTGCTATAATCTTAGCTGACTTGTTCAATCTGATAGGTTAATGAAAACCATCTTCTCTTGTGCCTTAAACTGATGCACTGGACAATGAAACACACTTGTGAAAATGTGAATATTTGTTCCCTTCTGCTACAGATGATAAGCTAACTTAAAGGAATGGGGTAGTTAAGTGCTAGCAGCAGTGTCTTAAAGGGCTGTATGACACTTTTGTGATGTGTTTGATATTTATTTCTTGGTTAAAGTGAAAAAGGTGACTGACTCTTTCTTAAGAACAAAAATCTCTTTGTTTCAAAATTCATGGAGTTTTCAATTGAGAAGTTAGTATGTGTATGTATGTGTACTTCCGAAAAAAAAAAAAAGGAAATCTGAAACTTAGCTCTCAGTCTGGAGGCATACACTTTTGGCCATTCCTGAGACCTACCATGAAGTTCAGTGAGGTCAAAGTTCCAAGGCCTCATAGTCACACGGAGAAAAAGAACTACTTTTGTCACTCTATTAAGATTTTATATATATTCTTGCAATCAGTAGATTAAGGAAATTAATCAGTTCTACAGGAAAAAAAAGAAAACAAACACCACCACCAACAACAAAAAAACCCAACACTCTGTGCTGAAAAGCTGCACCTTCTAGGTGTCAAGTTTATAATAAATTTCTAGGTGTCATGTCTAACATAAATTTGACAGGGTTTCCTCCAGGATTTATTTTAATTTTGAAAAGTTCCTTATTTTCTGTTGGTGGATTTTCTGCATGGAGTTTACTTTGTATGTCTTCACTGCCTACCAACCATTAAAGACAGCATATAATTTTAAAATTATAGAAAGAAGTACACAAATAGATTTGGGAATTAAAATGATGGAAATAAAAAAGCCTGTCCACATCACTGAAATTTACTATGTTTCTACTTGTTCCTGTGTTCTAATGTTAATTTTGGAGGTGATCCTTTAAAGTTTTCATTCTTTTGAAAAAGAATCTTCTAAAACGGGTTAAATTATAGATCATACGTTGCCATTTTGGTTTACAGTTTTAGAGGCGTCTTTGATTGCACCCTTCTTACCCTTCCCCTGCTCTCTAAAAGAGAGCTGGCTAGTTGCACACAGTGGTAAGACACCACAAATCTAGGCACCAAATGAATTATTTTTGCTATATTTTATGTGTAGTCTGGTCTGACCAAAGATCTACAGAACAGAATTTCTAACCTATATTCAGTCTTTCTTAGACTTAAAACTATATTCCTTGATTATTGAGAAAGTAATTGCTTTTCTTTTTTTACTATTATTTTTAACAAATTACATGATGGTAGTTCACGAATGAGTACAAGTAGGACTTACAGTTTTTATGGCATTAATTAATTTTACTTTATATTACCATGTTAGTAAAATAAATCTCTTTTAATTTAAATGTACAAAACACATTCCTCTTGCTATTTCCATGTGCTGTTCATTTCTGTGAATTCTACCGAATTACAGTGTGTATGGTTGGCTCACTTTTTATTTTTCTGCATTCCACTCTTGATAATTTTCTGATATAAACTGAAAGGATTATTGAAGACTCAAGCTCTTTACGCTATGTCAAATTATCACTGAACTTTTTATTTCATCTGTGAAAAGTGTGTTATGGTTTTGAAGGGAAATTACTTGAACTTGTAAGTTATAGTGGCTCTCTACCTAATATACACGCGTTAAGGCATAAGCTCCAACTCTTGGCATATTGCTTTGCTTCAGAGACAAGCATGGAGTGTTGGAGTTATTTTAATCATTTTTGTACATTGGTCCTCTGTTCATATCAGTAATGTCCATGAAATCTGACTAATGCACTGAACAATGCAGGGAGAGCCTCTGGTTTAATCATCCTTGCTAATTTCATGTATAATGAAGCAACCTGTATCTGCAAAGGAGAATCTTTGACAGTAGTATTCATCAAGGAGCAGATACAGAGGTGCACTTTAAGCTTGTATCTGTAGACTTTTACTTCAACATTAAGTATTTTTATTTGCTTGTTTGTGTCATTATTTATTGTGACTACTTCATTAGGTTGTTCTCTTCGGAGTTTTACAGGGACTTTGATTTCATGTATTTTGAGGGTGTTTTTTTTTAATGAATATCGGCACCTCTGGCTGGCAATGAACAGTAGTCGATAAATACATTAAAAAATATTAGCTAGAGGAGATCTACTCTTGCTTTAAATTCGGTTAGGTTTCTTGTCTGTGCACGTACATGCTGAGGGTGGTCAGTTTATGCAGGAAGATATTGCTTGTACAATTAACCTTTCTCTATATGTATCATTTGTGATTTTTCTCTGTTAATTTGCAGATAAGCCTCTGAAGAAGCGAAAACAAGAAAACAAACCACAGGAGGCTGGGGTTGCTACTGGAGGAAATAGACCAACTTCTCAGGAGACGTGTTCTGCAGGAAATGGGGCAAGGCCACTGTTGATGGTTAGTATTGATCTTCAGCAAGCAGGAAGAGCGGACTCTCAGGCAACAGTAACTCAGGATTTTGAGGCTATCAAAAAACCTGAAGAGATTAAGCAGTATAATGATGGGTTTGTGTGTATTCCCCAAGAAGAGACTGTTGGAGTTCTTAAACTTAAACCTGAAAACCATCCTGAGATTTTTAGGAAAAAGTCAGACTTCGAGATTCAAAAGACAGATATCCAGCAAAATGAAAACAGACAAATGGAATTTCAGCAAAATGAGAGCAGAAGGTTGGAAAGTAAATACAATGACAATAAACAGGTAGAAGCTAAATATGACATCAAGCATGAAAGCAGACAAATGGAAATGAAACAAATTGAGAACAGACAGACAGAGTCAAAACAAAATGAAAGCAGACAAATGGAGATGAAACAAAATGAGGGAAAACAAAATAATGGCAAACAAGAAATAAGGCAGAGGCCTGAAACACCAAAGCAGAAGAGCGAAGGCAGGCCTGAAACACCCAAGCAGAAGAGTGAAGGCAGGCCTGAAACACCAAAACATAGACATGATAACAGGAGGGACTCCAGTAAACCATTGTCAGAAAAGAAAATTGAATTATCTAGGCATAAACCTGATGTGAAATCAGATACTTCAAAGATAAAATCTGATAGTAGATCAGATCCAGTAAAGCAAAGGCCTGATGGGCGCTCAGTTTCTGATACTCAGAGGCGTGACCATGATAGCCTTAAACAGAGATCTGAGGACAGGGAGTCCGAAAGATACAGAGGAGATCCATCCAAGATTAGAAGGACTGAATTTTTGAGGTCCTCAAACAGAAATGAACATGATTCTAAGTATGGTATTAAATCTGATGGTTCAAAACCTGAGAAATTCGAAAGGAAACATAGACATGACTCCGGAGAATCAAGGGAAAGATTTTCTGCTGGGGATCAAAAGTCAGATCAGAAAAGACCTGACAGCCCTCGTGTTAAACAGGATGGCAAAGGAGATTCTAGTAAATCAAGACCTGATAAACCTGGTTTTAGATCACCCAACAGCAAGGATGAACGAAGGACAGACAGTAATAAGAGCAAAGTAGAGAGTAATAAAGCAGAGTTTCCCAGTTATTTGCTGGGAGCAAGATCTGGTGCATTGAAACATTTTGTCATTCCAAAAATCAAGCGTGACAAAGATGGCAATGTCACTCAGGAGTCGAGGAAAACTGAGTTTAAAGGTGAACAGAAGGACAAAGTGGAGAAGATCGGGCTAGTTGAAGATCTGAATAAAGGAGCTAAGCCTGTAGTTGTCCTTCAGAAGCTTTCTTTGGATGATGTACAGAAATTTATTAAGGATAGAGAAGATAAATCAAGGGGCTCTTGTTTTAAACCTAACAAGAACAAGTCGTCCAAATCTAATAAAGGTAAGATTATTTTGAACTGCATCGTATCTTGTACTCTCACTTTCTTCTAGATATGCTGCCCCTGGGGTTAGAAAGTAAACCTAAAAGTTTGATTGTTCACATGCTTGCTTGCTTATATGGTGATATTAGAAATCAAAGTGAAACTCATCTAAGGGCTTGTTTCTGGAAATTTTGCCCAGTGTAAGTGAAATGATTTATTTATTCTGTTGCAAGTATGTAATGTGGGAAGTCTTAAATGGTTCCAGTCTAACTAGATACACACTCAGATAAGTACAAACAACTGGTATGTGTTACCTAAACTGGTTCAAGTGTGTCTGTATAAGTCAGTGTGGCTGGATTGGTGGAAACTTACTACTTTGACAAGCCCTAAGATTCTTATGTATCTTTAACTATTAGACTGAAATGTGGCTTTCCTGGAGATGTTTCAGAGCAACATAGTAAGAGCAGGGTTACAAAATGCCATCTGCCTTTTACACCATAAATGCAACTCTTCTGGGGAGCGTCCACACTTTAGGCTTGTTGTCAATAAACTGCCTTATATGTTCTGACTTTAGGAGAGTTTAGACATTGTTGTCTCTAGTGTCCAGTGTATGTGGCAAGAAGAAAGGGGCTAGTAAGCAGTTGGTTGATATTTTTACAGTAATGCGAAAACTAGTTGTGATTTCCACAGTGTCCTCACTCCAATTCAGAGAAATAGTTTTCACTGTGTTACTTGGGGCCATTTTTGGTTATAAATATTTTCATACCACTGAAATATGATTTTCATAAGCATCCTTTGTTTGATTCATCCTACACTTCTTAGTAGATTGTGTAGCACATCTTTTCTAATGTTGCCTTTAGCATCACTGTTCCATTTCTTCTTCCATCCCTTATTTCATGTAGGTTGGTATATTTTGAATTTTCTATTTTTATTTGCTCATATTTCTTGTCCTTCATTTTTTCCATTGTTATCCATCCCTCCCCCAAGAAAATGTCTTCTTCCAGCCTTAATGCATCACTGCTGTTCAGTTTAACACAGAGTTAGTTGAAAACACCATTTAAATGGTCATTCTGTCTCAAGGACTAATGCTGCCTCAGATAAGTTAAGCATTCTGTAAGCTGGACATCTATACAATCTATACAAATGTTAATAAATTTTAAAATTGAAATTTGTGCTTTTGTTTTGCATGTGAATAAGCCATTATTGTTGTTTGAAAAGACAACCATTTTCATTACGTTTTGCTGACAAGTTTGTAAATTTTGTAAGTTATTAAATGGAAGGAAGAAGTAGCTATGGCACAGGACTGTTAAACGTGAATCATCCTGATGGGCTGCTTTGTCATTTGCCAAGAAGAAATGGTGTTTCTCTCTCTTGATCTTTCAACATTCTTTTACTGAAAGACGAGGTCTATTCTCAGAGGAACGCTATGGAATTATTTTCAGTGGGTTCTTTGTATGTTTGCAAGGGGTCTTACCTCTTTTGAACAGGTCAGAATGAACATTCTGTTTTTAACATTTGAGAATGCCTTCTATCCTGTTTTTCCTGAAATGTGTGTTGTGGGAGCTCCGTTCAAGTTCTCCCTTCAATTTTGACATGGTGAGGTCATATTGCCATCCTTTCTTTACAGGGTTTCAGCGAATAGCTTCTGTGCTGCTTCCTTAAGCTGTACTGGTCAGCTGTGTTACCAATTTCTCTGTTAATGTACTCAGAGCAAGATTTAATTTATTAAAGCATGATACAGATATGAGGGTAAGAGAAGTGAACTGCCAGTTTGAGGTAGCACCGGTGGTGCTTTGTGTGCAAAGGACTATCTTTCCAAAACAAGCACAGTTTATGTTTTAGCTTAGGACAAATGAGTGTGTGTTTTAAAGACTGGTGCAGAAATACCATTTGGATCTTCAAATGCAATCTTTAAAAGTCTGTTTAAAAAAGCCTATTCCCACTCCCTCAATGCGTGGATTGCTATTACAGGATTTCATTAGCTGTTCAACACTTCTGTAAACACAACTTTGATTGTTCAGTATAAGTCTACTAACCGTGCTAAATTTGCTGCCACTGTGTTCTGAAATTTCATTGTAGATTTTCCTTTTCTTCAGAGGTATTCTTTGTACAGGAGCAACTAAAGATTTCACTGCACTCTGGTCATCGTCATGTTGCAGAATTGCAGCAGTGCAAGATCTTCTTTCTACTATGCCTATCTGCCTTTTTTTTGGAGCCTATACTCACTGTAGTTTGTACTCGGGTAGTTTATAGCAGTGTCAAATTCTGTGGCATTTATGTAACACGTTATTTTATCTTTGACTTCAAACACTAGTGGAAACGGTCTGACTTGTCAAGCTCAGTGATCAGTTAGGTGCTCATCTAGGTAGGAGTGGCGAGAAAAAAATGACAGATGGTATTAGGAGTAATGTAGGTAATGATATAGCAGTGTTTCACAGCTGTTCTTTGCGGGCTTAAATTGGTTACCATATGTTGCCTTAAAAGTTAATGCTGATGTTTGAAAGCATTTACAGTGATTAACTGAGAAATCTCATTCACGAATTTGAGGTTCTTCTTTGTATAGTGTATTTATTTCGGTTGTAACATATAGCTCCATGTCCTTCTTGATAATGCTGTAATACCTTGTCAACTTTTTAAAGCTAGACCTCACCAATCTCCTTTTATCAATTTGTAACTATGAGAACTGTGCTTCCAGCATAAGGAACAATTAACTTGTAATAGTTACCAAATCAATTCGACACCTTTGGGGAATTGTTGGCACTGATAGAATGGAATTTCTCATGATTTTTAGCAGTTTTCAGAGGATGTGTTGTTTGTATTCTCTGTTCTTTAACTGGATCTTTCATAATGTTCTTTGGCAATCTTCCTTTCCATCAAAAAATGCTTCTTGCTTCCAAGTGTGTCCTGTACTATTATAAAATCCTTCTTGAATATCTGCTGCTTTTCTGTGGTCAGTGATTACCTCTGATGCATTGTGGTAATACTCACTGTCCAGATTTTTGTCTGCCCAACTAGTCTATCTAGGTTCCTTTTCTCAAAGTCAGAGTTGAGACTTACTGGAGACTTAACCTCTCCTTTTATTATCCACAGTACTGGAACTTACACCTTGAACCAGTACTAGGGCAGATGAAGAAAAATGATTTTGAAAGATGTGTTCAAGCAGATTGCATGGAATGATACAGGACATACTTTCCCACTAAAACTGTTGCTTTGGAGATTCACATGGGCACAGGACTAGGATCTGCAAGGATTCTGTGTGCTATGTAAAGAACATAGTTGAACACTTTTCTTGAAATGTTGTATAAGAAAAATGTTCTTAATGTTCTTTAAGGAAAAGAGCAGTGTGAAGCATATTCTTTAAATTTGTACACTGATACTTGAAATTTCACAGCTTTAATTACAACGCTCTTTGCACTGTAGTGCATGACTGCTGATCAATAGTAGTACTTAAGTGTTTTAAAAAGACCTTTATTTTCCAAACAACTTTTTACAGTAGGAGAATTCTTATAACTTTTCTTTCTAATTTGGATGTCCCACTACCAGCAGCTCACCCCCTGCTGACAGCCAGCCAGTCCCTGACCAGAATCCTACTCCCAGCCGGTTCCACAGAGCTTCATGGGCTTTTGCATAATGTCAAGTCATGTGGAATTGTGCTCTTGCTCAGTTCAGGGCCCCTGTCCTCCAATCCATCCCTGCTGTTGCACAGTAAATATAGCAGCTCTTTCCACCTGAGTGGCCCAGTGCACATCACTTAGTAGCAACCAAAACATTGGTATGATATTAACACTGTCTTAGAAACCAGGACAGTGTTTTCATTTGTAATATCATAAAGAAAGTGTGTGACAAGTTGTCAATAGAAGTTTCTGAATGTGGAGAGTGGCTGAATATGAACTTCTGAACACTGAGAAATGCAAACTTAAGATAAATATCTCCACCATAAACAAGCAGTGCTTTTCCACCTTTCTGTGGTCTTTCACTTGTAGTGTTAATATTTGGAAAGACTACATTTTAAAATACAGGGTACATTCTAAGATTGAAAATACAAAATTTCATTAATTTCATTAAATTTTTCTTTTTACAATATATTAGCACATAAAACTTGAAATGACAGTATATATGGGAGACTAGTTTATGCTGAAGACTTCACTATCATAAACCTCACTTTTAAAATGAACTTTGGGGTAGCTTTTCTCAAGCACTTCTTCCCTTGCCACAGTATTTGTATTTGCAAACTGTTTATTTAAATATAATGAGCACAGAATCACAGAATATTTCAAATTGGAAGGGACTCACAAAGAGCACTGAGCTGAACCCCTGGCTCCACACAGGACCACCCCGAAGTTCAAACCCCATGTCTGAGAGTGTTGGCCAGACACTCCTTGAGCTCTGGTAGCTCGGGGCTGTGCCCACTGCCCTGGGCAGCCTGTTCCATGCCCTCTGGCCTAACCCCCTGGCCCTCCCCTGGCACAGCTCCATGCCATTCCCTCTGGTCCTGTGGCTGTCACAAAGCAGAGCTCAGCACTGCCCTCTGCTTCCTGTGAGGAGCTGCAGCTGCCGTCAGGCCTCCCCTCAGCCTGCTCTGCGCTGGGCCCAGAAAACTGAGAGTCCTCAGCCACTCCTCATCCATCTTGATTCATCACCATCATTGTAGTCCACCTTTCAACACACACTAATAATTTTATTTCCTCCTTATATGTGGCCCAATCAGAAAGTAATAATGTATCACAACTCATAAAAGAAGTTTCTGAAGTCATCAGAATGTGATTAACGATACTTGTTACCTTTCAAGCAGGTTTGCATATTTTGGTATAATTATTGTCATTTTAAGTAGTATCAAGAAAACAGGCTTACCTAACTTGTTTCTGGCAGAATATTGCTTGCTGTAAGACTTAATAGCAAATACTTTTATCTCTTTAAGATCTTATATCATTGTAAAGCAACTAAGTATTTTGGCCAAATTTATATATGGTGAAGCAGGCAGTATCTCACCAGTCATGCCTAGAAATCTACCTAATATCTAAATACTGTTACAAAATGTCATGCAAAACTACTTCAAAGAATCATGATGTGAGTAACATATAGACATGTTCTAAGCCAACTAAATACACTGTTTATTTGTCATATTTGGTTTAAATTACTTCTTATTTCTGAAAGACACTGCATGTACAAGATGATGAGCAGAGACAGCATGAACTGCAAGCCTTTTTTTCTCACAAAATTAAGAAAAATAGAAATAATCTGTATCATTCAAGGTATGAAATATACCAAGTGAAAATTCTTGTGGTTTAACTGAGCAGGCGGCTAGGCACCACACAGTAATTTGTTCAGACCTTTTTCCCAGAAGGATCACTGAATTAAATTCCTGGCTGCACACAACACCACAGAAAATCTGAACCCTATCTCTGAGAACATTGTCCAAATGCTGCTTGAACTCTAGTAGCTCAAGGCCACACATGCTGCCTCTGGGAGCCTGTTCCATGTCTGACCACTCTCTGGTGAAGAACCTTTTCCTAACCCCTAATGTGACACTTCTATGATCTAGTTCTGTGCTGTTCATCATATAGCAACTCTGAGTACTGCCCTGAAAGTAATGCCTCCTGTTTTATTATGTTAGCTCATGACGTCTGGGTTTGTGATCTGGCGTTAGAGGTTGAACCTTCCCACTACTATCCTGTTACATGATGCTGCGTGTGACAGATGGGGCAGCCTCACAAAATGTCTGACATGGAAGTACTGAATACAGCAAATGTACATCACTGAATTCCTCCATGCAGTAAGAAATGACACCCATTGACATTCACTGATGTTTGCTGAACATTTATGAAGACCAACCAGAGAATCTGAGCACAGTGAGGTGCTTGCCTGTGGTGTGTCTCTGCAGTGCTGACAGTAACAGTGGGTCACCTGTAATGGTACAGATTTTTATAAGCACAGTATGAAGGCTCTTGTTGATCAGTGGTGAAAATGCATAGCTAATGGTGGTGAATATGTTGAAAAATAGTGTTTTGTGGCTATGATTTTCTTCATTCAAATAGTGTTACTGTGGTTTTTGTATCTGCTGTAGTTTCTATGAAAAAAAGTTGGAGGCATTACTTTCAGAGCAACCTACATTTATTTAAGGAAAGCTGGTGTTGATTGCTTCCTCTGTATTAACTAGGTGTTTGTAGGCCTTTCGACAATCAAAATCACATTTAGTAGAAAAGTTTCCAAAATGTGTGAAGAAGATTTTGGGTTAATTCATCTTTAGTTAATACTCTCTGGATCATTTTTAACTGCATTGTATTTTGTCAAGAATTGCTGGTGAGGGACAAATAACTTTACAGTCAGTAGATATTCAGTAACATCTGAAGGTTCTTGAATATCTTCTCTAAGAAACCTTTTGATCTCGGTGATCAAACAAGAACAACACTGCATTCTTCCTTCAGCAATCAACTAGCATGCAAGCCATGAACAGCGCTGTATAGATTTGGACAAGTACTGAAGAGGAAATGGCTATTTATGCTTGCATCATCTTATTCAAGATGAAATGTTTTTTCAGCTATTCTATGACTTGCCCTTCAGTTTTGCCACTGTGGAGGAAAGAACTGGTTATGATGGTAATTTCTTGTGATTCTTTTGGTTTTAATAGCTGTGGCAGCTTTGAGAATATGTTTAAGTGATGTCTGAAGAACACTAATGACCGTAGGTTATTTTGAGCTTAACATGTATGTTGATTTTGTTGATGGCAGTCCATGGGGAAAGAAAAAAAGTTTTTCCTTTGAGGAGGACAGCTTTTCAGAAAGCTCAGTTTCCTGAATCATTCTTAATTTTTGGATTAACTTTAGTACAGCTGCTTTGTCCTTTGCTCTTGACTGGAGTTCCACAGTACATAAAATCCCTGAATTTCTTTAAAAAAGGATTTGCAGTCCTTTTCCATGTGTATCAGAATTGTTGATTCATATACAGTCATGCTCAACTGTGTGAATAAAACGTTTTAGATTTTGTTAGAAACCAAGTATGCAGCAGTCTTTCTTCAGGAAACATTGTGGAAGATATACAGTGTTTAAAGGTGGCTTATTGAGACCTTTACAAAAATTCTGTTTGTTCTCTTTTCTGTTACTCATTTCTGAAATAAAGAGTACTTTATGTATTTTCTAATAAACAAAAGAGAAAGTTTATCATGCTTTCTAGAGCATCTATTGCTGGCAAGAGTGCAATTCAAGAGATTAGTTGAATTTAGCATTGAAGAACATTTAAAAAAATAGACTTTGATAGGGACATAAATTATTTTCCCAAATATTTAAATATTAATAAATATGAAATGAAGATTAAGTAAATATTTGAATGCTTTCATTTTTGTTCTTTCATTGATATGTAATCAACATGATGACAAATGACTTATGTTTAAATATTGTTCCCAGCATGGAATTCTCAAAATTTCAGTCAAAGAAGCGAGAGTAGATATGCCTAGCAGATAGAACAGAGTAGTCTGTGAGTTTTGTTTATTGTTTTGTTTATTGTTTTGGGGTGTTTCTTTAAATTTTATTTTAAGGGTCTTCTTAAAATGCATCACCTTTCATCTTACTTAAGACATTTATTGTATACAGTTTAAGCAAAATGAAGAACAAATTCAGTTCTAGCAGTTTCTCAGAACAGTAATCATAACCTTAACATTATGTCATGAATTTTGAAACTGTAGATATCTTTAGTCTGAGATATATGGAAATATGGTATATGGATATATGGTGTATTACTGATTTCTGTCTTCTACATGTGATCTTAGTAATTATTCTGTTTTAAATATACTTTTCCTAGTAGACTCAGAAAGGCTTAAATATGTGTTTGTGGAAAATGCTCCTGCTGATGTATGTGCATACAACTTTCAAACATCTGTATGAATCTATATGCAGCTTTTGTTCCTTTATTTTTGTCTGTTTTTTATTCTGCTGCTTTCAATATACTTACCCACATATATAAATGCATAATATTTATATATAATTTAAATATATAATTCAGTATATATGCCCAAGTATATGAAATTGAGAATGTGTTTTAGGGAATCAGGATCTGAGGCTCTTTAGTGAATGGTCTGTACCTGTGGAAATCGTATTAAAACCCATACATGCAAATTTCTGCCTCATCTAGACCTGGATGGAATCTGCCTCTCCCTAAATGCTGCCTAGTTGTACAAAGGGACATAGAGTGTTGGTATGGGGACACCACTACTCAGACAGAATTTTGTAATGTCCAGATTAGATCTGGCTGGCATCTAAGTCAGGTAATAGTACATGCAGGTGAACTGATCTGTCTAAACCAAATTATGATAAAGCACAACGAATCCTTCATTTACCTACACTTTCAAGATGACTTGTTTAATTCAGAGAATGAACAAAAATGAGACTGTTTTGTGGAAACAGAGCATGTATAATCATTTTGCAAATGTAATTTACCAGTTTGTATTTATTTTTACTTTCCTACTGAACATGATGGAGATGTTTGTGCTATTTATTATGTTAATTTTCATTTGCTGTATGAACAATATATAAAGTTACAGAAAGGCCTGGCAAATGCCTCCAGATATATCTAACTGTTTGCTAGTGGATATTCTGTAAGTGGTTTCTGAAAAATAATTGTAGTGTTGGGCACCTTTTTTTATCTTTCTTTTTTTTTTTCTTTTTTATCTTTGGGTTCGAATTGACTCTCCTTACTTTCATTAATAGGTAGCATAGATCAGTCAGTGTTAAAGGAGTTGCCTCCTGAGCTCCTGGCAGAAATTGAATCCACCATGCCTCTTTGTGAACGTGTGAAAATGAACAAGCGCAAACGTAGCACAGTTAATGAGAAACCAAAATATGCTGAAATCAGTTCTGATGAAGACAATGACAGTGAAGAAGCTTTTGAATGTAAGTAGTACATAATTGTGTTCCTACCGCAAAACAAGACTAATATTTTACTTTCTCAAAAAGACTTCTTTCTAAGTTGGCTAGTCTAAAATGTATGAAAACAAGTTTTCTATGCAGACAACTACTTGCCTAAAAATCTTGGTTTTTCCCTTATAAAAGAGTAATCACTCTATTTCAATTTATAACTGAAGGTGAAAAGCAGCTACTCTTCAAATTTATTTCTGTACTTACCTTATAGGAAGCCATTCCCCAGATATTTTTTTTTTTAGTTATGCTATGATAAAATTTTAGAAAATCTGATTTTAGAAGATAGCTTGTAAGTCAGCTCAGAAAACATATGTACAAAGTTATGCAGAGGGAAAAAAGAGGAAAGATATTTCAAATTATTGTTAGGTTCTCTGATAAAAAGGAAGTGAAGAATTCCCAGAATTCCTTTTTGAATTTTTATGACATGATCGATTAAGAGTGCGAGTGCCTAGAAGTTTCTTAAAATATTTCTTCTTGGCTCTTTCCCTGTAATATTGCTGGAAAAACTGCATTCACTTCTTTTGGGTTCTCATAGTAGCATTTAACAGTTGATATTAGCCTTGAATTAAGTGATCTTAAAGAATGAAACTTGAAATTGGAATTTTTCTGGTGATGAGATAGTGCTTGTGTCAAAAATTGCTATGTGCCTCTAAGTTAGGAAGAGTATTTCTACTTTTTAGTAAGTTTTTGTAGTATTTGCTTGTAAATATAAAGTTCATTTTGCCAGCATGAATAGATAACTCCAATATGGAGTGAATTGAGTCTGAATGACATCTTTGTTGCACTAACATATGTAGGACTGCAACAGAAGTACTGTTAACCCAAGAGGACATCTTGCTTGAAACGATTTATTTTCCCATGTTTAGACTCTTTCCACTTTTGCTTATGTAAGCATATTACTGCACTTCCCAAACCACAGTGTTTTGCTTCTTTGTCTGTCTTAGGATCCGGAAGAGAGTTATTTGATCCTGCATTTTAATGTGTTTCAAATTCTTCTCCAACATATGCAAAATACTTGTGCACTTTCCCCTTTAAAATTGTGATAGCAATACCTCTGATCCTTATGAAAGAAACAGAATGTCCTCTTTGTTTGTTTGCTGTTCCTTTAAAATATAACTGAATGCTGCCTTTACTGAAAGAGAATGTGAGGTTGCCTAAGATTTAGTTGTAGCGAAGCATTAATGATGGTTTGCTTCACTCAGGATTCTATATTCTCTCTTCACCACACCCATTAAAGGTGTTAATAATCTGGAGCAGGGAATTAAAAAAAAAAAAAAGTAAAGTGACATTATTTAATTTGTTGGGAATTGAGAGAATTGTCAGGAATTTCAGAGACATCTTAGTCTTTTTGTTAGCCACAGTTGACATTCTTAAATATAACATATATACTTCTGGTTTCATAAATATAAACCTAAAAGAATATGCAATAGTGGTTGTTATTGAAGATAATGCATTTCTTTCAGTATATCAATTCATTAAATTAAATGATGAAGCATTAAAGTTTGTGAAATCTTTCTTATACTACATAGGACTAATTAATCAGAATTAATCTGTTGGTTATCTGTAAACTCTGGAGACTGAATCCACTTACAGAATATACAGTCTTGAGAGGAAGAAAAAGAGAATCAAATGTATAAAATCATCTTCCCTAAGATGTGTATTTCTTTATCTGTTGCATTCAGTTCAGGTAGCACAGGTAGCCCTCCGTTTCTAACCCTCAGCCATTTAGAACAGTAACTGTTAGTAGCTCAGGCATGAAAATACTACCTCCAGAAGCAAGTCTGATCCAGAAGTAGTACAGCTCTAAGCCTGATCTAAGTTATTAAAGAATCAGACCACCTGTAGGAAGAAATTTCATACTGTGTTTTCAGAGGTTGAAGCCCTCTGCCATGTGGTATCACCTCAGATTCAATAGTTCTTTATTCAGGCTGCCTATGACTGGGCTGCTTATTGGCTATATTTTGATATGGATAATATCTTCTTTCCTATGCTTATCAAGAAGCTAGAATTGTGAAAATTACTTGTCAGTTCTGTTCATGTTCTGTATAAATGCTTGGAGACATTCTTCTGAAAAGCAATTTAATATACAGCCATCCCTTTTTAAATGTCAGGAGATTTTGACAGAAATACATACAAATGTAAGGGCTGTTCAATGCTGCTTCACAAGGATAGTAAACTCTGCTAGTTTAGAGTATGATGTTTTTGGAACCGTTTTGATCTTCACAGCATGGTCTATATTAGACATATTTTTGTTAGCCCAATCATCCTGTTACATTGGATAATGGAATAATGGAAAGTTTCATGGATGAAACTATGAAATATCCTCTTTCTGTTACATCTTAACACCTTTTCTTCTTAAAGGATTTACAAGACTGACTTCAAAAATAATGGAGAACTCTCTGTTCCCTTTCCCTGAAGATAGTATTTCTACCAAGTCTTTGTTTCAGTTGATAACATTTGACCTGATTTCTTCAACATTTAGTTCTACTGTGCTTTTGTTATTGTTTTTGATCTTGACTAGAAATTGGTTACAAAAGCCAAATACTGACTGTTTAGTCCAGAATTGTTTTCACTGAGTTATGTGCAGTATATATCAAGACAAGTTTTTGGATTTCTTGTCAAAACAGACTATAATTAAGCATCTAGATTATAAGTCTAATTGGAATTTCCTTTTTTAGATGGGCAAAGTGGGCACTGAGTTGCACTTGATAATAGCCACAATTATGTAACTGAAGAAAATATCTGAATATTTCTTAAGAAAGGAGAGGATGAAAATTATTTTGTTCCATTCTCCTTTGTTTAAAAGGACAAGGGTCCTTTAAATTCATACTTGCTGATGTCTTTGATGATTTCAGGCATCTTTTTTATGTAATTTGAAATGATTGTTAGATTGGTGCCATAACGAGGTTTTCTGTAATGATTTTAGAGTGTTCACTTGTTTTATTGAACAGTTATATAGTAATGTTTTATCTGTAAATCTGTAATTTTGAGATATTAAAACTGGAGATTTTATACTTAGAATGAAAATGCATTTCATTTCTAGCTTCTCGAAAAAGACATAAAAAGGATAGAGATGAAGCTTGGGAGTACGAAGAGCATGACAGAAGAAGTTCTGGTGACCACAGGAGAAGTGGTCATTATCATGAAGGAAGAAGGACTTCTGGTAGTGGCCGTTACCGTAATCGCAGTCCCGATGACTCTGATATGGATGATTATTCTCCTCCTCCTAGCCTCAGTGAGGGTAAGTCATCGTTATAAAAATTAATTTTCTTTCATAATACTAGTGCATTTTTAAAGGGTAAGTTGAACATAGTGAAATAAACGCTTTTACATGCAGGATTTAATACAAGCGAAAGAAATGTAAATAATAGTTTATTTCATTTTTACGAACTGTTAGCTTCACTCTTTGCTCTCTTAACTAGTGGCAAGAAAAATGAAGAAAAAAGAAAAACAAAAGAAGAGGAGAGCTTATGAACCTAAACTAACACCTGAAGGTAATTTTCAGATTTATTTTCTTCAATTTTTATTTTCTGCATTGTGTATAGAATAATCATATATATTATCTTTTTTTTCCACCAGAAATGATGGATTCTTCAACTTTCAAAAGATTTATTGCTTCAATAGAGAATATTTTGGAAAATTTGGAAGACATGGATTTTACAACCTTGGGTAATATGTCAGAGATTTTCAAAGTGCTTCTCCACAGTTAGAAACACAAGAAATGGCAAACAAATTGCATTTCTAGTATTTTCAGGCTTCCTTCTTTCTAATTTAATTTCCTCTGATACATGCTAGAATATACAGTGTTTATATGGCTTCCACATTGAGTGGATAACTTTACCTTTCCAATTTCACTTGCTACTGATAGCAGATCTTCCTTCCTCCTACCTGCAGAATCCAAAAGAGTCATAAATCCTAATGAAGCAAAGAACAGACTACTGGAGTGCACCTGCCACTTCATTATTCTTCTCAAGTGGCAGAGTGCTTACACACTTTTTACTATCACAGGATTAGGCTGAGGAAAGAGGTGCAGTAAACAAATCACAATAGTTTTTAAAGTGGTCGTGTCTCTACCCCTTGATTTAAACCGTTGTTCTTTCTATGGAAGTAGATTGTTCCATAAATAAAGCCTTCTCTTTTTTCCTTGAGGAAATAAGGTGTGATTCTGTGATACAAAGAGATCAAGAGCACTATTTGATAGGGCAAATTCTCAGCTGCAAAACGCTATTCATCTACATAGTCACGACCATTAGCAATGCATTTTTGCCAACCATGAACAAGAACCTGCATGCCACTTTTCATAAAAAACTGCATGGCTGTAAAGAACGTGGCTTGTATTTCATGTTGCAATCACCACTGCTGAAACACATCACCCACTGCCCCACTGTGCTCACATTCACTAATTGATCTTCATAAGCATTGATGAATGTCAGTGCATGCCGTTTTTTTCTGTCTAATCTTAGGTATCATATGCACTTTTCCAGCTATTGTTCTGACTCAGATTTGATCTTTAGAATTAGAACTATCATTATTCATGATTTGTCTTGCCAAGTGAGGGTAGTACTGCAAGAGCTGCAATAAATGGATAAAAAAAGGAGATGTCTCATGTTAGACTGTTAAATGATATTTCAGAGCATGTGATCAGTCATACTGAGCAAGCTGCTGTTTTGTCAAAACCAGAAGTCAGTATCATTAGTTGGAACTAACTATTAGATGCTAGGTATTTGTGAAGCAGTTCTTTAACGGGTTTTCTTGCAATTTTTTCACATTGGCTGTCAGTACTGTATTCTATAAAGTGTTATTATTAAAACAATGATTTTTTTTTTTAAGGTGATGATGATGAGATTCCACAGGAGTTGCTACTGGGAAAACATCAGCTTAATGAACTGGGTAGTGAATCTGCAAAAATCAAGGCAATGGGTATTATGGACAAGGTACATCTTCATAGTCTTTACCTCTTTTTGAACATACATTTTTTGCAGGTGTGATGAAATTAGATGTTCACTGTAACGACATTTCAACCCCTTCAGTTATGCATGTGATATACTGTGAACAATTGTACTTACACTGAACTGAAGTGCTTAAATAGTTACCACATCTCAACTGCAAATTTCTCTGATGCTGAGGTATTTTTGTGTCTTTGGGGACTAAGCACCATGTACTAATATGAAACACATGCACATGAGCAGAAAAATGTAAATTAATTTGTTTTCACAGAAGCACTTTGACCTATTGTCTGCTCCTTACAGCTAGTCTTGAGCAACCACAGTAAAACAGAACATACCATCACAGTCCAAAAATCCACTCCTTGTAATATAAGCTGTCAGTGGATTGTGAATATGTGATGTGCATCTAGCATCATCTTGAATTGCCTAGTTCATCCCATGCCTCTAGAAAAACCTTTCAAACTTAAAATATTTAATGTCTCTGGTGGTAAGATTCAGTTCTGTAGACTGCCTCTTCTGGATTGTTTTCTGTACTCTTCCTGACTTCAGAAGAATGTTCTATGATTGTGCAAAAAGTTGGTATTGCACATCTAGAAACAATATTCTTGCTTTCCTTATCTTTCTACAACTCTTCATTTGGGTCAGTCTTACGTTATGTTCTTTGTCTACCTGTCCTTGGCCACCTTCTGTGTTTATGAAGCATCTGTTAAGAGACAGGTGCAAATCACTGAAGGATTTTCTTTAAAACAAGATTCAGATACACTTATTTGCCTTTTCTTCCATGCTCCCTACCTTCTCACCCTTAACTTGTTATGTGTTTTTTTTATTTGATACACATGTGTATACATGTATATGTAAAATCAGAATTCTGTTACTTCTAGAAATGGACACCAGTATTATTTGAGTGAGTGAAAGAGATTTCTGGAGTGATTGTATTTTTATCTGTATATTCTGCAGATTATTCAATTCTGAAGGACATCATCAGTAAGCAGATTTGTGTTGTGTTTTTTAGCATGCTAATTTTTCAAAGTTAATAAAATTAGTAAGAAAATATTTCCTATGTATTCAGTTCTCAAATACCAAGGAAATTAATTTCTACTTTTCTGCAAGTTTTGGGTATTCTCCTAATAAAGCTGTATATGATCAGCTAGAATAGACTGTAAAACTATACAATGTTTGTAGCAGATATGCAGTTTTAAATCTGCAGATTTTTCTGGTTGAAAAAAATGTTAGAGTGCAGTCTAAAAACATACCTTCAATGCTTTAATTTTATTATCCAGATTCTCAGTTATGCCCAAGTCAAAACTTAATCATTATTTCAATAGTGCTTACGATGCAAACTTCATGCTAGTATCGCATAATAGGTTCTGTTCTTCATAGATGGACATTTCCTCAGCAATTTGGTATGTTCCTACAGCTGCTTGATATATTTACTTTCTTGTTTTAGCTCTCAACAGATAAAATAGTAAAGGTCCTGAATATTTTGGAGAAGAATATTCAAGATGGATCCAAGCTTTCTACATTACTTAACCATGTGAGTTTCAAATTGGATCATTTCATGACACTTTTCAGCATGAGATTTTCCTTAGTTGGGTTCCATTTAGTGATAACTTCAAATACCTGGGGTTTGTGTATGTGTGTTTGAACTCTTCCTTAACACAGTGGAAGAAAGTATAGCTATCATTTAGAGTGCATTTCCCCTCTCAGCATTAAAAACTAAGTCTGTATTTTAAATCATAAAACCATAGAACATGCCAAGCTGGGAGGGGACCCAGAAGGATAAATGAACCAAACTCCTGGCTCCACATGGGATGACTCAGTACTCCAACTACATGTCTGAGAAAGTTATTCACAGACCCCTTGAACTCTGACAGGAGGTTTTCTGTGTTTGAAATGGGAAATTTCATGTTTCATGAGTTTATTTCTTCACTTTCTGGGACAAAATAGTATTCTAAAAGAGTTATTGAGTTTTACATAAAAATCTTGATCCTCAGAAATAGTGATTGTGTGTAACTCTTTTTGCCAGTGCTTTTAAAGTGGTATATCTTCTTTTAACTTTCTGTTCTAAAGCTCAAGATTACTAAGCAGTTAATGAAATTTTGTTTTGTGATTGCAATTCAGAAACAAAGCTTCAGTTTAAAAAGAAGTGAAGTCTGGGCTAACAGGTTGTAGATTTTTCTTTCATGTTAAATGTAATTTAGATTGTTACAGCAAAGAAACCTGCTAAATAGTAAGGTTATTATCTATTATACAGTGCAGTGAATATATCCTACCTACTTGTCAGGATATCATTCAGAGGCAAAATGTGCTTACAGCTTCTTTTTATTCCCAGGAGTAATAAGCAAGAAAAAGCTTTAAAACTGCTTTTTTAAAAAGATGAAAATAATTGTTTGTTCATTCAGTAATTGTTGCTTTGTTCAAGCAACAAATGACTTAAAGAGAATGTGAGATATTTAAAGGGATCTCCTCATTTGTGGTTATTTTTTGTTAAATATTTATAACACATACATAATTCACTGCAATACTTTTAGATTCTCCAACTTCAAAGGGAGAAAGCTGCTAAGTTTAGAAATAATTGTTTCACCAACCTCTTATTGTCACAAGGAAAGCCAGTGTTAAACTATGCTGTTCTAGAGGCAGGAAGGATTTAGCTGAAGTTAGTATGGCTAACCATACATACTGTTAGAAATTCTCCCTGATTTTCCTATTGATAGTGTTATAAACAACGTTTCAGTAATGTTTGTAGCTTACAACTACCCTATTGTTCATTTGGTATTATAGTGTAGACAAAAACCAAAATACAGGAAGCCTGTATGCTAAAACTAAATGGGTATGTTTGATGAGATGTATTTTAAACCCATTGATAAAAGGTGATTGTAACGGATGAGTTGATCTCTGGGGAAAGTCTCATTCTCACCAATTTTCTGTGACTCTTCTGTAACAGTCTTGCTATGTGAGAATTCCCTCTCTTGGCAAAAACTAGATTGTCAAAGCAGGAAGCTGTGTGTGTAGTCCACTAAGTAAAACAGAAAGAGTCCAGTTTTTACTTAAGGGACATCATTCTTAAGCAGAGAGATAGCAGTATTCCTTCACAGAGCTTCCCTATGATATAAAGGAAACTTCTTTTTATTTTACCAGAACAGTATGGTAGGATGTTCAAGACTTTTAACTTAGGTAGTAGTATGATTGCAAACATGTTGCTAGTAAGACAAATTGTAGTTGATTTATAAAATGATTTTTTGTATCGTAAAGGAATGTGCTCGTATGAAAGTATATTAAAATGGCAATTTTACCCTTACCAAGTACTGTGTAACAATTCAACCTTTT
>VXAB01005739.1:19498-61052 GCA_013399175.1 Odontophorus gujanensis | reverse complement strand
AATGTGAATCAGTGCTTACGCCTAGTATTTCATGTTGTTTTTGTTATAGTTACCGAAGATACCTATTAAATGCGCGGGATATCTGTTAAGCATGGGACCGTAATTGATTGATAGCTAGTTGAAGTGGGATCCTTTACAGGAGGAAGTCATCTTCTCAAGTCCACAGTGACTATGCTATCTGTAGAATCATAGCAGTAGTCCATTGAAAGGCATTTCCAATCTGTAGTTACGGTCATGAAGGGGACAGCTTATGAAAAATTTCATATGAAAAAATCTTTTCTCTATATGTACTCAGAGATAACTTAATAAAGAACAACTACAATTTATTTTCTGCTCTGTTATTATTTTAATAATTTGGAAAGAGTGATGTCAAAGTATGACCATTTCAAATTGCTTAGTAGTGTTGGTGTATGGGTAGATGAAAGCAGTGTCAGGTTAAATCACTTGAAAGAGGAGAAATGTGAGGTAGAGTGTACTTGCTCTGGTCATACAAACATAAAGACACTACTGCATTTTGAAGTTTATAGTTTGATACACTATCTGAGATTAAGTACCATGGCTGTAAATCTTGTACAAGTCAATCCAGCCCATAGTCACTATTTTCTCTTGTTTAACAGTCCTGCACATTCTACTTACATTAAATAATATAAAAGTAGTGAATTAGGGCAACAGTCTGATGTGTGTTTGTTTTTTTTTGTTTTGTTTTGTTTTTCTATTACTTTATTGGAAATTGACATTCTTGTGTATTATACACAAGAAACCTATTGGAAAGTGCCTTAGAATATAGCTGTTTGCTTTCATACATATTTGCACAGATTTTTGGTTTCTGAGCTTCACAGATATTCTGATAGTCATTTATGCTGTTTCAGCTCATTTGTCTCAACTGAGAATAATACTAGACCCAATCTTTCACTTCTTAAGAGAGAAGCAAATGACTTGTTAAATTTTAGAATACAGATTTAGATTGGTAATGAAAAAATTTAGAACTCTTAAAATTCTTTATGACTAAAAAATAGTAGTTTTGTTATATTTTGGTGTTAACACTTTCCTTTTCATATTAACAGGTTGAATAGCAGTGACATAGATGGAGAGCCTATGTATATTCAGATGGTAACGGCACTAGTTCTGCAGCTTATTCAGTGTGTTGTGCACTTACCATCAGCAGAAAAAGATTCTAATTCAGATGAGGAATTGAACAAAAAAGTAAGGAAGTTATTTTCAAAAAACTCCGTAATTTTATTCAGTGCAGGAATAATTATGTGTTTATGGATGTTACATTCTGTGGTGGTGGTCTAGTAATTAGGCAGTGTAATTTTGCCTGTCATAATCATTTGATAGATTAAAAATGCTGACCTGAGAATAATGTTTCTGTGTATGCTAAAGTGCTGGACTAACAAATCTTCTTATTTTTAGGTGGATCAGGATGTGCTTATTACTAACTCATATGAAACAGCCATGAGAACAGCACAAAATTTCCTTTCTATTTTTCTTAAGAAGTAAGTACTGTTGTATTCTTTAGTATATTAATGAAACTGACTCCGAATGAAATCTTGCACCTTGAGATAAACCTAATTACTTAACAATGCAAAATACCTACTGGTGAAGTGACTTACAACAACGCACATTTTAAATCCTTAAAAATGTTCCTCTTTAAGGAAAACTTCTTATAGCTCCAAAATTCTGCAGAGAGTTCTTAAACCTTTAAGAATCTGTCTCATAGTTCATGTAGTATCTCTATGAGATGTCTGTTACTCATCTGAAGCATGAAAGTGAATAAATACAAGTACTGAAATTAGATGTAGAAAACCTAAAGTTCTTCTTACTTATGGAATCTCAGAACTGTAATTTTTGGAAGAGATCACGGGAGATTATCTAATCCAATACCAATACTGTCTGGAGTAAGTTGCCTGGGAGGGTTTTGAAAACCTTCAGAGAAGGAGACTTCTCTGGGCAGCTGCTTCTTACATATTCTTACCTTCAGAAATGTTTCTGTAGTTTTCCTAATATTTCAGTGTTTTGGTTTGTTTTTTTTTCATTTTAGAATCATATTAAACATCTTTTTCTGGTTAAGGATAGGATTACTTGTGTTAATGTCAGGAGAAAAGCTAAGATGATTCTAAAATTTGCTTACATAATGCATTTTCTTCAAAACAGATGTGGTAGTAAACAAGGAGAAGAAGATTACAGGCCTCTTTTTGAGAACTTCATTCAAGATCTTCTTTCCACAGTCAATAAACCAGAATGGCCTGCTGCAGAGTTGCTGCTTAGCTTACTAGGAAGGTTACTGGTGAGTTATTTTTGACTATGAGGGTTTATTTACTTCAGCTCCAGGAATGCTTTCTGATACTTGGTATACATGCTACAAACAAGGATTTTCTTTTGTTGCTATAGATAACAAAATTTAGGTCAGGTATAATCACTGATAAACTACTTGGGAAGAGTCATAGGTGTACTGTTGCTCATGAAATCATAGAATCACTAAGGTTGGAAAAGGCCTCCAAGATCATCCAGTGCAACTGCCCACCTATCACCAGTGTGTCCTACTAAATCATGTCCCTCAGTACATCTAAACATTTCTTGAACACCTCCAAGGACAATCACTTCACCACCATGCTGGGCAGCCCATTCCAGCACCTGACCACTCTCTTGGAAAAGTATTTCCTAATGTCCACCCTGAATCTCCCCTGGTGCAACTTGAGACCATTCCCGCTAGTCCTATTGCTAGTTACATTGAAGACGAGGCTGACTCCCACCTTGCCACCTCCCTTTAGGTAGTTGCTGAGCATGATAAAGTCACCCCTGAGCCTCTTCTTCCCAGGCTGAACAATCCCAGTTCTCTCAGCCACTCCTTATAATACTTGGGCTCCAAACCCCTCACCAGTTTCTTTGCCCTTTTCTGAACACACTCCAGGGCCTTAATGTCCTTCTTGTAGTGAGGGATCCAAAACTGAACATAGTACTCAGAGTCTACTTCTGCTATTCCATGACTTTTTACACATTAACAAAAAAGGCATCCTGTAACATCTAGTAAGTGCAGATATTCATTTTTATTGAAATCAAACTTGGAGCTGTAGATACTCACTTTTAATATTTGGATTATTTGTTTAGCATGGGTCATGAAAACTCTTAATTAAGTACGTAATTCTTCATGTATCTATAGACATTCATGTGATGCCCCTAACCTCCTCTTCTCCAGGTTCAGTAGTCCCAGTTTTCTCTGCTTCTTCTCATACGAGAGATGCTGTAGTCTCTTAACCTTGGTAGCCCTCTGTTGGATCCTGCATGTCCATGTCTCTCTTATACTAAGGACTCAGGACTGGACACATTTTTCCAGGTGTAGCTTCACCAGTGCTGAATAATGGGGAAGAATTACCTCTCTTGACCTGGTGGTGATACTTTGCCTAATGCAGCATGAAGTTCTGCACAAACTGCTGTATCTACTAGATGCTTCTGCTAACTGTGCTGAGGGAGCAGTGTTCTAAAGTAGGCCTTCACCTGTAAGAGAGGCTCCTGGCACCCTAGCTCAAGGGCTGGCCAGTCATACTCTTGAGAAGGCCTTAGAGCTTCTTTGGGTCTGCACTCTGCTGGTCTCCCTTACCTTTTTCCTTGCCTAATAACGTTAGGCACCCTCAAGTTACTAAGTTGGTTGTCAGACATTCCCCAGTGCTTCTGGGTGTTGAACCCAGACAGTCCTGAAGTTTCCCAAAGAAAAGCAAAAAACTGATGTGTAGTCAGTTGCACCTGCTGAATGCTTCTGTCATCTGTGCTAGCAACTGATTTGAGCTGGGTTTGTTTGAAAAATGTTACGATCCTGTTCCAAGAACAATGTAACTTTCATTACAGTTGTGTGAATAATGAGGAAGATGTATTATGGTGGTTAAGATGCTATTGAAAGGGGTATCTACTCTTTTGGACATCTGGTTTATTTTATGGAAGTATAATGTTTAAAAAATTGTAACAGGTATTATTTTTAGAGAGAGACAATAAATGGAAAAACTAACACAAAATGTGTTCTGCATCTGTGGTGTGATAATAAATGACATTACTGATTGTGGAAGTTAGCCATAATTTTTAATAAGGTCACAGAGAATACTGTGAGAAGATTCACAGCTGCATAAATTATTAAATCTGCTTTTCTTAGGTTCACCAGTTCAGTAACAAATCAACAGAAATGGCTTTAAGAGTTGCATCACTTGACTATCTTGGAACTGTAGCTGCAAGACTGAGGAAAGATGCAGTCACTAGCAAAATGGATCAAGGATCTATAGCTAGAATCCTCAAACAGGTATGTGAGAGGGGCCATGGCACTTGGACTGAGGTGGTTTGCTATGTATCTATTCAAATGTTTGAAATCTATGAAGATTTGTTGTAACAACAGCAAACAAAAAAAATGGAAAAAAAAGTTTGTCAAAAAACTGGCATGTGGAGAATCAGTTCTCATTATTGTTTAGAAATCTGAGCCAAAGATGTTCGGTTTATAAGAATCATGGTTTCTTTAGCCTGTTTTGTCTTTCTTGCATCGGCTCGCTATTGATTAAGTTGTTAATTACAGTGGTAAAACACACTTTACTGCAACAATACAGAGAAAATAATGGAGCTAGAGTAACAGCTGAATTCTGTCTTAAGAGGCATTAGAACTATCACAGAATCACAGAATATCAGGGATTGGAAGGGACCTTGAAAGATCATCTAGTCCAGTACCCCTACCAGAGCAGGAACACCCAGATTAGGTCACACAGGAACGTGTCTTGGTGGGTTTTTAATGTCTCCAGACACCACAACCTATCTGGGTAGCCTGTTTCAGAGTTTTGTTACCCTTACTGTGAAGAAGTTTTTTCTGACATTTATGTGGAACTTCCTGTGTTCTATCTTGCAACCATTACCCCTTGTCCCATCATTGGATGTCACTGAGAAGAGCCTGGCTCCATATTCCTGTCACTCCCTTTACATATTTAGAAACAGTAATGAGGTCACCTCCCTGATAAAGAGACCCAGCTCCTTCAGCTTTTCAATTACCAGGATATTCCACAGTGATTGATGAATGCTTATGAATGTTTACTGTGGTTTGGACTTTTCATCCATATAATTAGATTTATGAGAAAATTATTATCTTTTGATGTTTTTCAACAGTAGATAGTTTTCTTTGAAATGTATCATAGTTCGACAAGTTGATTTGAACACTTGTTGATGCTTTTCATTAGCTTATCTCCTTATGCCTTGATCTTGAGAACTTTTAATTGTGCTTTTTCCCACTTGCCAATGTTTGCAAGTTGTATTGTGTGTTACAGTTGTGACAAAATTCTCAATCTCTGCTTTTCATGCTGAATTTAAGATACTTTAAGTTGTGAGTTTTATTGCTTAAGAAGAAGAATGTTCTATAACTGAAGAAGTGTAAGAAATTATTCTATTTGTATTTTTATTATCGTTATTGAATATGATTTGTTGCAGGCATTGTTGTTTTTTTTAATTATAATCCGTGTTTTCATGTTTCTTTTTATTTGACTTATTGCCTTTTATACCTTGTTTACCTAAGATGTCACCAGTCTGTTTCTGTATTTTATTTGTTGGCGATGGCTTTTTAAGGTTAAACCTTGTGTCAGTCTACTCTGTGTGATTTGTTTTTTTATCAGTCAATCTGTTTTAAAAACAGTCCTATGCTGCTTTTAATCATTTCTAGACTTCGGCTTCACGAAGTCTGATTTGGTTTGGTTGCAGTTTACAGGTAATTTCTTAAAAAACTGCTAATGTTCAACAATTATCAAAACAATGAACCTCTTTATATTTTATTGGTGAATATATAAATTGTCAGATAATTATTACCGCCGAGTGATATTCTGTTTCATAGCTGACTTCCTCTTCTGACAGGCTTCAGGAGGAGAAGATGATATTCAGCAGCTACAAAAGGCTTTATTGGATTATTTGGATGAGAACACTGAAACTGATGCATCACTAGTGGTAAATTTCAGTTTTTTGATGTTGAGTATATATAAAAATAATTTCAATAACATATGTTCTGAATAAAATGACTTTCAGTCATGCCTATTAGTACTTCAGTTAAATTGCCCCTTAATGTCTATTGCTGGTTGTCTTTTCCAAAATACAGTTGATGCATTAGACTCACTTTGTCATATTATGAATCTGTTAATTTCCATCTTCTTTATCTGTTGTTTTTGTTCCTGTGCATTCTCCTGCGTCTGTCCAGTTTTCTCGGAAGTTTTATATAGCTCAGTGGTTTCGGGATACAACTATGGAGACAGAAAAGGCAATTAAATCTCAGAAGGATGAGGATTCATCTGAAGGAACTCATCACGCAAAAGATATTGAGACCACAGGACAAATCATGCATAGAGCAGAAAGTCGCAAAAAGTTTCTTCGTAGCATCATTACAACTGCTGCATCTCAGTTCAGTACATTAAAGTATGTTTCAGTACTGCTGATTTCTTTCTTAACCTTTATGCACATAAATCTTTATGCATTTGATGTTTTTAATTATTTTTAATTAGCATGTCCTAATTGTCGCATTTAATTTGTTGCAGGATTTATTCTGGTACTGTGGACTATGAAGATGCATGTTTGATTGTTCGCTACTTGGCCTCTATGAGGCCGTTTGCCCAGAGCTTCGATATTTATTTAACACAGGTAACCTGTTCCAAAAGTCTTAGTACACTGAAAGATGGCTTCTTTCTGATGGCAGACTTGGGTACACACAGTGAAAGTGTATAAGTTTCTGTCAGATGCATGCTTATTGGGTAATGCAGACTCATGAAATCTTAATAAAAATAAAAAATAATATCTTACTATTATTTGAAAATATAAGCCAATTTGGTCATTCATTTGCACAAGTGTATGTAATTACTACTTTGAAAGTTGTTTGACCAGTGTGATTTCTTCCCTTTTTCTGGGAGAAGAGGAATAACATGTTGTCATGATGGCATGTTTGAACTTCAGTAATGGCTTAGGTTGCGCTACTTCATACAGAGACAATCATAGTTACAGTGTCCAAATCTAGCTTTCCTGTTTATAAAGAGAATTGTGAAAGCTGCTTATGAATGGCAAAAGTAGAGTTTAAAGTAAAGGGATGTAGAATGAATATATTTCTCTTGTATAAATTCTATTCAGACTAGTCTTAGAGATAGAGCAGGTCCTAGCAAATATCCATGTTAGTGCCTCGGAACATCATTTGTATGCACCTGTGAGAAGATGTATTCAGTGTTTGGTAGACAGATATTCTTGTTTTAATTAAATACTTTGCATATTACTCTTTTTCATTTTTGCCTGTGCTTACTACCATTGTTTACTACCTTCCTAAAGCAACTGAAACTACTTTTGTTCTCTTATTAGATTCTGCGTGTACTTGGTGAAAATGCAATTGCTGTTCGAACAAAAGCCATGAAGTGTTTGTCTGAGGTTGTTGCTGTAGATCCCAGTATTCTAGCCAGGGTAAAAATGAAATACCCATTATGTATATACATAAGTTCTGTTAGCTTAGAAGAAATCCTTGTTTCTTATTTTGGATTTATCTGTTCTTTTTAGCCGGATATGCAGCGAGGTGTTCATGGACGGTTAATGGATAACTCCACTAGTGTACGGGAAGCGGCTGTGGAGCTGCTTGGCCGATTTGTGCTCTGTCGTCCTCAGCTTGCTGAGCAGTATTATGACATGCTGATTGAAAGAATATTGGTACGGTGACTTGTGATATTCATGATTAAATGACACTGCAAAACTTGTTTTCAGCTGAGTTTATATGTTTAATAATATAGAATTATGATCCCCAGAAGTAAATTAAAATGTATTGTTTTAAATGAGGGGCATCATCCTGGTAAGTGAAATGAATCCTTGCTTCCAGTGAAGCTTTTTTACTTCAGAAAATTTAATTCAGGAAGAAAGCTGTACTGCAGCAGAACCGGGATTTATCTTTCTTTTGATTCCACTGTTGAGGAACAAGCTAGGTTTAATGAGGAATTCTTCCATACCTCTGAAGTCTGAGATGTGGATCACTGCAAGCAATTCGGGGGATAGTGAAGAAAGATTTACAACACAGTAATCTAAAGTTGACATTTGTAATTAAATTTAAAGGAAAAAAAAAAAAAACTGCTTTGTTTTTCTGTGCTAAGTTTTTTGAAAGGTGTCCTTTTAAAGTTTTTGTACAAAGAGCTTTCTTTTGTCTGGATGTTCAAATAAGATCAAATGTTGATTTAATTATGAAATAACATTAGCTTTTAGTGTCCATGTCAGGCAAGTTTTAGTCAAGTACAATTCACTTGCTATAGCTGTTGTATGAAATGTTCATAAGAGACTTTGGAGATATGCTTCATATGCTTATAAGCATGCATAAGATAATTCATGCTGATGTTCAGTTTAACCAAGCCTTGATTAAGATCAAATAAATTGGAGCTCCTCATCCATCTCATTAGGAAAGTCCTAGGAAAATGGAGATATGTGGGCAGAGCTTAATCATAAGCTTTGTCCAGGGACTTAAAATATTACCGTCCAGATCGACAAAACGTCTTGTGTATTCCAGCAACACAGTTAAAGCATCATTGCATCTAGCAAGCCGTGGAAGTGAAATCATGTTTGCAAAATCATGAGTTCTTAAAGCTGAGTGTATAAGTGGAGGAAGCTTTTCAGCATACTGAGCTGTCAGCCAGTACTTTAAAACCGATGCAAATAAAGCAGAAGTTTATGCTGACTTTTCACGTAGAATATTTTAGCTGCTTTTTCTAAAAACATTTTGCAAGTCACTTTAGTTAATGTTCAAATATTAGTTAATTTAACACATGAATTAATTCATTTGTCTTATTTGTTTTCAAGAGTAATGCTTTTCTTCTCACAGGATACTGGTATCAGTGTAAGAAAAAGAGTCATAAAGATACTTAGGGATATCTGCATTGAACAACCAACGTTTCCCAAAATTACAGAGATGTGTGTGAAAATGATTCGGAGAGTCAATGATGAAGAAGGCATTAAGGTAGAATAAATGCATAATCTTCAGGATTAACATTATTTTTCTGGAGGGTTTTTTTTTTGTTTTCAAATACTTTTCCTAGTACTTGTAAGTAGTTTGCTAGTAGTTTCTAACAAGTGAAATTAACATATAAAAAGCCTTTCTGCAAAGAAAATATTAGGGAAAAAATAAGTGCTTGATATTGGAATATGCCAGATATGTAAGTTCTGCTTATAAATTGTTTTGACATATTTCTCTGTGCTTCTCTTGCATTAATTTTGAACATTTAATGAATCACTTATTTGAATTGAAATGTTATTTGTATGATCACATTCTACTCTTACTGCATTGTATATGTCGAAGTGCAGAAAACTAAGATTGAATGATAAATCACAAACCTGACGCTGATGTTTTTGTTTAACTCAGCAACATAGTTTTTAAAATAACTGGGTACTTGACAATATACCTGTAGTAATTTTGTATCAAACTTATAGTGGGATTTGAAATCTTCAATGTTACAGTCGCAGCATGTATTTTTACTCCTTGAAGCACATTAATGGCAAGTGGCTTTCAAAGGAGACTGTTAATCGAGATGTAGGATACAAGGTACTGCAGGCTGAATCCAAGATTCTGCTACAAAAGGAGGATGACCTTATTCTCTCTGCTACTTTTCAGTGACCTCAAAAAAGTGAGGCAGTGTCTATGCGACATATTTTTAAGCCTCTTTGGATAAGGAGAGATTTTACAGCTGTGTGCTTTAAAAGCAATGCAAGAATAATTTTAACTCACTCCCATTCTATTCCATGACTTCCATCATCAAAAATATTGGAAGGGAACTTGCTTCCTAAATTTAACTTGGGTTGTCTCTCCACTCCACCTTATCCGACTGATCTGAAAATTCTGAAGTAATCTTCCACTGTGCTAAATCTGCTGTAGAAACCATAATGTTGTCTTCAGTTATTTTACTGAAGAAAGCAAGTAGATGAAGGAAACTTGTAACCATATGTACAGAATATTTCTGTAGCACTAATTCTCAGTGATCAGTTGGTACTTGTACTTGTTTAGAAGCCAGAATAACTCCCAGAAGATCAGAGTGCCTCAAATAATGTTCTCTACAGTTGTCTCACTTACTTTGAATAATTTCTTATGGAACTGCATGTATCATCAGCAAATCTATTGTGTTGATATATTAGAGAATATTTACAGACCAAGGTAGACTTGTTTATTTCTATTTTCTTTCCTTTCAGAAATTAGTAAATGAGACATTCCAGAAGCTGTGGTTTACTCCAACTCCACACCATGACAAAGAAGCAATGACTAGGAAAATACTGAACATCACTGATGTGGTATGTTGCGCAGATTTGAATTAAATAATATGCAAAGCTTGATTATGATTTTTGTATCATAGAACATTATCTGTAGCCTTTTAGAAAGAAAAGAAATATGCAACTTAATTATCAGGTGGTTTTCACTTCAGCTTAACTCAGTTTTCTTGATAATTCTACTTAGAGCACCTGCAAGATGATGTTAATGCATGATGAGAGATCAGGATTGGTTTGTTTATATAAAAATGTATATGTATACACATTTACTTTTGGTATGTCAAGCTTCAGCTTGTACAAGATGTTCTACAAAACCAAAATTTGCAATGGCCAGTAAAATAAGTAGGCTGTGTTGTATGGAACACAAATTCTGAAACTGCTTATATTATAAGAACATTTTCAAATGCATAAAATTGCTTCTAATCTGTGAAGACACAAAATCATTGCACTGAATGCGTATGTGGTAGTTTCACCCTGATGGACAGCTAAACACCACAGCTGCTCTCACACTCCCTGCCCCCAATGAATAGCGGCTGCTGGGCTTTGCTCTTGTTGGTCTCCTCTATGGCCCCCTTGCTACCAAAATCTCATCACATAAACTTTATGAGCATTTTAAAATATGTTTTTAAGATGACATCTGTACTGAGTTAATATTTCTTCAGGTTCCTCGTTTCACTGATGTATTTTCATTACTGCTTTTAGGTGGCAGCTTGTAGGGATACAGGGTATGATTGGTTTGAGCAGCTTCTTCAAAATGTAAGTATCAAATTTTTAAGGTATGACACTATTGTTATAAGAATATTAACATTTCTTTTGGTACTGAAAAACACTGGAGGGAGACTACAGAAGCAATCTTTTATAATATATTCAATTGATGCTCTTTAAACATGATTTTTTTTTCTTTATTGCTATAGTTTTCTTTATCTCTGACAGTAATTTCTGTTTTTCTGTGTGATCTGTTGTAGAAATATTTTATATACTGATTTTCGTTTTGTGAAGTTAGGATTTTTTTTGTTGTTCTTTAAATACATGTTGTCTTCAGTAATGACTAACATAATGTGAAGTCCACAGTTAAGTTGCTTAATTTTGAAATGGGTATGTGATATGATGTTGATTATTTTTTTTTAATGTAAAGTATATGTTCATATCTAACATATTTGTTACAGTTGAACATTAGCAGTATTTAGAGTACTGCTTATTTCTACATTATATTTTAACATTTTTATGAGAATTGAGCATGCTTTGTTTAAATCTGTTAGCCTGGGGTATCTTTCTCATCTACGCTGTGTATGCTTTTGTTAGTTTTCAAGCAACATGCATGATTAGGAACTGGAAGTCTCAAAATGTTTTACTTTAGTCTGGAGCACCATGAAAATAGGTTGCCAAATAAACTGGCTTAAAGCTTGGACTGGAGAACAGGCTATTGTAAAGGGATCAAGCCTTGTTAAATGTTAAAGGATTTCAGGGACATGATTTCAATACCAAAGTCATACAAAAGAAAGCTCAAATTGTTTCATCTTATTCTCATGTTTTTGCTTGATGTCAAAAATGTTCCTTTTCTCTTTGCAATTTTTTTTTCCTTTCCTAAACATTTTGAAAAGCCTAGTTAGTTACTGTTGACAAGTGTAAGTGGATACGTGTTTTCCTCATAATTTCAAGAAGCATAAATTTAGCTTTTTTCCCAGTGTGAACATCTTCAGAATTACTCTCTTATGTCCTTTTGATGTAGTTATTTTTTTAATTTTCCTGCATTTTATTTGACTTCCTACTTCCTTTTAAGTTCTTCTTCATCACATAACTTTTGTGGAATAGATGAAGAAATTATTGTGTAATGCAGAATCCTTGTTTACTTGTAGTAATTATAATACCAATATGCATCCAACATAAATGAATGTACCATCACTGTTAAATCATTTATGTTGCTATAGCTATTGAAGTCAGAAGAGGATGCCTCATATAAACCTGTGAAGAAAGCTTGTACTCAACTTGTTGACAATTTGGTTGAGCACATCCTTAAATATGAGGAGTCTTTATCAGGTAATACTATTTAGAATCCAGTATCTAAACTGATTTGAATTTTATATAAAACTGTAACAGTTATTGTTAAAATTACTGTAATGAAAAGTTACTGTTAAAGAATTG
This sequence comes from Odontophorus gujanensis, assembly GCA_013399175.1. Lineage (NCBI taxonomy): Eukaryota > Metazoa > Chordata > Aves > Galliformes > Odontophoridae > Odontophorus > Odontophorus gujanensis. Next base: position 48,644 of record VXAB01005739.1, on the reverse strand, counting down.
CTACTAGAAAACAAGCAGTAGTAAGTTATTGCATGTAAGTTTATTAGGTATTTTGATCACTGTATAGTAATGAAACTTCTCTAGTTTCCTCTACATAACCACAGTAGCAGAACTACTAAAAAAAAAATAATTGTTAGAACTTCTTGGTCACTAAAAACAGATATGGAAAGCTTTATTTGCCTTAGTATGATCTACAATAGTAATAGTGATCATTGCCTGAGACATTGTATTGTATACAGTATTTTAAATATTAAATTTTAATATGGACTGTTCTTACTACTTCATTTATTTTGTAACCATATGCAAGTATTAACAAATTATGTTCTCATTTCCAGTCCTCTTACCTAAATAGAATACGTAAGAATGTCCTGCATTGAAAGATATGGAAGGATATGTCTCAAAAAATATATCACTATGTTGCTTAGGCCATATGTTTCTAATAGATCAATTAATATAAAGATCTAATATCATATATTTTCTCATTTTTGCAGATTCTGACAACAAAGGAGTGAATTCTGGTCGCTTGGTTGCTTGCATAACTACTTTATTCTTATTCAGCAAAATCAGGCCCCAGCTAATGGTCAAACATGCTATGACCATGCAGCCATACTTGACTACTAAATGTAGTGTAAGTAGAGAAAATTCAAATATCAGCCTCCTTTTGAAGATGTTCTTTTGATCATCTCTGTTGCTTCTGAGAAGTTGTCTTACAGTCAAATGAAATGGAAACTTCTTCTGCCTCTTTGTGGACTGAAACCCAGTTCTTCTCCTGTTATGCAATAATTTCTAGAAATTGTCTTACAAGTTACAGTCTTCAGTTAAGATTTTTTTTATTAATATTGAGACTAAAGGTATGGTTCTGTGCAGCAGGATGACTTACCCTATATCAAATATAGCATAAGGAATCTGTCCTTCTCTGTCCTCTCCAAAACTTAACCTTGCCCTTCTCTAGCATCCACCTATGTGACCCGGTTTATTGTTTCCCCTTATAAGGCATTTCAGTTTGTTTAGTTTGTTTGTTTAGTTGCCCATCTCCTCTGAAAAACTTCGGAGCTTTCTGGCATCTTGATCTTAGTGAAGGTTTTGACAAGTCCCTGGTTTACCGGAAGAAGCAGGGCAAATCATGTAGCCGTGGCTAAAAGAAGAGAATGGCTGAGGGGCTGGCAGCACTACAATTACATTAGGTTAGCTGCCCATGGAAGGGCAAGTTTGTTAACAGATGAGCTTATAGGTGCATCTTTCCATTTTCAGCTCTGGAGAATTCTGTAGGCATCTACAACAAACTTTTAAAGCTATTTAAGCAATAGAGGAAATGGATATCTGATTATTTGTTATGCTACTGCAGACTTTTTTCCTGAGGTTCCTTAGGAAACAGGAACTAGTTTTCAAAATAAAAAGTCATTTGTTAGCGGATCAAAACTATTTAAATAGCCTTCTAAATCTTTACTAAATGCCTCAGTCATATTTTAGATATGTTGGAATTTTTGACTGTCATTGCATATTAATAAAACTTTATAATTAACAACCAGAAACGTTAAACCCTGTGAATACTGTTGTTTCAGACACAGAATGATTTCATGGTGATCTGCAATGTTGCAAAAATCTTAGAGCTTGTAGTACCGCTGATGGAGCACCCAAGTGAGACCTTCCTTGCCACTATTGAGGAAGACCTCATGAAACTCATCATCAAATATGGCATGACAGTAAGCTTTAAGTTGCTGATTTCAGTTTTTGATTCAGTTTCACACAGTTTTCATTTAAAGAAAGTCTGTCTTTGTCATGAAATTATTTATACTAGTCATACAAAAAATAAGTTATTGGTTTGATGGAGATTTAGGTATTGCTGATGCACAAACTCTGCTCCAAAAGTAATGCCTCCTGTTTTATTATGTTGGCTCACAGTGTCAGTGGTGGATGTTGTTGGGATGGCAGTAGAGGTTGAAACCTTCCCACCAACATTCTGTTATGTTTTGTTGCCGTGTGACATGGCAGCAGTGGGGCAGTCTGACAAAATCACGTCTGACATGGAATAAAGTGAACGTGTGTCATTGAATTCCTCTACGCAGAAAAAATGGCGCCCATTGATACTCATCCACGCTTGCTGAATGTTTATGAAAGCCAGTGAGTGTGAGCACTGTGAGGTGATGGATGGTGCATTTCAGCAGTGACAACATCATGAAAGATAAACCACATTCCAAATGGCCACGTATCGATGTCACACCATGAAATGAAGAATGTCTTCATTGGCTCATCCATACATATTGGCTAATGGTGGTGACTAGATTGAAAAATAATGTTTTGTAGCTGAGAATTTGCTCTGTCTTTTTATCTGCTGTAGTTTCCATGAAAATAATGTAGGAAGCATTGCTTTCAGTTTAACCTGTGTAATTTAATGAGTTTGGGCAGATTTTCAGAGCAGTCTAGGAGAAAGGCTGTTGGAGTGTTTATTTTCATTATACATGTGTAAAAATTTCAATGTTAAGTTCTAAATGTATGATTAATTTGCTATTTCTTGCTCCTAGGTTGTTCAACATTGTGTGAGCTGTCTTGGGTCTGTAGTGAACAAGGTCACCCAGAATTACAAGTTTGTGTGGGCCTGTTTTAACAGATACTATGGTAAGTAAAGTCATAACGTAATTTTTTTAGTTTTGGCTATAAGTCTTAGGGATGCACCATGCTTAAACACTGTGATTAAAACTTCTACTGTAGGTGCACTTTCAAGATTAAAAAGTCAACACCAAGAAGATCCCAACAGTACAGTACTTACTGCCAATAAACCAGCACTGCTTAGATCACTTTTCACTGTTGGAGCACTATGTCGGCATTTTGATTTTGATCAGGAAGATTTTAAAGGCAACAGTAAGGTAAAATAACTTGTATTTACTCTCCATATCTAACATGTATTGAATGCTTTACTTTAACTTGAAAGCGTGGTATTCTTTGGTGTTCAAAGCTACAGTTTTTCATAATGCATACAGTAATGTTTTTTGGTTTGTAAATATGTGAAAAGACTGTGCAGTAAAAGTGTGTATCTCCTTTACTTTTTGTTTTTTATGGGTTTTGTAAGAGATTAAAAACATCTGTTTCATCTCCAAATAGCTGTTATTTTTTTGTTTTAATTTGCTCAGGTTAACATTAAGGATAAAGTACTTGAACTGCTGATGTATTTTACAAAGCATTCAGATGAAGAGGTGCAGACAAAAGCGATTATTGGCCTGGGTAAGACATGCTAATATTTTTTATTCTTCTGCAGGATCACAAGTGTTTCTGTGGTAAAAATGGAATTTGTGTAAAATCAAACTTCACTGCCTGTTTTATTTGAGAAATTGCTAGGTAAATGTTGTCAAAGGAATGGTGGTTGTATGTGTCTGCTGCAGAGTGAATGCTTTGGGCAGAGAATGCCTCTTGATATGTGTTTAAGTTTTAAAAAGCAGTGGATTTCCATAGTAGAGAGTTATCTTTTCCCCCACATGCAAATATACTATAGCTCCAATTCTGTTTTTTCAGTACTCAAGGCATGGTTAACGAATAACTGGAAAGTGCTGAAGATGTCTTGTGCATTCTGAGTATAGGGTCAGATCTTTTGCAGGAATCAGGGGAACTCTGTCAACTTAAACCAAGTGGGAGATATTCTGTGAGATTTGACAGTCATTGAGATAATCCCCTAGCCTAAGTATCACTTTCTGTTTTTAGGATTTTGTCTGTATTTCAGTTTTAAATAACTGCTTTGTCTGGAGGCAGTGGCGTGGTGTATGTGACTTGCAGTAGTGCATTAACTGCCATTGAGTGTTCTGCATCACATTCATCCTCTGCTTGTTGACAGAAACTTTATTTAGGAGAGGACCTTGTTAGGGCACATAGGCCTTGGTTTCCAGAGCAGTTCTGTTCTCATGGATGTTAACTTGCTATAATTCAGCTGTGTTACAGTAATAATAATTCAGCTATAGTTACAGTATGGAAAAGAATTTGCCTCCTTATACCAATGTTTTGGTCACTTTTAAGGTGACTCTAAGAATCAAGACCTATTCTTGTTTTGATATTCTGTGAGAAACCATTCCAAACAGCTAGGCAAGGTTAATGCTTTAGAGTAACCTTAGTTGCAGAAGCAGTACTCTAGTGTTCTGGACTAGCAGAAGCTTTTCCAAGCATTTCACTATGGGACACAACAGTACCTGTATTTCAGTCCAATTTAATTGTCCTCCCCAGGATGCTGCATATTGGACAGAGGCTGCCAGACTAATCACAGGCATGATTGCTTTACTCACAGATGCTGACAATATTGCATTAGCCAAAAATGTTGCTAAAATTACAGTCTGAACTGTGGTCAGTTTGGGGGAAGGGGTGAAAATAGAATAGGCTTTTTTAGATTTTATTACTCTCTGCCTGTAATCTCCTAATTCTTAATTTTAATTAAACTTCAGACAACTGTTCTATGTGACACACTGATCTAATCTATGTTTGCGTTCTGTTTGAGGACTGGCTGTTTCATGTGTGGAGATGTGGTATACAGGACAAAGTTCCATCTTACTGGCTGTTAACTGAGCCGTGTTGTCAAGTCATTCAACATTTGTGCACAACAAAAAGGTTGAAAGGACTAGCAAGGCAACTTCAGCATTCATATGCAGTTAAAGTGTCACAGGAAGAACTTATACTTTCCTATCAGTAGTTGCTAGTGAGTCCTTTCAGTAAGGGCACTAAACGGGTTTAGCATTTGCTTTGGTATGTATCACTCCTGTTGAGGGATTTAGCATAACTGCAAATCTTTTGAGGAGTAATTATGGTTCTTTTCCCAGTGTGCCTTCAAGTCAGATTGAAAATATAGCTAAATGTCCAAGTGTCTAGCAGGTAGAGTCTTGCTTGGCCAAGGCTCACTCTTAACACAGTGAACACAGCAGATGTTTTCTTTTTCATCTTCTCTGAGAAATTCTTACACAAAATAAGATTTCTTCCCTACTTATGGAGCATGCAGTGTAAGAATTTCCTTGAGAATATTGGTGTTTTCAAACTCCTTTGAGTGACTGAAGGAAAGAATGGATTATGGGCTGTTATAAATGCATGTGCTTATGCTTTTGTTTTGGTTTTTATTTCAAATTAATTTTAAAAATGGATTGAACTTGTTCTGACGTGATCGACTTATAAACATTACTACACAGGTGTATGGAGTACACAGTTATACTACATACTTCAGAGACTATCATTATTTTTCTTTTTCTTTTTTCCCTTTTCCCCCTCCATATCCTCTCCGTTCTGTCCTCTCCTTGCTATGAGAATGAAATGAGGTCAGTCACACCAAGGACTTGCCCTAGATTTAGCCATTACCTTTACTGTCTTCTCCGTGCAGAGTCATTTTTAAAAATCTAGTTCAGTCTTCCCTTCATTACAGCCGCCTCAATACACTGCATTTTTTTACTGTCACTTTTTTCACTTTTTTTTTTTTTTTTTTTTTTTTTGTTGTTTTTTTTTTTTTTTTTTTTTTGGTTTTTTTTTTTGGTGTGTGTTTTCTGTTTGTTCATTTAGGGTATTAGTTTCCTGTACTCATTTAATATCCACTTTTCTTTAACAGCCTAAAACAAACAAACAAACAAAAAGTAGTTAAACATAGTTTAAATAGAGACATTGTGTTCCTATTACTGTTTTTTATGAAACAGTGAAAATTTGTCAGCAGCATTTCTAAATCTACGCATATGAACTATAATGGAATATAAAGTTGCTAATTTGTATTCAGTTTTTTTTGTAAAATAAAGAGTAACCAAATCTTTGTGAAGGGTAAAGCTGCAGCTAAAAGTACTGTTGTACTGTGTATCTTCCAAAAGATGTCATTTTGGAAGCACTTCAGAGAGTTTTCAAGAGTCCTTAGTAGGTATATGACTGATCACAGCAGGAGGTATAAATTTTATTTTACTCTACTCACTGTTACTTTCTTCTAAGATTTAATTTTTAAATGCTTGTGATTTTTATCAGTTTTTCTACAACCAGGTATTTTTAACTATGTTCTTCACTTGTCCTTTAGAGAGCATCTAATCATTCAGGTGCACGCCACTACACAAGATGTGCTTCTAGGTGCATATAACTCTTCCTTCTGCAGTTGCCCTGGGTCAGCTTCCCATATTTGTCATGTGTATTGCAGATGTATTGCTGTAGCTGATAGAACTCCTTTTAAGTTTTGGATGATGACCATATGCAAAAGCAATTCTGTTCGGACTAGAAAAAGCTATGCTATTGTGGGAATGGGTGGACATACCTTTCATACCTTTGTTTTGAATCAAGGCTTAAAAAATACTAATACAATTTCTAGATTATAATAATGTGGAATATGTCCTATTTTTTGACCCTTAGGATTTGCATTTATACAACACCCAAGCTTAATGTTTGAACAGGAAGTAAAGACTCTGTACAACAGTATTCTTTCAGATAAGAACTGTTCAGTAAACTTAAAAATCCAGGTATTAAAAAACCTCCAGACCTACTTGCAGGAGGAGGATACACGTATGCAGCAGGCAGACAGAGACTGTAAGTGTTGAGTTCTTCTGTGCTAATGATTTAATCTGTGTAAGATCTAACTTTCTGGCATACAATTACTATATATGTGAATGGAATCACTTAAGTTTGTTATTCATCAGTAATATTGTCCATGAAGTATCCTAGAGGTAATTTCAAAATTCATTATGTGCACAGGTAAATTGAGAAGTGTATTTTATTATTAACTTTTCAAGACGTATAAATCCTGGAAGCAATCCAAAATATGTAATTGCTGTAGTGACGATAGCAATTCTTTCCATCAAAATCTTATCTGAAGTTAATTTGAAGATACAAAATGAGAAATAATAAGGAATTTTTAAAATGAAAACATTTGCTAAGGAACAGTAATTTAATTAAGTTTGCATCTCTAATTTTCTTGAGGAATATTTACCATTCAATTGTTCTGTTATTCATGAGATCATAAAATCCCTTCTAAGACAGCTGGAATGTTTATGTACATAATAAAACTTAATTATCAGCATGTGTCAATTAATGGCAAAGTAAATTATTATACTGTTGTGAGTGTGCTGTTTATTTTATCCTTTTTACAGGGAAAAAAGTAGCAAAACAGGAAGACCTGAAAGAAATGGGTGATATTTCCTCAGGGATGAGTAGTTCCATCATGCAGCTGTATCTCAAACAGGTCCTTGAGGCTTTCTTTCATACCCAGTCCAGCGTACGCCACTTTGCTCTAAATGTCATTGCACTGACGTTAAACCAGGGTCTCATCCATCCTGTTCAGGTATGGTAGGCTTTTCTGATAGGGAGAGTGGGGTTGTTATTGTCAGAGGTTTTTACACTTGCTAGGTGAATTTCCAGTGTTCCTCTTATAGCTGTGTCACAGTGATTTCCTACTGTAGCAAAGTGCTTTACAGAAAACGTACTTTAAATATGCGTTAGCTATTTAGCCAGTGAGATTCCAAGTGTTGTATTTTCTTATATTAGGATCAAGATGTAATGTCTAACCAGTGACTAAAAAGCACATACAAACTGACACTGGATTATGTTACTTTCCTATTATAAATTTCAGGTGCATGCCAGGTCTTTTTCTTCCCTTTACTCTTCGTACTTGAAACTATGTCAGCTTACCTCTTCATCGGTCCCCATAGCCTCCAGTGTCCAAACTGTCTTCAGTTGTCATCACCGTTATTCTTACTTAAGGCTTTTATTTACATTATTTTTATCTATATTGTTTTTAATGCTGCAGCCATCATGCATATTCAGTCAGAAGTGGTATGATTTTTTAAATGCAATTTTTTAGAGTTTGAGAGAAATAAGAGTACAACCTGAAGCCTTGCACAACTTACATCATTATTTTTAATGCTGGTCTTTCTTGTACATTGTACTCTGATTGCAAAAGCAATAGGAGGTTAGTTGCAGAGAGCATCTTATTCTAGTTTCTTCAGTAGACAGAATACAAGAACTGCATAATGGAAGACCAAAGAGTGAGAAAGAGGTAGTATAATGACCAAATAATCATTTCATTTGTTTTTCAAGTGTGTGCCATACTTAATTGCTATGGGCACAGATCCAGAGCCCTCTATGCGAAACAAAGCTGACCAGCAGTTGGTGGAAATAGACAAAAAGTATGCTGGGTTCATCCACGTAAGTAATTCTAATTTAAAGTTTTTCACAATACTGTTTGTTGATGGTTTAGCTTGAATGTGCCAGAGAATATCAAGAATATCAAATAACAAACAATATAAACAATTGTAAAGAACATCCCAACTCTTTCTTCTGCTTAAAGATTTCTATTCCTAAAACCAGGAAATATGTAATAGAGTATAACCATATGAAGCATCACTTTCAGTTTAAAATTTCCTTTAATTTCTAATTCACAATATTTTCTGCACTGGATAGTACATAAGAGAATTTATTTTATAAAAGGCAAGGACAGCTGTTTCATAATGTTTAGCAATAATTTACCTGTATCTGTATACTAAGGAAGAGGACACCTTGCTCGAAGAAGGGGTCCCTAGTGTAATATGCATTAGAATTTTTTGAGCATTGAGGCTCTACTGAAATGTAACCTGATCAAAGGCAGCATAGGAAGGTATTTAGAAGTGGGAGATCTTGCTAAAGGAAAATCTGAGGGCTAGGGTGAGGACTTCCAGAGTTGTGGCATAGTGTCATTAGTTCTGGTTGAAATGTGAAGCACTGTTGCAGAACTCTTACCTTATTGCAAAAGATTGCATTCTTGGTTCAACATATGTACTGCGTTATGGAACATTCCACTGATACTGACACATGTACTGTTCACAGTATTCAAACATATACTTAATGTTAGGTGATGGCCAGCGTGTGAGGTTTGCTCTATAGGCAGTTCTGATATAAGACAATGTATATATAAGGAGATAATCATGTTGAAGTGGACAGATTATGAGGAGAGTTGGATATGCAACTTACCTAAAGATTCAGTCTGTTCTGAAACTAGAGCAGTTGCCTTGAAGTAAGTAAAATCAGCTGGAAATTCTATTATATGTGCAAAGAAATCTCATTTTCTGGTGGTTAATTTGCACTAATAAGGGCTCAGTATTGGTTTCACTACAGTTGACATAAGCACACAGATTTGATAAAATATTCAATATATATATGCACATTTATCTATTCTTTAAAGAAGTTTAGACAGGAATACCATGCTGCAGTTGGTAAGTAGATTAGTGATAAATGTCTTACATAGATAAGGGGTGAAAGCTTTCACAAGACGTTTTGATCTCTACCACAAATTCTGTTATAACCTGTTCAGCAGTTCAAGAGCAGATCAGAAGTTCAAGAGTATCACTCCACAGAATGTTTGACAGTTAAAATTCAGACAAGCAGCCACTTGAAGTAAGATTTTAAAGAAATGCTAGTGGTTTCCATTCACAGGCATTTGTTTAATTTCCCGTGTCAATAATTATACTATTCCATGCTTCAGGTTTATTCCTTGAAAGCAATAAAAATAAAATAAATACTTTCTCATTTCAGATGAAAGCAGTGGCTGGTATGAAGATGTCTTACCAGGTACAACAGGCAATCAATACCTGCCCAAAGGATCCTGTAAGAGGCTTTAGACACGATGAATCATCCAGTGCATTGTGTTCACACCTATACTCTATGATCCGAGGGAACCGCCAACACAGACGAGCATTTCTGATTTCTTTACTCAATCTCTTCGATGATACTGCAGTAAGCATCATCTTTCATTCCAAAAAGAAATTTGAATATAGCATTGCAAGCTTAAATTCTCCTTTCACAATGTATTTTTGTGACAGTTATTGATAACTTTATTTCATTAGCATGTTTTGTTTTACTCTATAATTTTGAGGTATTTACCTGTATAACAGAATGTGCTTCTTAATTTTCCATCCTTCTGTACCTTTCTATTTCCCAGTTTGGGTTGATTAGAAATAATGTATGTTTAGGTGTGGCTAAATCTTAATATATGTTCTTTAAAGTGGGATGGGAAGTATCTAGAATAAAATTTTTGCTCTAGGCTGTTAGGAGCACAGTACAAGTGTATGACTCTAATGTGTTTGTGTGTGTATTTGTATGTACACTTATATATTTATTTTTAATTTCCAGAAAACAGAGGTGAATATGCTCTTGTACATAGCAGACAATCTAGCCTGTTTTCCTTATCAAACACAGGAAGAGCCACTGTTTATAATGCATCATATAGACATTACACTATCGGTTTCTGGTAGCAACCTACTACAGTCATTTAAAGAGGTATGTGCCTTTACATTTAATATATTTCTTACAATGGCAACATAAACTTCCCTATAATTTCATCAGTTTTTCAGCGAGCACAGTATGATTATTATGATATGGATAAGCAGTATTGCTTTATAACCATTAGTTGAAAAATAAACAACCTGGATTTGGAAGATGCTGTTTAAAAACTTTCCATACATTGCTGCTTATGTTATTTAAAAAGAATACTGGTTTTTGAGATGTTAATATTAAATACTTGTAAATTAGGTAGTATTTCTGAGAAATAATAAGTTATGTGAACCACTATAAAATGCTGATTTATTGTGGCTGTTCTAGTAATAGCCATGTTTGCTGTTTAATTTGCTTTGTTGTCAAGTGATTGATGTTATTTTAATGTGTTTTGCCTGTGAAACTTAAAATACATTGTTTATTACAAGAAGGATTATACAGAATTTAGTTGCGTAAGGTGGCATATAAAAAGCCTGGTCATGGCATAGAATCTGTTGTGAGTGAAAACACAACACTGTAAACAAAAGACCTCTGTTTCTCAGATTCTTAAGAACCTTATTTTCCTGGTCAGTTCTAACAGTGAAGATGTTAGGTCCAAGCTATTAGGAAGAAAACCCATTTCAAGAATTTCCAGTCAGACCATCAAGTCAGCTGATGCCTGGAAACCACACTGTTCTGAGTGTAACCCTATAGAAGTTGGTTTTTAATCTACAATCAGGAGAACATTCTTCAGGTTGAGCACCACTGTGTAGCACTCAGTAGAGTGAGGATAAGATACCCATGGGGACATCATCATGTGTTATAAAAATTGGAGTAGGCGATAAAGCAAGTGTGAAACTGTAGCTCTAGAAGTAGCAAAACTGATTACTGTGTATTATTGCTTGGTGTTTCTTTGATCAGCAGTATAATTAACATGACAGAATTCTAACAGAAGCAAGAATTAAAAAAAAGCTGGGACTACTCTGTACCTAAGTGCATGTGGAAGTGTATGTAATGCACAAAAATGATATCCACGTGACAGAAAAAACTTGCCTTATATTTACTGTTTTATTGTGTTCTGCCTTCTAATACATTTCTTTTTTTCTGGTACCACTAACACTACTTTTTACTACTGTGAAGTACTTGTTGCTTCATTTACTTCTATGGTATCCACCTCGCAAACAATGTGGTCTTTGGATCAGCTTTTTTGAGGGGGAGCCCTAGGGGACAGTTGAGTATGTTTTTGCCATAAATAATTTTAATCATGAATTAATAACATATTTGAGGGAATTCATACTGATCTCAGCCAATGATGACTTAGGAAAGAAAAAAGGAAAGATTTTTTTTAGAAATGTGCACAATGCTACTTTACCTTAATTATGAATTGTGTGTTAATTCTCTGTTTCACAGTCTATGGTGAAAGACAAAAAAAAGGAAAGAAAGCCTTCATCAGATGAGGAGACTGAGAGTGACAGTAATAGTGGTAGTGAGAGCGAAAGTGAAGAGGAAGCTTCTAAGCCTCGGAGGTTACGAAAACGAGTAGATTCTGATTCAGATTCTGATGAAGAAAATGATATAAATGCTGTGATGAAATGTTTACCAGAAAACTCAGCTCCTTTAATCGAATTTGCAAATGTCTCCCAAGGCATATTACTGCTTTTGATGCTGAAACAGCATTTAAAGAACCTTTGTGGATTCTCTGATAGGTAAGGATACTAAGTAGTATGATCTTGTTTATATTATATAAGGATTAAGTCTGGACATTTTTGTTGTTTTTTTTTGAATGATTGTAACTCGTTTTAATCAATAGGTTTGTATAAGAGAAAAAGCACAAGTGTAACGAATCGCATGTAATGAAACAGAAATGCTAACATAGAAAAAGCAATGATTTCATTTCTTGTCAGGGAGTCTATTGTATATGAAATGATGCAAGAATATCTGCGTATGTTGAAGATTTTAAAAGCTTTTCTTCAGAATTTTTTTGAATGCCCTCAAAAGCTTTACTCTCTTGTGTTCATTAAACAGTAAAATTCAGAAATATTCTCCATCTGAGTCTGCAAAAGTTTATGATAAAGCGATTAACAGGAAGACAGGAGTGCATTTCCATCCAAAACAAACTCTGGATTTTCTGCGGAGTGATATGGCTAATTCCAAGATCACTGAAGAAGTGAAGAGGAGTATAGTAAAACAGTACTTAGATGTAAGTAACGTCGCCCAGCAGAATATCTTAAACTCTTCTAAACTAACTAACACAGTACAGACTTGAAAGAAGATGCTCATGGAGTGGATGGACATTTCAGAATGTTATTTTCCTGGTAATCTTATGCAATATTATGATAACACAACTTCCTTTCAGGATGCTTAGCTGTATTATTTTTCGAAGTCTTCTAATAAATTTACACACAACAAACAGTAATTTAAACTGAACGATATTCATCCTTACAAAGCATTTTCTATTTTGTGATATCCCTCCTCCGTACCTTTCCTTTGTAATTTGTTCTTTTTTACCCCGATCACTTCTGTCAGAGGGAGATGGAATAGATCCCAGTGTATTTATCTTTTCTTTTTCTCCTTGTCAGTTCTTTAAAATATTAACTAGAGAAAACTTACAGATTGTGGAAGCACAGGAAGAAAGCTTTAGATATCCAGTAAAAAAACGAGGTGACAGAAAGAACTGTGTAGAGGAGAACACAGGAGCTGTTCGAGTTTGAAGCTGCATTTTGTTTTACTGTATTCCTATGTTTCCATTTGGTTTTATTTAATATAGCATCTTATAAAAATGTATTCTTGAAGTTACAGCGTAAACTAATCTCTGTGGTCTCTTGTAGTTCAAGCTCCTTATGGAACATTTGGATCCCGATGAAGAAGAAGAAGATGGAGAGGTGTCAGCTAGCACAAATGCTCGGAACAAAGCAATTACCTCGCTGCTTGGAGGAGGCAGCCCTAAAAACAATGCAGCTGAGACAGAGGACGATGAAAGTGATGGGGAGGATAGAGGAGGAGGCACTTCAGGGGTGAGGCGGAGGAGGAGTCAACGTATTTCGCAGCGTATTACGTAAAATGATTTTTATGTGCTTATAAATGTCAGTCTATTATATTAAATGTACACCAAGTAATGTAATCCACATGAAAGAAAGCATTTTGTAGATAGAGATTCTCTACTTAACCGTTTATACAACTTTTGTAGAAAGTTTAACAGAAAAGACAATAAAAAAAAAACAAAAAAAACTAGAAAATGAGATTTATCCAGTATAAAAAGTTATTAATTTTCCTTTGGAATGTACTGTGTGTTATCCTTTTTATTGTTGCCAAGTTTTTATGTAGCTTTATGATTCATGTGTATATATAATTTTATATATCATTAAGAGATAAAGACACGGGTACAAATTAAGAGTATGTGGTTTTACAAGGATATGTTAACCCCTTGGCGCTGGCGGTCGCGGTGCGTCTCATTGCCGGCAATGGAATGTGTGCCGGGAAATCCCAACTCCCGGCGTCAAGGGATTAAAAGCAATAAAAGCAATAATTTCACTAAAGTTCTTTTGTGTAACACATGGTCTTTTTTCCCCCCAATGTTTTAGTCATTGAGAAGGTCAAAACGAAATTCAGACTCTACGGAGTTGGCTTCACAGATGAATGAAAGTGTTGATGTCATGGATGTCATCGCTATTTGCTGTCCAAAGTACAAAGACCGACCACAAATTGCAAGAGTAGTACAGAAAACCAGCAATGGCTTCAGTGTTCAGTGGATGGCAGGCTCCTACAGTGGCTCCTGGACTGAGGCTAAGCGCCGTGATGGCCGCAAACTGGTGCCTTGGGTAGACACTATTAAAGAGTCAGACATTATTTACAAAAAAATTGCTCTAACGAGTGCTAATAAGCTGACTAATAAAGTTGTTCAGACTTTACGATCGCTGTATGCCGCCAAGGATGGAACTTCGAGCTAATGATTTGTACGTGCAGCCAAATTTACATGAATTGAAATAACAGAAAAACTTGAAATATCAACTTTCTGGCAAAAAAAATAAAAAACATAAAAAAAAAGATTAAAAGTCAGTTAAATGAAGAGTAAGAATGGAACCTGGGACACAGGAAAAAAAGAAGGAAATGTTGGTAAACATTTTTGTGGGAGCTTCCTTCGCTGTTGTGCAGCAGAAACTTCTCAGTTCATTTTTACTCCCACTGTATTATAGTTTAACAAAAAATTGTTTATATCTTGAAAAAAAACTTTCTGTTTAAAAAAAAAAATAAACAAGTGAATGTTGGAAATTAGTCTGTTAATGTTCTTAATAAAGTGTTCTTGGAGTTTAACCTAGCAGCGGATGGCTTTCTTTAGCTTAGCCCAGTTTCCAGGGAAGCATTGTTTTTCCAGGCTGTAAAATGGCAGAATCTCCTGGATATATAATTTATTCTGTTGAAGAAAAGAGAGGGGAAAAAAAATAATTAAAAAAAAAAAAAGCATGCAGTATCTATGACCTATCTGCAGGAGGAGTTTTTTGTAAATGTAGATTTTGATGTATTAGGTCACCCTGAAATAATACAAGAAAAGGGATCCCCAGCAAATCTGGTGGAACGAATACTGCAATAAATTTTTTTACTTCTCTTTGTTACTTGTCTGTTTCCATTTGAATTTCTTATTGTAAAGATCTGTTTAAATCCATTTATATTATTTTACAGTCTTTTATGTAAAATTTACTATAGCAGTGGTTTTCAAAACAATACATAAGATATTGTTTATACAGTTTGTATAGGCTGACTTCTGGATAATTGGTATCTTTTTATTTTTATCCCTTAAAGGGTGTAAACACAAGTTAACTCCAGGGTTTGATTGTATCCTGCAATATTTAGTATTAACTATATGATTTAGCACTGTGCCAAACACATTTTCAAGAGTACATTTTTGATATAAAAAGAAACTATAGTTTATTCCTTGTATGCTTCAATTTCTTTCTAACGCTGTCCAAATGGTAATTTATGATAGTTTAAATTTTGGGAAAGTTGAATGATTCTTGGGCTAACTGGCCGTGTGTGCATCTCTCTGGGTTGAAATACAGAGCTCTGTGTAAAAAGGAAATAGCTACCAGTATCTGAGGAGGGAATGGATCTGGATGTGGATCTGGGCATTGATGCTACATTCCTTCACAAATTAATTTTTTTTTTTTTGCAAATTTGTATATTAATCTTTTTGTTTTGTTGGTTTTTTTTTTACTAATTGAATTTTCACATTTTGTAAATTGAAAGAAATATTCCAAGAAATTCCAAGAAATATTCCAATAAATTCCAAGAAATATTCCAAGTTACCGGAAGCATTTGCTTCAATTGTATTGCCTCGAGCCTTTCATGAGCAGTTTGACTTTGCAGACTGCAACAAAAGCAGCAGATTTGCAAAAAAAAAAAAAAAAGAAAAAAAAAGTACATGTAAAACTGTAAGCTTCTGAAGGGTTTGTTACACCCTGCTGTGCTTTAAAATCTGTTTATCTGCAACAGGTGTTCCTAAGTAAGTTAATATTTCTTTGTTTATTTTCTTTTACAAGTTCAATTTGTGGTGGGATATTTTTGTTGAAAGTAGCATGCAGAACGCTTAATGCTTGATCCAATTTGTGAGGAATAGTAACAGTATTCCAAAATGCTCTCCAGGACAGAAATAACGTTAAACTGAGAAGATGAATACCTCCTCAGAATCTAGCCAGTAACTGTTCCTCTGGGAAATACCTTTGCTGCTCCACTGCTGGAATTTCTCTGAACAGAACTATTTTCCCAACGTTTTGTCTTCCCTGTTGATGTTGTTAAATAGAAAGTTGAAAATACTTTGCAAGGGTAAACTCCCAAGTGACTGAAGCACGAATTTCTAACTCAGATGCAGTCTCACATCGTTGTCACTGGTCTGTTAGACACTTCTGGCTTATATCAAAGCATCACTTTTCATGTATAATGCAGGCATTTCTGTGTTCATAAGCAGTTCATTTTTTTTCTTCCTGGTCATGTGGCTTTCCCAACAGCAAAGAGTTGTGGAGTTTTCGGTTTTTGGGGATTTTTTGTTTTGTTGCTTTTTTTGTTTGTTTGTTTGTTTGATGGGGATTTTTTCTTTTGCTTTATATTAATTTGTTTGATATTTATTAGAATAAAATTATCAGTAAAATTATAATTAAACTAGAAAATGGATGTCTAAATTTGTCTTAGTTGAGAAAATTTGAGCTGGTACCATTTTGTGGGCTATGCCAAAGGGTGCACGTGCTCCTTGTTGGTATCTGTTGGCTATAGGGTAATGCAAACTAATAATAAAGCCAGTTGTAGATAATTAAATACACTGATAACATCCTCACTAGTTAAGAGTTGAATTTTCCCCTTTGGTGCTATTGCTAGTAAGACTTACTGCCATTTTGGAGGCTGCAGACGTTCAGATGATGACTTGTTGTGAAAGGTTTCCGGGGTTCTGGTGGAAACAAGTTCCTGTGGTCTGTGTGTGATGTGGGCTGATGGTTTCCAGGCATACAGAGCAGCCCGGGGATGGGCTGTGGGTGGTGCAGCACTGCGCCCCTGAGACAGCAGCCGTGGGGTTACCAACACTGATTGGCAACGCCACGTTCCGTGTGGGGCGTCTCACTGTGATAACTAAAACAAAGGAAAAGTGAGAAAGTGCTGCAGTGCAGTCACTGATGAGAACAGAATTTACTCCTTTGTTCTGACATAGTTTTGTAGTATTTTTTCACTGTATGGCTTTAGATTTTTACATACGTAACTATAATGATTATTGAATTTTTTATTCTTCTTACTTTCTCCCTTTGCAAGGAGTACATGGAAAACTCTTTGTAGTACCTTGCGTGACAAAGGGATGCTGTCAGGCTTTTAGAATTAACACTAGCCATATTGTACTTTAAGAAAATACAGACACTTCCACAATCTAAATGAGAACGAGATGGTTATTTTTAATCTATCTTCCACCTCAGTACTGTAAAATTCCAGAATAAGTCTTGAATATTTTTCATTATCTGCAGCTATAAAAGATCACAATAGTTTTTGACAAAACTTTTAATTACAAATAAGTATTTTTTTAAATGATCCAGTAATGCCCTTTTGTATTTCTGAGGTTCTCTATTGCTTATATCAATGGTTAACATGTGTAAAGGACAATATTCAGCATAAGCGTTTCAGTGAGGTGTGGCCATTAAAAAACTATTTACAATTTTAAATCCTGAGTCAAACCTTAGTGTTTGTTTTGCCATTGTGATGTCACAGTGATGTCAGTGAGAACACTGTCAGCGTCGGTTGTGCTCAACATACATCAGATATCTTGTAGCTGCCATGAAGTACCTTGTAGCACTGAAATAGTTCTTACATGTGTTTGTGGCTCATGACAAAAAGTTTGTAATAGAGTCTGACTCATCTGGTGCTAATTCAACAGCAGGATATTCTGCCTAAGTGCAGGTGCTGATGTTCCAGGTTAACAGATGGATCAGTTCAATTGATCCTCACTATACAGCTAATGCATCTTAACTCCAAGCCCTGCACAGGATTAATGGAGCTGTGTTCAAAGAACATCTATTGCTTTTTGTTCATGTGCCCAACACTAGAAGTAGCGAGAGCTCGAGGCACGAGTCCTGTACCTTAGCTTCTTCCCACTCACTTTAGAGCCACACTGTAACTGTACAAGTGCTTCCATATCCCTTCAAGAATTTGTCATTAAAGTACTGAGCTGTAATGGTTAGGTGAGTTCTGAATGTAAGTAAGTTGTGAGTTTTTAGATTTCATGATTCCTTGACTAAATATTAAAGTATTACTGTTATATACAAATAAATTCATAGTATTTTCATATCTCATTTATTTAAAATAAGAAGTGTTTCAAGAGTTCAGTTTGAACCCTTCCAAAATGACACTTGCATGTACTTATCCTCAAATGCACATAACACTTAGTTAAACCCATTCTCACTGTGCTTACAATGCTCAAATTAAGCCTGAGTCACCTGTAGGACATCCACTGATTCTGAGATAACTCACGTCCATCTAATGTCAATCCGTAGCACAGACCTATGCTGCTCCTAAAACATGATTCAGATGCCCCATTTCCCACTTGAGTTTGGACTTCTTTGTATGAGGAAGGAGTCATTTTCATTGACATACACCGCAGATACTGAGTTGTAAAACGTTTCTTGCGGATTTCCTCAAAACCCCTCTTATCCCACGCGCTTGTTTTGAGGCGGGTGAGGGGATGAGGGAGGCAACTGATCCTGTGTGAGCAGTCTGCGCTGTGTGGCTGCCAATGCAGGCAACAGACACCAGTTTAGTGGCTGCACAAGTGTGTGACATACATTTTAGCACCCATCTCTCCGGGCACAGGGATCTACAGCAGTTGTCCAAGCTACAGCCGGTGACTCAGAGTGGCAAGTATTTCTCAGTATTGCAGGGACTATTTAAAGAAATTTTGTTTTCATGAGTTTTCTGCATAACAGCACTGTCAAAGCTGTGTTGAAAGCAGGTGTCCTAGTTCCTAAATGCCAGAATAGTGGTACAGCTGTGCTTCACCCACTGCCCTTCCAGTGATTGGACAGTTGAGCAGGGTGCCACCTCTGCTTCACAGCACAGCTTGTCTTCTGGAAACTGCAGTTATGAGCACCAAACATGTTGCATGGTGAAATTCTTCGGCTGCTATATTTGCACCTTTCCCTGCCCTCCTTCCAATCATCCTTTTTTGTGAATCAGCTCGTCTGTGATGCACTTCCACGTGAACCTTCCCAAAAAACTTCTCTATTTGTTTTAGTGATTCCTCTGTCCAACAGAGCTACAGTTAGTTGCAAGCAGCACAAGTCACTCACTGCAGTTGGTGTGTTTGTACAAACACAAACTGAAGACGTGCTTCCTTCAGACTACAGCTTCTTCTGTCTCTAATTTGTTAGGGTTATGTTTATACAGAGTAATAAAGAAGCTGATTTGTGCTTCAATCCCTACGTGTGCAGATGAGCTGAATGGATTTTGCTTCGTGCTGTGAGCACAGACAAATAATGTGTGATGATCTCTTAAGAAAATCCATCAATTTCAGATTAATTAGGAAACCTTTTCCAATTCAGAATTTTCCAATGCCAGCCCTGAACATAATCAGTCTGGTGTAGTTCTGAACAGTAACGCCTCATCTCCAAATACAAATCTGCACTTTAGACCCATGTAGCACCAAGTTCTCTGTGATTTGGATTGCTTTTTGTCAATTCTTTTCAGTTGTCTATAATCAGTGGTTAGAAAGAAAGAAAATAACTCACATATTGCAGTGTTCTAAAAATGTAATGGCTGTTACACAATTTTTAGTAAAATTCTCGGTTCTGATCAGCTCCACAGCAGGTTGTAAAACTCAGAATTTTAACCAAAACATATTTTAGAAATTGGTTTGTCAAAATCAACATCAGCGCTTTTTTGATTAATGCTGAGTTCTGGAAAGGCAGAAATTTGCTCCTTAATTTATTCCTCCAAAGGGTCTGCATGTTATGCCCTCAAAGAATCAGTGGTATTTCAAAACAAAACCTCCACAAGGAATTATTTCCTGATCTAGCACTTCATGTGCTTTTGACCATTGTTTTGCTCCGCTTGAGAGAAGCCTACATTTCATCCCATACAGAACTCCATTTGAACTGACTGAACCCACCACTGTATTCCACCCATTTTCAGTCATGCGTTGCAAACCTCCGTTTTCTTTCAGCCCACTCCAAGGTTTGGCACACAGTCTTCTACATATCCTCATTCTCGTTGACCACTTCTGAGTAGGACTTGATGCTCCATGGTTAGCTATCGCTTTTCCCAGCTTCAATTTTAAGTGGCACCTCTTCCTTAAATGTCAGTTTCAGGAGTGCACATATTTGGTCATAACAAGTCAGCATTTCTCTTAAAAGGTCCTTTTTAACTCTGGGTACTTTGTGAACATCTCACCTTCTTGCTATTTCTTGCCCGTTTCACACATCAGACAGAGAGAACCCATGTTATTTTAGCTTGATTCCAAGCGCGTGCAGGACGTGTAAAGGAGCTTGTTCCACACCTGAACATGCTCCGTGCCATCTTCAGAAGGTGTGGCCGTGAGGTTGAAGAGTGAAGGAGCGTTAACACCCATTGACGTTTCCCTGCGTGTTCCCCATGAATGATGCATTTTCTTCTTCAACTAGGCAATTTTTTTGGAAATAAGGAATATGTGCCAGTCCTGTACATATGTTAGACTGCTTTATCATGCAATTTGACATCTCCCCACAGTCCCCCGCTTTAAATGCGTCAGCCAGAGCTCTGACAAAGAAATAGACTTCTGCAATGTAAAGTATGATGATGTATACCCAAAAAAAGTCAAGAACAGGTATGTACTATTTTGTTATTGACTAATTAGAATAAAGATGCCACACTAAATAATAAATACTTAAGTAGAACCTTTTCATTTCTGCACGTTTTTCCTCTTCCTATTTTAATTTCACTGTATTCTTGGGGGGTTTCACTAGTGATGAGTTTTTGGTATTCCTGTTTTCTGAAACTACCAAAGAACCAAAGCACATTCTGACTGCAGCTACCAAAGAAACCAGAAATAATAGCACCACATACTAGAATGCTGAACGCACAGTAATAAAATACAAATTACTGAAAAAAATAGTTTCAAATAGTAGTCATAAGAAGGATATCTACACTAAATTTTCTAAGGCTGGGTATACGATTTAACTCAATAAAATAATCTTGAAGCCCTAAAGCTTCTGTACCTGAGAGTCAGATGCAAATAATCCGATATTGGAACTGCTAAGGTAGATTTGAGTTTCTTCGGGTGAAGCTACTGTGCTGTAGGAGAATGGAAACTGCTGTAGTTTGTGTCACACAGCTCTAAAAAGTCACCCCATTTGAGCCTCAACCATTTTTTAAGATACTTTCAATTTCTCATTTTTCCATCACATTTTCCAGACAATACAGATACATTTTAATTTTTGTTTCTCTCTATTTTCTTAACTGATATTTCCAACTTGCTGCAGTTAATCCCTTTCAAAATAGTCTGTTACGTTCATGTCCAAAGACAAACAAAAAAAAAAACAAACAAAAGGTTAATGAAAATACGTGAAGTTCTCTCATGAAATAACACTGCATGCTACTAACAATCTTTGCTCTTCTCTGCATCTCTCTCTCCAGCAGACACTTGGATCTTACTATGGCTAACACTCTGAAGGAGTGCAGTAAATCTGAATTACCCCTTCCAACCCTAAGGTACAGCTGAATGCACGGTGCCATGTGTCTCTCTCTCTGCTCTTCCTTTCCCAGGTGGACAAATTCTCTCTTAATTTTTCTACTAGGACCAATGGGATATTTGTTCCGTTATGCTACTGCTTTTGGTGGCTCTTAATTTGTTTTCCTCTTGTACCTAGAGGTTGTGTACTAACTGCCATCTTACGGATACCTTCCAAAACTTACTTGCCAGTTTTCCTGCTATGCTTCAGAAGATGAGGAAGTGTTTACATTCTTGCAAGCATTGTGTTATATTTCTGTCAAGTCTGACCCTCCCTTTGCATGTGAGAACACAGACCGAAGGCCAATTACGTCATTATTTCTCAGAAGAAAAAAAGACTTCACCTGACTCTCATTCTTTGCTGCGTAAACACAAGGATTCTTGACCTGCTTCATGTGAAATCATCACCCACTGCTCACTCCCGACTGTTCTGCTCTCAGAGGAAAACAGATGATCAACAGAATGCCAAAATACTCCAACTGATGCAGTACTAACCTGTTCCTACCTGCTGGCACTGCTCCTCTTGGCTTCAGAAGAATGCCTGGGACTCACTTCACTCTTCCATGAGCATGTTGGCGTGAAATCTAATGACAGGCAGATGTTATCTCACTTACCAGTTCTGTGTACCCACCTACCCTGAGTTAAAAGGATTTTAAGGCAATTCTAAACTTTTTTGCCAGCAGAGCATTGCTGACGTGGCCACATCTTGTCCATCTCCATCTCACAAGTTTCTGCAAACATTTAATTGCTGTTGGTTTTGAACTAATTGTTTTTGAACAGTACTAAACAGTCTTCACTGCTTGGCAGGAACTTGGGAATGCAGTCTTGTTGGGGTGTCTCCCAGTACAGAGCCTTATGTACTGGTCACTCCTGTGGACAAGTTGCTTCAGATTCTGAGGACCTCTAAAAATACTCATCCAGCGTGGATCTCTGAGTGCACAGAAATTGTACACTGTAACCTGCTAACAGCCTCTCATATCTCCTGATGTCTAACAAGATGCAGCTGTACTCTGAATCAGGCAAATATATATGACAGTATTCTTTAGACTTCTATGAAAAATTCAATATTTTTCACTACTAAAATAAAAACTGCTGCTGGTGTGAAAGAGCCACCACAGCTGCATCTGCAAAGAATACTATAAATACGAGGGTTGCTCCCGTTTTATTCTACTGGCCCATGACATCAGGGGAGGATATTATTGGTATGGCAGTAGATGATGAACCTTCCCACCAATATCCTGTTACATGTTGTTGCTGTGTGACAGATGGCAGCAGAGGAACAGTCTGACAAAATGGCATCTGCCGTGGAAGTGTGGATTATGCGAAGCTGTATTGTCACTGAATTCCTTCAAGTGCAAAAAGTGGCACTGACATCTGTTGGGACTCGCTGAACATTTATGGAAACCAAACAGTGGATATGAGGTGGTAGGTTGTGTGTTTCAGCAGTGGTTACAGTGGGTCACCTCCACTGGTGCAGGCTTTCAGCAGCATAGCATGCAGGTATTTGTTCACGGCTGGTGAAAATACACAGCTGTGGTGCTGGAGATTACTCTGACAAACAGTGCTTTGTAGCTGAGAATTTGCTCTATCAGACAGTGCCATTGTGCTCTCCACAGTTCTTTAGCTTCCGTGGACATAAAGTAGGAGATATTTTTTGAAGTGACCTATGTAGTTTATGACCACAGAGCAAACAGGAAATTTTTCTGCAGATATCTGCTGGCAGGCAGAAGAGTGCTAGCAAGACACCACTGTAGAGTATTGATGAGGAGCATTTTTTTCCTTTACCTAAGTATTTGCTGCTAGTAGTATCTTATACAGATATCTGCAGTTACTTGACTGTTGCCTGACTATATATACCTCTATCATTCAAAGTGTTTTTGTATGTCTACAAACTACTGTACAGAGGAGTTGGGTTTAAACTACTAGGACAGTGTATGTATATGTACAGTCAGAGGTACACAGTAGAAAAAAGTGCTCTGTGTGTAAGTTACTTTACAGCAGAAATGAATAAACTCCTTTTTATTAAATCAGCTTATCACAATTGCTAAGTTACAAAATTAACATTGTCAATAATGATTTTAAATTTTAAATACAAAGGTAAAACAGTTGTGCAGTGCTCTTAAAATGGAACAGAACTTTCTAGGTGTTTGAGAGGGGCAAAGTAGCTGACTCAGAAATTCTTGGTTAAGATTGCTGGTCTGCATTCACCAACATCATTTATTTCTAAATGACTTAAGGCATACGGAAAGCATCCTTCCAGGTTGAGGAATTAAATATAATTTATGAGAGACTTAATCGGTGTGAGCTTTTGGGCTGCTTAAGATAACCACTAAAAGCATCAATGCACTTTAAGTAGAACAGTGAATATTTAAAAAAAAATAATGAAACTGAACACCAGTGACCGCTTTGAGAGTGCTCAATCACTGAGAAATTTTATTCATGAGTCTTCCACATCAGCTACCATAGCCTCGATTGCATTCCAGTCCAATCTGCTGAGGATACTTCCTGTGCTTTCAGAAATACCATCAGCGTCTTTACTGGCAACGGGAGAGAAACTAAGGGTATGAGGTGCAGAGTCCTATTGGAGAAGAAGAAGATTTACTGAAACATTGTGCATCATTTGTGAATATGACCTCTGTGCAGTCACTGGAAATGTTCCTCATCTTTTCAAACATGACCTAATCAAGCTGTGTATTTGATCATTCTGTAACAAACACAAATCATGTTCTTGTTTACATACTCAGTATCTAATGCTTGGACAGAAGATCTGTCGATATAGTTGCCCTAAGGAACTTTCACTTGCAAGGTCCATGAGAATTACTTCACTTCTGAATATATGATTTAGCTCTGTTGACTAACCATCAATCCCTTCTGCCTCTATCCTACCACAATTTAAATGGAGAAACACATTTCAAATACAGCAGAAGTAAACAAAGGACTGCAGTTAAACAGCAGGCATCACACCATTCCTAACATAAGTAGACCTCTTACCTGAAACAAGGTGTCATGAGTATCTTCAAGTATCCTTTGGATATTGTCAGGCACTGTCCAAGGACTTTCTACATCTCGATCAGACTCATGATCAAAACCTTCTGTCTGAACTGCTGCAGCAACAGCTGGCAGCTTTTGTTGGGATACTCTGCTCACTCTGTACTCAGTAGCTGAGGAGAAAAGAAGGCAACCACTATAGTAACATTTCTTGCAGTTTTCTTCTGCATGTCTTGAAGTTTCCCCAAGAACAGGAGCTCCAAGTTCTAAGAAGTAAAACTGCATGTATACACACACAAAACTAGTATGTCCTCTTGACCAGACGTGTGGCTGCGGCTAGAAAACACTGCTGCTCCCTTCAAAACTAACCCTCTGGACTGTCTTCCTAAAGGAAAACATGAAGTTGAATAGGACCTGTAGTGCAGTCCTTCAGAAGGAATAACTCCCCTGGTAAGGACAGGCTGAGAGAGCCGGAGCTGCTCATCCAGGAGAAAAGGCTTTGGTGAGATCTGGTATCAGCCTTTCAGAACCTAAAGGGGAACTACGAGAAAGAGGGGACGAGGGTCTGTTGTGAGAGGACAAGGGGAAATGGTTTCAAACTAAAAGAGGGGAGATTTAGGCCAAATATAAGGAAAAAAAAGTTATTTGTTATAAGGGAAATGAAGCACTGGAACTGGCTGCCCAGGTGGCAGATACACCATCTCTGTAGACATTCAAGATCCGACTGGAGGGGGCTCTGAGCAACATGATCTGGTTACAGATGTCCCTGTTCACTGCACGGGAATTAGACCAGGTGACCAGTTAAAAGAAATTTCTAACCCACATTATTTTATAATTATTTGATAGGGGACTAAAACTACATAAACTCTGTTTTTAAAATATATGTGCATCTTAGAAGACTAAGAATTTCAGTGAAACTCTTAGCATGATAAAATATACTGGAGTAACACAGTTAAAGTGACATGAGTATAGAGACACACTGACCTCTAGTTTTTAGATAAGTTTAAGAAGAGAATGTGTGAAAAGAGGAAAATGATTTTCCACATGTATATAAGTGAGCAAACCATTCAGAAAAAAATGCCTATTTGCTTACTTCTATCCCTGTCCTGCATTTCCAACTGAAATAAACTGACATTTGGTGAGCCGTGGCAGTCCTGTATTATGCCACTACTGTAACTATAGTGTAAGCCAAAATGGAATCAGACCAATTCTTCCACTAACATCATGACAAAAAAAAACCCAAAAAAACTTAAACAGATACTCTGAAAAGAGATAAGAAAGAAAATTCCTACTTTAAAGATCTAAGAAAATAAGCAGCATAGAAAGGTAAGGAACTGGCACACTGCTTGTCTGCTGTACTCCTTACTCTCTATGGGTTTTAGTTGGAAAAAGAGGGCTGAGTGTCATGACTTCGTAATTTCTGTTTCAGGGAATCACTGAAATTCACATTTGCTTCAGGAATCTTGAAACTGCCATCTAAAACTTTCCAGTAACTTAATGGTGATAATTTAAATATTCCACAAGTCCCTTATAAAAAAGGTTTTTATATGGCAGAAAAAAAATGTTAATTCTTCTAAACCAATGCTGTATCTGAAGCCTATCTTGCATAAATTCCATCCAGGAATATACACTTGTTTTTCCACCTCATTATGTAGCTGCACAATGCTATATCGCTTTCTTGTAACTTACAGCATCTGGAATTAGCAAAGCAGTTTTCAGTATGTCTTATTCTTCCTCTGACAGTACTCTTCTGTGAAAGCACAGAACTGTTTCCTGAAAATATAAATAAAATCATTTTCAGTGTTAGATGCAGAGTTCAAATTTTCTCCAAATTTTCATCTATGAGCTTCTTCCCTAAATTACACAGTAGTCTGTATTCTCCCTGTAGCAAAATTAAGCTATTTTGAATTTAGAAAGAGATGACAAGGGAAGGCAACCCTCATGATTTGGTACAATAATGACAGCACAATTGAAAAATCACCAGGACATTAAACCACTAACACCATCAGAGTCTGACTTTCTACACAGGGATGAAAATTCCTGCATCTCAATATCAAGTAGTAACTTTAACAAGGTATGTTACATATGTTTTCATGAATGAAGGTCTGTTCTTACCCTTGGACTGTGCTGAACCAAGAGCTGGAGTATAGTGATATCCTTTTTGGCCAAAGCAGGGTCTGGCAGCAGTTCTGCTCCTTTCTGACAGACCACGACTGCTTGGATGCCCTCTACAGCAACAAACAAACAAACAAAATCTCCCTCAAAAAAACCCCAGAACAACCCAAATCCAAATATTCAACACAAATCACTATTTCACACAAACTATATTTTACATGCCTTGCAGACAAGGCAGAAAGACCTCAGGAAGTGCCGACAGCCCAGCTAGCTGAAGATCAGCATCACACAATGCCTGCTGGACCAATAAAAACCACACTCCAAAGTGCTGAGAATCGCATGGAGACACATAAAACTGACTTCACAGAGAATCTGCTTAAGTCCAATTATTCAGAAGTTACTACCACTCCCTATTGGCCTTCAGCATCCTGATTCTGGGAGGCCTGGTGCCATTAAACTGCCCTTAGACACGAGTAGGCTGTGTACAGCACTGACTGCATTCAGTCAAACCATCTATCCTGGAACTTTAACTACCAAAATAAATACAGAAATATTTAAATTTGTAAGCTACAAGATTTTCTGAAGTGTACCCAGATCCTCCTATCATTCTGGAAAATGAGGTTGTAGAGGACAAAAATCGATACTACAGTATACACCTGGATTACATACATGTGATATTAAAGTCATTAAGGAGAATATATTTACCAATTTGTAAAACTAAAATATCACCATGTCCTCAGAAGGCAATAAGCACTAAATTGCAAAAGAAAAAGTAAAACCATAGAGAATTAAAAAAACTTATTTCCTAAGTTAGAAAAGACAAGAGTAAACCTAGCCTTTTCTAAGCACTAATTTATTTATTCTATATGTGGTCACAGTAGTGCTTATATTTGCTTACTGCTTGATGTATGCTACAGAAACCATTAATTATGTTATTGGTTATTTTCCAGATACCCAATTGCCATCAAGTGGAATTGGTTAGGACAGCAATTATAGCTTTGACTCTAGAGCTGGCTCAGTCTGTGCTCCAAAAGGCATTTTAAAGGCTTCTTCCAAGATCCGGTGTGGCAGTTAAAAGAAAACTGCTCCTCTGATACAATCAAAGCAAATATCTCTTATTCTGTAAGATTACAAAGCTTCTCTGAAGTTAATCCTACATCAACACTACAGGTTGCAGAAAAATGTGTGCAGTAGAGAGGCCAGTAAGACTAGTTAACAGGTAAAGTTGTTACCCTTTAGCAGGTACAGTGTGCCGTTTTCTGCACTCTTGAGGTAATCCTGTCCTGGACAATGGTCTGTGCTCAGTTGCAGGTAACATCACTGTTTCAGATAATAATTCATTCATCAGAGAAAATGCTTGTGATACTCTCATACTGTGGAATTCAGATAACATGACTCTATGGAGAAAAGGAACCATGATACTACATATTAACTCATATAATTACTCGCTTAATTACAACAGGCTTGAAAGTATTTTTACAGTTTCAGAAAGTACAAACTAATCTTTTTAAGAAAATTAGCAAAAAGCTTAAGTATTTTATTAAAAACAGGTTTGACAGAAAGAATGAATGGATTTTATTGATCGAAAATTGTACATACATATGTATTTGGAATGTGAAAAAAGGGCAATGGATGAAAAGTGTTCAGACTTGTCCAAAAAGAAAAGCAAACATGAAATGTTTATGCTTTTTGTTAACATGCCACTTATATCTGAAATTTTCACAGACCAGTTAGTTAAAACTACCTCTTCCTTAAGAATGGAATNTCTGTACCGGTACATGCAGTTGCTCCTTCCTAGGTGCAAGACTCTACACTTGCTCTTGTTAAACCTCATCTGGTTCCTCTCTGCCCAACTCTATGGCCTGTCCATATCTTGTTGAATGGCAGTACAGCCTTCCAGTGTGTCAGCCACTCCTCCCAGCTTTGTATCACCAGCAATCTTGCTGAGAGTGGACTATCTCCTTATCAAGGTCATTGATCAAGGTGCTGAACAGGTCAGCACTGACCCCTGGGGAACACAGGTCTCCAACCAGACTCTGCACCACCTTATCACCATGCCCTGAGCTCTGCCAGTCAGCCCATTCTCAACCCACCTCACCATCCACTCATCTATTCCACACTTCCTCAGCTTCATTATTTTGATAATAATAATATCACGAGTTACCTATAAAGCAACTTACTTGTCTTTTTCTTCTTTCTTCTTTTTGAGTAATTCAATATCCTTTGAAGTGAGTCTACAGTGCTGTGGAAGAAAGTACAACAAGCAAACAATCATTCACATTTTCTGTATTGTGGTCTCATTCCACTCTATCCCTCAAAATTTAGATCTACCTGACATGGAAGTTACTGTTTAAAACACTCTCCAGAATGAAAAACAGTATACAGATCTATGTCTTAACCAGGAGATTTGTCTCTCTAAGCTTCCAAGTTCTGAAAACACATTAGAAGGCTCTGGCTCTGCCTTCCACAGCTCATGTGCTTCAAGTATTAATCCTAAGGAGCTCTAAGTTCCAAATGTCCTCACAATCAGCTTCCAAAAAGATTAGTCACTTACTTGACAATACATTTAAAAAAAAAAAACAAAAAAAACCAGGGCAACGTTTCATTTTGACCTAT
>VXAB01005739.1:340-19403 GCA_013399175.1 Odontophorus gujanensis | reverse complement strand
TAAAATATTTAAGAAAAGCTGTGACAAACCTCACCTAACGAATTCAAGAAAAAAACATGTAGGTATGTTTGTATAGATTGATTACATATGAATGTGAGAGACACAAAAGCAAGCCAGCATACGTTTAACACTCATCTCTTATCTCTACATGCATACAAAAGACCAGCCTGAGCCACCACTGATGGGTGAATAAAAATCATGTACTAACAAAACATTTTTGCCTTTCATGTTTGTTCCTTTAGAGTTAAATTTAATAGAGTTTCACCATGAAACAGTTTAGGACAAACTCTCCATTCATTTTACACCAGTAAAGAAATACCAAGAATCATTTGCTATTGCTTGGTCTTATCTCCTATCGAATGGAGATTCCCCTGACTCAGTGTGTTTTCAGGTCCTGAAATTATCCAGGTAACAATGCACATTTCACAACTTAATACAGACATGGAAATAATTTCTGAGATACTCTTAACCTATTTTTTCTGCGTTATTGCCACCCATCATTACTGAAGATTGTGAGGCTCACTGACACAACTACAGCCAGTTTCAATAAATGAATTTATATCTAAGAACAATAGGAAAAAATCACAGACAGCTTTTATTTAATCTGATCTGAACTATCAACACTTGTACAACACATAAATTACTCTTCAAGATAAACATTTTTGTTACCTTATTCTTTCTGAAGTTGAATGGATTACGTTCTTTCTGTCTCTGTTCATCCAGTTTCTTCATATATTCTCTCATTCTTTCCTTTTGTTTTTTTTTCATCCATGCTTGTATCTCTTTCTTCTCCTTTTCTGTTTTTTGAGAATTTCTGAAAGCAGAATCATGAATCTTGAGAGCAGATGTAAGTGGTAAATGATCTAGAAAATCCTTTAATTTGCAAATAATGTCAGTCAGATGAAACTTGATAAAAATACTGCAATTCATTCAAAATTCTTAGTGAGCTGAAATCTCCCATCGAGGATACTTTCTTCTCTAAAGCTTCATTTCGTAGAAGTCCTTGTACCCAAGTAATTTCCAAGATATTTCTTAAAACTTTTCTTCTGTTAATTACACTCAGAAAATAGGAAAATTGGTACAGTAAAAACTGGAAGTCATATTGCAAATATCTTTGATTCTTATATCACAAAGACTTAATAATCCAAAAAAAAGAAAACAAGAAGCAAACAAAAAACCCAAATCAAACTCCATGTCAAACAAATTAAAAAAACAGATGAGAGACTCTATCAGCCTTTTTGTTCTCTCCAGCTATGAGCTCTTCTCTTATTTTCAAGACTGGGAGACAGTACTAATTCTGGAATCCACAGAAGATATAAGTGAAGCAAAACAAGGTATCTCTAGTAGCTGCTTATCAAGTGAATCTTTATACACTGAAGCACTATAGCCCTCAAGGAATTAGAAAATGATTTACTTTGTGGCAAAGAGAAATATCACCTCACTTCACTGCCTGGTAAAATTATGGAAAAGACTGTTCCAGGAGTTACTGAAAATACCTGAAAGACAATGCACTTATTGGTTACAGCCAACGCAAGTTAATGAGGGAACACAATAGGTGAACTGGCAGATAAGTTAGGCTCAAAGGGTTACAGTAAATGGTGTTATATCCGGCTGACAGTCTGCAGGGCTCCATACTGGGACTAGTTCTCAAACTGTTTGTGGATGACACGAAAAAGGGAAGAGTTGTTCACGACTGTAAGGGTAGAAGGGCATTGCAGAAAGACTTGCCCAGCCCCGCAATTGTTCAATCACCAACAGCATGAAGTTCAACAAGGTTAAGATTCAGCACCTGCAACAGGCTATTCTTACAGTCTGGGGGACAAAAGACTGGAGATCAGTCCAATGGGTTGGGAAAGGGAGATGGGGGTTCTGATTGATAGCAAATTGAATTCAAGTCAGCAGTGTGCCTTGCAGCCAAAAGGACCAACACTACCATTGGGTGCATCAGGCTCAGCACCTTCAGCCAGGGAGGGAAGGGACTGTCCCACTCACTCAAAGATTTAGGTTTGAGACTTTTTAACTCTTTTTACAGTTTTAACGACAAATGTTGTAACGAGTAAAATCAGAACAGTACACTCTAAATGGTTCACTGGAACATCTTGAAATATGGTTCTTAAACTAGTGTGAACTGCTGTATCGATGCAACAGATTGTTTCTCACCCTTAACAACTGTAGTTACCCTTGTAAGTAACTGATATCATAAACAGGAGTGGGAAACAACTGCTATTTCAAATTATCTCAGGATAGAACACAGCCAGGAAGGCACAGGAAGGCAGAAAAATCTCAAAAATAACAGACTAGAGTCTGACAGGAAAATACTGAAGTTTTTGTCTATCAGAGCTTCTTTAGGAGGTTCCTTTTCTCTTGGCTGAGCTGATTCTGACACCTGCAGATACTTGTGTTACAACTTAACTCCTGCAGAAAGAACAAGCTAGTAGAAAGAATTTTAAAACCAAGAATAAAAACAAATCTGAACAACCACTACTTTGAACAATAATGGACAGTAAAGTAATGGTTATTAAACAGTTATAATAGCAACCTCACAACACCATCACAAAACACATACTTTCTTCTACTGCTTAGAGGATGTGAGCTGTAAGAAGAATAACCAGTGTTTAAATTATTTAACCAGCACATAATGAAAAACAGAGATTTTCTTAGCCTGTGTTTTCTGAAAGCCCAGCTCCATCGGAGAGATGCCACCTTCTATTACAAGATTGCTAACAATGTCAGTAACACCACTCAAACCAGCGATTTGCTGGGATCTTCTAAAGAACTTGAAGTTAGGTGAGGAGGAAAAGAATGTTACTAATTTGAAGCAGAATACACCTGTAAGAACAAGCTAAATCCTTCCTATTACATTCAAAAAGGTTGTTTTGTCAGAATGTGTTCAAAAATTTTTCTTTCCTCTGCATCTCACAGTGTTTGTGCAAAGAAGCAATACATTCATAATGTTTGTAGATGCACTCTTTAAAAAGTTACCAGTGTCACTGCTACCATGTGTGCTTCAGCCAACCCTGGGACAGAACAGGACAGGAGGCGTCAGACCTGACTAACATAACGGGTGTGGCAGTAAAGAGAGGTCTGAATAAATCAGAGCATGTGTTCAGCATGTCTGCTCCAGCCAGACTTGAACTGCCTTAGTTCCACATGGCTAGCCCAGAAGAACCTAAAACCAGAAACCCAGAAGGCCAGGAGCAATGTGCAAGGTTGTGTATTGCTGCATACTGTGAAATGAAGCTGTGCAATATCACCTGTTTCAGGAACCCCAACTCTTAATGGCCACAGCAAGAGAGAATGTTTTTACCTGAATTCTGCTTATTTCTATCTTCTCTTATAATCAGTTGCTTTCAAACAAAATTAAGGTGTTTTTTTTTTTGTAGTTTACTATCACATGCAACAATTAATTTGAAGCATCTTTTCAGTGAAATCACCTCTGCTATGGATTATTGCCTCATACACACCCTTCAGGTTATGTAATCATCCCCATATCTGCTCCACCCACAACAAACAGTTTTGACTTTAAATATTTATAATTATACAATAATTTATACAATGAACTGAAGCCTTCATTTTAGTGCTGTGCTTCAGGGAAAAGCTGTTAAATGTAGCTAAACCCAGTTTTGAAATTCATTCTATTATTTCATATTTATTTCATGCCAACTCTTCAAAAATTTTCTAATGACAGTTCACTACAGCAGTTACACGCTCTCATTCAAAACCAGTATTTTGCAAACAGGAGAAATAACAAACATGCATAGACATTAGCAGCAACTACATTAAAGCTCAGATATAACAAGAAAGCAACCATGAATATTTCTATAGATTTTGCACCAAAACAATTAGCAAGCACTACTGAAGTAAGAAAAGATGACAAAAATTAATTAACAAAAGAACTTTCATCCATTTTCATAATAAATGCCCAGTTTTTCACTTGACAGTTCCTTTACTGGTAGTAAAAAATGATGTCGAAATACATACCTCTCACTTAGTTTGTCATTTGAATGAAAGCCTGAAAATGAAACAGCCTTTGTTAATAAAAACCTTGCACTGGTAATACAGGCTAGTAACATGTATATTAAACAGCCTGTGGGATAAAAACCAAAAACGTTATCAAACAGAATACACCACTATTAAAATTCTGTACCTAGGCCTGGGTGAGGGCATGTCATCCTACTATTTGACTTATACAAAGTTTTCACAGAACATTAACAGCTACCTGACAGCATTGCTAGGGAGACAGATACTGTCAGATTACTACCCTGCCACAATGAAGCTAATTATTTCCAGTTACATGGGAGAGATCTGTTTCGATTAACTGTCCAGCTATTTAAGGAAAATTAACGATTCCCACTTTAAAAAGCCAGGTTATGAACTGCTGCAGTTCAGGAAATGTGGCTAAAGAGCACCATGAATGTCTTGGAGGTAGGATGAGTGCTGCTCTTCCTAGGCTAATTAGTATTCACTCAAAAAATTATAGTTGCAACTCAGTATGACCTAGAGTTTTCTTAGCTTACAAGTTTTTACTTCAATAGAAAAGAATAAACATATTATTGTTTATAAAATTTATGCGCATGTCATTTGGGATTTGCTTCTAATATGTGCAGGTACAGGATCCATGTTTTAACACCTCTGAAGAAAGATTTCTGTAAGTCTGACAATCAAATGCATGTTCACCTGTACAAAATATTCATAATTCTTATGAGTTTGAAAATATGCAATATAAGCAACATAGTGATAAAATTTTTTGAACATTGAGAACATTTCTACTGCTACCCTAGTCTTCAAAATTGCAAAAATCAACTTACTGTCAGTTTGCAAAATGAAATGGAATCTCGTAAAATAATGTTTTGGATATAGTAGTTATCATGTAGTGATTAAAAAAATTATTTTGCTGATGCTGGCTGGACTTAATTGAAATCTTATATCTTGAAAACACAGGAAGATGCCAGAGATTATAAATACAGCTTCAAGAGGAGGAAAAAAAGAGCACTGTATGGGATGGCATCACTCAATACTTACGAATAAATCTTAAGCAAATGATTACAAATCAGCACATGGGAGGGTTTCTGAAATACACCCAGTTATTTGTTTGCTCTCAATAACAGGGTGAATTTGTGTGCAAGTATAATACACTGCCAAACTGTCTACAAAGCTCAGTCATGCTGTCCTGTCATGTAGTATGTAACTCATTTCAATGCACATCCACGAAGCAATTCTAAATTTGTCAATCTAGAAAGACTGGAAAGTAAGTTGACTGGAAGAATAATCATCCATAAGAATAAAGAGCCATGAACAGCTGTTTATGAGCTCAATGGCATTACAAAACAGCTATGAGCAAATATTACATCAAGAAAGAAAAGGACTGCTTAGTTTTAAATGGAGAAAAAAGGAACAGCAAACATTAAAAATCATACCCGAAGATGATTTTATGCCACTGGGAAAGTTAGAAGCAGAGGCTGTCAATGCAGAGGAGTTCACTTCCAAAGTACTGTAACTGGGTATGGGATGTTCAAGTTCTAAGCTCTCCTTTTCATCATCTGCAATATCTTCTAAAATTACGTCCTTCGAATCATTTTCTGATCCAATGGAAAAAAATAGTTATTATTACAGACTAATGAAAAAAAATACAAGAACTATCTATCTTATATATTAGTGATATACTTAGTTTATGTGTCCAACCTACAACAACTTAGATTTATAATATAAATAGTTTGGTACACTGAAGAGAGATCAGTGGTGCCTACCTATGGAAGTGCTCTACCAGAACTCTGATGTATGTCCCAGTCCTGTACAAGTCAACAAGACTAAACTACTAAGTACTTTGTGTGAGGCTAATGGAAATCTCAAATAATTTATGTATGGCTGTGGGGAGACCTCACTGCAGCCTTCAAATATTTAAAAGATTTTATAAGAGGAGGACAATCAACATTTTACACAGTAGACAGTGACCGGAAAAGGAGGAACGGTTTTAAACTAAAGGAGGGAAGATTTCAATTAGATGTGAGGGTGAAGTTTTTCACTAAGAGAGTGATGAGGTGCTAGAACTGGTTACCCAGAGAGGTTGTGGATGCCCCATCTCTGGAGGTGCGTAAGGCTAGGTAGGGTGTGACCCTGGGAACTTGATCTGGAACTTGATCTAGCAGTTGGCAACTGTGCCTATGGGAGGGGGGTTGGATGATGACTCTTGAAGTCCCTTCCAACCCAAGCCATTCTATGATTCTGAGATTCTCCAGTTATAATAAATTATTCAGAGTATTCACACAAGCAGACAGTTAAGCTGATGTAAGCTTCTAATGAAATCAGAAGATATTACACCTACATAGTCACTAGAGGCAAATGAAAATGGTATTAGTTCAGTATACACAGGGGAAACTGAACTTATTCCATACCCTTTTTTTAATCAGCAAACAAAGCCATCATGAGCACCAATTCTGATTTTTAATAAAACAGAAATATACACTACCATCCAAAATCCCATACTCAAGCTCTGCATTCTGGTTTTGGAAAAGATCAATGTACACAAATGTTTTCAAATGATTTTTCTGTTGAAGTGATAAATGTAGTGTTATTCAGATTCTCTAGTTTTCACTTTTTTTTCTCCCTCTTCTATTTTTAATTTCTCTGATATTTCAGTAACACCTCTTGGGACTGCATTACATTTCACTGGAAAGAAAAAGTCAAATTTAATATGCAATCCAAAGTTTACTGTCTGTTAACTGAATACATACCATCATCAATGACTCTAGAATCTCCAGAGAATGAAGGACAAGCATGTGGGCTTGAACTGGCTATTTCCAAATCTTCTATTATTTTCACAAGCTATAAATGAAACCCAAAAACTGAGTAAGAATATAATCCCCAAAGCATTTTCATGATTTACACAGTAGATATTCACAAAGTTTGCTTTAAATATTTTTAATTCCTCTGAATCTTAGGAACATTTTAATGGCGCACCCATATTCAAAACAAAAAAGATAATTCGGAATCATAGTATCTCAAGTAGAATTATTTCTTCTTAAGAGCTTTATCTTCTGGAACATTACTTTGATAATATATATGAACTGTATTATTCTTGTGAAAAGCTTTAACCCCATTAATCACACTGTCTCTTATTTGATACACATCTGAATTTTCATAGCATATCTTATTTAAAATCATAAAAATAAAAATTTTTCCACATTCTTCCGAAGTCAGAAGTTTGAAAAGTAGAAAGTGAAAACTGATTTGTTGAGACATTTTAAAGTGCACTGTTTTTACAAAGAACAGGCTTCAACACTCATGTATAATACATAATAAATTGTTAAAAAATTTTGGCTAAGTACTCAGAAAAAGTTTAAAAACAAGAACACAGTGAAATGCTCCAACAGAGAAGATGAGCAAAGATTTCTTTCAATGCAATCTTTCAAAAATCAGCTCAGATAATCACTTAAAGGAAGGATAAAAGTGATTTATTAATCCACTTTAATGTGATTATGTGTGCGTTTGACACACTGAAGGCCTTATATTTCTGCGAATATTAGCAAGTGCAGGCAATGGACACTATTAGTTTGAATGGTTATAGAAAAAGCAGATGCTCTGGAGTTACTGAGCGAACAAGAAGCTGACTTTGTTGCCAGCCTGTGCAAATAAAAAAATTTTGAACAGACTGGTAAAATCAGAACCTACTGGCTTGTGCATAGAATAGCCACCACCTACTTTGTTTTAATATTATTAAAATGTCAAAGTAACGTGATGAAGTAATTGCCAGTATTTCCCATTTTGCACAAAGTCAGCCCCACATGAAGATTTCAGCAAATTAAACTAGACACAGTACTGAGAGGTCTGATATTATATGAGATCTTACCATGTAAGGTATAAATGCACTATTGAGAGGTCTGTTATTATATGAGATCTTATTGCATTATGAGATCTGAATGAATTATGTCCAAAATGTATTTAAAATTTTACTTATATATTTATTTTCATAACCATGTTAAAAGTGCAAATATTTTATGAAACAGCGGAAATGGTTTCCAAAATTAGCCACTTCATATTCTGGAGAGGCAAAACTTTGCTGAACCTTTGCTTCTGCCAAGCACACAGCATTTTGCTATTCCACAGTTACAAGGAAATTAAATATATTCCTCCTGTTCACTAAGAGCATCGCTTCTTCAGCCAGTATTTGGCCCACTGTAGGCAACCATATCAGCCAACAGACACAGCACCAAATGTGAAATAACTGCGTTTTAACCTCCCTCAATACACGCTTGCCAGGTTTGAAAATGTATAATTCCAAGATACAAGCTTTTCTCTTTAGTTGAAGGAAATAACCGTAATAAACCATTTCAGAAACAACAGTAAGCAGTCTAAACTCACGTGTCTGGTATTTCTGAAATCCTCCTCCATAGTTTTTGTTATATTCTGCAGTGTATGTAATAGCATATCTATTTCCTGATGCTTTAAGGGTACATATTCTTTGCCAGTTACTTTAGGCAGCAGCCTTGTAGAAGGGAAAGTTCTTGCATCAAGTTCTATGTTCCAAGTTACACTTTCTCTAGCGGAATCTGTCTCCTTCTGTTCCTTTTGCATTTGGCTTGATACATCTTTGAGATGATTGTCTTGAAATAAAAGAGTGGATCAACATCCATGAATGAATTGTAAATATTTAAGTACTGCAAATAATCAGACAAAGCTACGACACATTTTAGCAGGCATGTATCAATACATACGTGTCAATGGTATAAACGTGGTGATGTACAGAGCAAAAAAGCGTCAGGAATTGAGTGGGAGAAAGGCTGAGGGTATTCTATGAGGGGCTAAGAATATTATAATAAAAATGAACAGCTTTTTTCCTGGTTTAAAAATAAAATGTCTACCCTTCTTTGGAAGCAGCTCAGATGGGTCTGCATTAGTAACAGAAGGTGCCATGTGATGAACATCTCCAGTAGATGCAATTTCAAACTTCTCATTTTGCTCTGTAGTAACTATCTCATCCGCTGACTCAGGTATCATCGGTAAATCATTAAGCATGTCACTGTCTTCAATGTCAATCACACTGATATATTTATGTTCACTCTAAAGAAAAACAAGATGATTAAGAATTATACAGCATGTGCTTTGAGGAGTTTAATCATTTCCCATGTTTACTCTTTAAGAGCTGAAAGAGATTTCTTGTTTCAGAGACAGAACAACTGCAGTCTTCTGTATTCTACAACTCAATTANACACTGCTGGCTCATGGTCAACCTGTTGTCCACCAGAACACCCAGGTCCCTCTCTACAGAGCTCCTCCCCAGCAGGTCATCCCCCAGTCTGTACTGGTGCATGCAATTATTCCTCCCTAGGTGCAAGACTCTGCACTTGCTTTTGTTAAAAACAAAGAATACAGATTCATGAGATAAGACAAATGGTATTCTTGTTATTAAACCATAGGTACATTGCACCACTAACCAAAACAGGAGCATGAGACAAAGATGATGGCAGAAGTTTCTCCTTCATATCACTGGGGAATCTCAGATTTAAATGCATATTGGATGATGATAATTTAGGGACACTAGATGATTCTATGAGAAAAGAACAGTGATTAATATATTTACAGTAAAAGCCATGAAAATCTGGACAAACCACTTGGTCTCCATTATCTGATAAATGCTTTGATTTGCTGTTCTTTTCAAAAATTCTTAGGTAATAAATCTTATGCAGTACAATTTATCAAGGATTTATAAGGATTTATACATAAGAATTATATTTGTAAGGAATAAAATATAAAACAAAATACATCAAAATCGAACCAAAATTACTTTCAATTCTGCATTCTGCAAATAGCAACAAATTTTGACATATCAGAAAGAAAACTGTCAACACTGAGCAGGAATAAAACCACTTGAAAGCCCATAAACATTTCTCCTTACACACAAATACAAACGCACGGGTACACTGCACAAGCTAAGATAGAATAAAATGTTTCATAAAGAGTATTTATTATTATTTGACATTTGTTTGAAAGAAATAGAATAAACCAGAATCTTATCAATACATATAAAGTTATGTCATACAAGAATATATTTTTAAATGGTAGTATTTTTATAGATTTCCAAAACAATAAACGAAATAAAGAAAGCTTGAAGTCATACCTGACATAACTGACTTATTTTTTCCAAGGTCAGAAATCTCAAGTTCAGTACTGATTCCAATATCCTTACACAATTTGAGCACTGCATAGGAAAAGAAACCAAAATGCATTAATCTAAGGAAAGACACTTCTGGCATGATATTAATGTACAATTCCGATTTACCCGCCCACAATCAAAGGAAAAATGGAGGGAAGAGGTAAGAAAGAAATTTCAATAAAATGTGAAACACTGTCTAAAATGTGCTTCTATAAAAACAGTGTATGCTAAAATTAGCCCTCAAAAAAAATCACAACAGAAGTGACCTACAGAAAGCATATGAAATCACCTACTAATCACATCAGTAGTACTTTCAGTTAAAATTATTTTAGCTAATATTTGTAAATCACATTCCAAAATCTTCTAGTTTAATACTTTTTTTGTAACAAAAAGTTAAAGTTGGAAAAACTTACCAAATATTGCAATTAACTACAAACAATACCAACAAATAGTTGTTTGCTGTAGCTTGCATAAGTAACATTTACCTGAGTGAGTATTTGTACTTGCATCTTGAGTTTCTGCTATTTTTTTCCTTGTAGAAGCCATGTAATGTAGATGTGAAGTAGTCACTGCTTCTGCTGCTGTGTCTAAATTGTGAGAATATCTGTCTGTAAGTAGTGCATAGTATTCATTTTAGATTAAAAATATGGATTCCAGCAGAATTTCCCCTGCATTCTGACACATTATTTTAATTATACTTTGTATAATGACAGTAAGAAAAGTTTCCAATACCTGTCTTTTGCAAACAGGCATCTATAATGAATTTTACATATTACATCGAAATAAAATCAAGACAAGGTTTGAATGAGTAATCTTCAAACAACGTATAATAATACGCTGAACTATAATTTAAACGCAGAGGGAAATACTTATGACACGGACGCATTTATTTCCTTACTGATATTTGTACAGATCTTTGCAAGACAGAATTTGTCTAAGACAAATTTCAAAGAATGAATTACACTATTTTTGTCTGGTGGGACTAAATAGTATGCTCAATTAATGCACTAGAAAAAAGCAAATCTTTCTACAGTCATGGTCTTCTTTTTGCAAGCCAGAAATACTGTAAACATTCAGCTTCTTTTAAATATAGGAGTCTTAGATTTCATATAATTAGAAGATGCTGTCAAATAAAACTGGAAATGTAACTGAAAACAAATCTGATTTAGAATTAGAAGGGCTTGTTTAAAGCTTTCTTCTGATTAATTAAAGCATGAATAAGAAACCACTATGAACCACAGTTACTGAAATTCATACAATACACCTTTACTCCTTTCTGAACTTCACTATTTATAGGTATAAATCAAACATCATCACCTGTTTTCACAAAAACATATAGAATTTTCAGGAGAATTATTCTGAATTAACAAGTTATCAGAGAGTATAGCGATATGACTAGAGATAACGTTCATAAACTAAAAGCAGGTAGATACAGATTCTCCTACACTGATCCCATAAAACTGACTATTTCAAAAGAGAACTGTATGAACATTTGTTGAGCATCTGAAAGGATTTTCTAATTTTCTGGGAAACGACCATGTTATATACAACAGGGCTTGTATTAAGACTAGACAGGTTGACTAGACTAAGACTAGACAGGTTGACTTATCAATATTTTTGATATTGTCTTAATATGGAATTTTGCTTTGAAATCTAACAAACTTCTGTTTCTTGATTTATTTAAGCATACAGAGTATGAAATATACTTGTACTTGCCCAAAGAAGTGAAAAAATCATCTTGCAGATAAGAGGTACATTTTGCTTCTTGATCCTAATAAAAAATAAAATGAAATGAAAGATAAGTTCTATTCACAATGAAAGGTTTTGATGATGCTGTTAATCATCTTGCTATCAGATAAACTATGTGGCGATAGGATGAGGGGAAATGGCCACAAACTGACACACAGGAAGCTCTGCACAAATGTGTGTGGGAACTTCACAGTGCAGTGACGGAGCACTGGCACAGGCTGCACAGAGAGGTGGTGGAGTCTCCTTCTCTGGAGACATTCCAGATCCACCTGGATGCCTACCTGTGCAACCTGGGCTAGGGAGCTGCTTTGGCAGGGGGCTGGACTCAACGTTCTCCAGAGGTCTCCTCCAACCCCTAAAATTCTGTGATCTCTGCTTTATCATGAGTAAAATTTTCTATCCCTGGTGAGACTCTCCAGTAGCTGTGCTAGACAAGGAATTCTCAAAGAAGGACCATGGACCAGAAATAGAGCCTGCTGTACCAGGAAGTAAGTATCCTGGTTTTCAATCTGATGCTGGCAAGGATAACCCCCAAGGATGTTAAGATGCTAAAATGGTCTTTGTAAACAACAGAAGTGTATAAATCAAAACCTAGCTTGAGGAAGGGGTCGCCTTCTCAGTGACTTGGACAAAATGGAGGTGAAAGTTCTTCCTCCCTACTCTGACTTGTATTGTCATCAATCAGTCTCATGTGAAAAAAATAATGCTTGGGATACCTGTCCTCGTATTACTGACAGGCAAGACATTTTTAAAGTGATAGCTGCTTACACATGTATTTACTTTAAACGTCATATGCTATTCTAATTAGGAAACTTTGCATCCCAGAAAAAACAAATGGAACCCTGTAATTCTTCTTCCATTATAAATCTCTTCCTTACAGTAAATACAAAGATGTGAATGAAGAATATGTACTGTTTCTACAAGATTGTTTCAGTTTATTTTTTTCTTTCAATACTTGAATAGAAAAAGGCAAAGAAAAGAACATTTTTCTACAGTACCGTTTCTGATTCAATAACCGTCACTGCATCACTAATATTGATGATGGAATCATCTGGGCAGAAGGACACACTTCGTTTCTCCCTCTCCACTTCCTCCTTCATTTGTTTCTTATCACGCCTCTTCTGTCTGCCAACATAGTAATTATAAATAAAAGTAAGAACTACTCCACAATTACAAGAATACCTACTGTTTACTGAGAAGCATTATCAGTAGAAAATACGTACTGAAATGAAGGTGGAAAAGATAAACAAAACTGCTACATACAGATTGGTTCAAAGGATGATTCTGCCTATAAGAAATGGATCTAAAATAATTGCAAGAGATCATAAAAACATTGTCCAACTGAAGTAAAATGTGTTAGTAAGATAGTCATACCAAATATTACAAACTTGATAATATTATGTAATATTTTTTGTATTTCAAAAAAAAAAACCAAAAAAACAACATGGCAACACAAAATGCCTGTAAGGAAACTAAGAAATACTCCAGCAAGATAGGGATTTCTGTTATCAATAAAACTTTCTTATTAACTATTTTACTAAAGAAGCTGCAATTCTCTTTAATATCTAGTGAATAGATTGTGAGGCAACAACCACAGCCTTAAGAATTTCAACTGACAACATCAAAACAGGTTTTGCAAACTAAGCAGTTATTTATGTACTGTTTGTTCTAAACCTTACAGTGAACACCCAGAGCCTGTCCATCTGTCTGAGTTTAAAGCACCATAATTAGAAGCAAGTATTCTATTCTAGATGCAATTATGCTATTATCCCTTCCCGGGAAGGCACAGATCAAGTACAAGCAGGTAAAAATCAGATTTCAAAAGTCATGTATAATACAGCTAGCAAAACAAAATAACTCCTCTGCTGGAATTTTGATAGATGCTGCCTGGAGTCATTATCAGAGCCTGTATCTTAAACTATATTAAAACAGTGCAATCATTTCCTTTCTAAAAATTACTACTACTACTGATGATCTGCAGAGCAGTCTCTTCAAAATGAAGATGCACTCTAAAAGTTAGTCTTGCCTTTTGGTACTGTTCTGCACATCTCTTGGCTCAAATGGTTTTACATCAGTTTTTAGTAATTGGATAGGTTTAGTCTGGTCCTGCCCAGAGGAAGTACTGGTCACAGTATGATGGTGGTAGTATTGCTCAAATGCAATGACATCTTGCGGTGGAATAAGTTTTGGCACCTGAAAGTTCAGAGAGAAGAAAAAAAATTAAACAGTGATAAAGCAGGGAGGGAACTGAATGAATACAGCAGGTTCTATTTGTAACTCAGTTACATGAACACAGTTAATTTGTGGAGAAGGAAAATGTAGTAGCAGAATCAGATGCAATGTATAAATATGTAAACCGTTTCCAGAAAACAACATAGAAAATAAGAATTTTCTCCTCAGAACATATTTCACTACTATATGCATTTCTTACGTATCTGGTTGAGGATGAAAATAGGAAGTATAAACAAATGTTGAAATGTTTCTAGGAAAAACATGTACGTTCAGCTGGAGTGGGTGAGCATAAGAGATTCTGTCAGAGCAACATGTTTCAAAATATCAGGTTCTCAGCATCCACTAGACAAAGTTTTCTTTCCAAGCCTTTTAGCATCAGATTTCTGCCCTGTATGGAACAGAATTTCTTACTGCTTTCTTTGCCGTCCTGTAAATTGTATTTAATTTTCTGTAAAAACAGCAGTGATTACTTTTTGCAACAGAAATATCATATATCATTTTGGGACAGTAGATTCTCTACATAGTTTAGTACCAAGCCTGCTTTGCATCAACATTCCGGTATAAAGGCACCTTAGTTCCAAACTCTCTTCTGGCACAACATGGAAACATTAACTAATTTTTGATGAACTAGAAATCACAACACTAAAAAAAACTCTTGCAACTCAGAATAATGTATTACTAAATCCAGTACCTTCTTCTGTTGAGGTAAACAGGCATGGAGCAGTGATATTCCTGTGTGCTGTAGTGTTTCACTGCAGTCAGCCTGTTCTGTTACAGGTTTAATAGGTACTGAAGTAGCGGTGATTGGCTGCCTTGTAACTGGCAGAAGTCTAGATACTGGATCGTG
This sequence comes from Odontophorus gujanensis, assembly GCA_013399175.1. Classification (NCBI taxonomy): domain Eukaryota; kingdom Metazoa; phylum Chordata; class Aves; order Galliformes; family Odontophoridae; genus Odontophorus; species Odontophorus gujanensis. The sequence continues at coordinate 4,425 of VXAB01005739.1, read as the reverse complement.
ATCCAAGTGCAGCAGAGGAATGCCAGCCAGGTCGTGGGTGATCACTCTATTGTCCATATTGACATTACCAGGGAACTGCTGATCAAGTGAAACTTTTTGTTCTCCACACTCACTTGAACATAGGTGTTTGGAAGGTAGCTTATGCACAGTTTCTGCCCATCTTTTCTCTTCCTCTTGCATTTGTCTTGAGATCTCAGGGTTACATCTACTCACGTTCAAATGTGTTGCAGACTTACTTTTTCTTTCTTTGTATGATGACTGGTGGTTCCATAAAGAATGTGAACTCCAAGCTACTCGTAGTATTGGGGGTGGTCTTGCAAAAGCTGACGACATTTCTATTGGATGTAAAAATGCTGGCTTGCAATGATAACCTGATTCAAGCTTAAGCAAAGGAAATCCATCTGAGTAACTTGTTTTCTTTTCAATAGGGATAAACTTGGGTACTTTCTGAACATCTGCAGAAGGAGTTAAGAGGTGAAATGGTTTAATGGATGCTGAAGAATGCAAATCTTGTGATGGTGGCATAAATCCTGTCTCTCTGCTGCGGCTTTCTAGTAGACTTGAAGAAACACTTGCATTCTGATGATTCTAAATCAGAAAAGAAACAAAAAATGCATTTGAAAGCATTGTGAAACAGTGTTGACAAACTATATACACACAAACGCTTGCTTTTTGCTTATGCTTGTTTTTGTCTACAGCGATCACTACAAAAAGACTTAGCACAACAGACAACATATCAGATATACGGAATATAAACACAGATACTGACATAGAAACTTTCTTTTTTTTCCTTCAAAAATGAGATATTGATACACCTACTTTCATAAGGACATAGTTGCTTTCATCTCTTGAACTATTTGTTGGTTGAAGATCTGAGCTCTTTTGATCATATTTTCCTCTATCTTCTTCAGTAGACAGTTGCATTTTTAGGGAAGCACTTGCCGAACATGAAGGTCTTCCAGAGCCATTGACTACTGCTCTGTGCATAGACTGGATTCCTTCTAGATGAGCAGTCTGATACTGTTGCAAAGTTTGTTGCGTGTTCGGCAGGTTGGCAAATGTTGACTGCAATATTTGCATTAAACTCATGAAGTTGATTTGCTGTAGCTGGACACACAAACACACAAAGGTAACACTGTAAAAACACTTCTAACAGGGATCCTAACAAAAAAAAATCCATCTCTAACCATGTTCTAATGGTTAACTACCCTATCAATACGAAATATACCGTATCAATAAACAACTTCCATAAGTTTCTCAATGATGATTCATCTGTATGACTGCTTATTGAGCTGAACTTGGAGATAAATCAAAAATCTTTCATAGACAGGCTTTGCTAAAGCAAGACATCTTCCTTCTTTTGTGAAGTGTTGGTAAATGTAAGCTCATAGGTAATTGTTTCAGTTCACTAACAAAAATTAATTGCTGGCACAGCTATGAAGTTATTACGGCTTCAGATTCTTCCATAATCTATGCAATTAGAACACACTGAACTGTTTGAACCAGAACAGATTCAGCCTTTCATTACTATGTTAATAATTTTCTTGCTAAGCGTAAAAATACGTTTTCACAGTAGTTACCTGGAACTGGAAATCATGTCTAAAAACAAGCAAACAATACTTTAAAATAACAATTATCCGAATTGTATATTAAATACCATTTTATACCATGAACACAGTTTTCAACAACAAAATGCTCTCACCTGAACTAACTTAAACATTTCATCTTGGAGCATCTGCCTGGCCGTTTCTGATGTGTTCTGTTTCTCTTCTGTTGGGACTTTTTCCTTGCTGTTTTCCTTTTTTGCACAAATTGAAGTACTGGAGATAACACTTGATCTGCTTGACACAGCAGAAAGTGAAGGCTGACCGTGACTTACTGAAATCTCTCTGTTACTTTAGAATAAAAAGAATAAAATTGCTAAAAACACTCACAGCTCAGAACACTTACAGTAGGTTGTCTTAGATCAATCCAGAAAATGTTAAAGATATCTTGATTTATCTAAAATATAATTAATTTCTAAGAAAAATTTAACAATTAACACTACACAATCTTCACTGGAGAACACATACACCTTTTTTTTCCTAGTGTTTCCTAACATGCTGAATGGCAAATAACAGTCAAAGTCATAAGATCTACACAGTTTTTAGTCACAGGGTGTTGGAAAACTGGCTTTTCTAGAATTAGAGAAGAAAACAATAGTGACAGGAAAAGGTCCTGCTAGTCATAAAAACCAAAAAGATAAAAGAAAATGAAAATGAATATTATTAGCTGAAATACAAAAGATGGCACATTTACTTTCACTTAAACAATTAAATGTGCCTTTACCCCCTTGGATAATTAAAACGCATCAGAAAAATCACAGATTACAAAATAACTAATCTAAGATGTATCGGATGATATTAGAGTATTTTCCAACTAATTACACCTTCTTGTCAGTACTCTAACAAGTTAGATTCATGTCACAGACTGAAAAAAATGCAAGAGTCTGTGCTTCACAAAGATTAAGGCATGTAAATGTTTCAGAAAGTTTACTCAGCAATACTACATGCGGGTACAAATATTTTGCAATCAAAGGTAAAATCATGTTACTTGAGACTAAACAGCGTTTTATTTATTGGATAAAACACTATAGTTCATCTTACCTGGTATCCTCAGAATTTTGTTCTAAAGAGAATGATTGAGAAATGTTGCTAGTAGCAACCTCAGTTATGCTTCAAAATAAAACAACAGAATCAAAAAAAAGTATTGTAAAATGTTGCAGTAATTTGTTGTGTTCTCCCCCCACCCCTCCATTTTATATGCAAACACTTTCATATATTTAAAGCAATGTTAGCTGAAAGCCACCTTATCAGAACTATACTGATCTGTATTGCTTTGATTATTGTATTATGCTGCAATTTGAGCTAGCAAATATTGACAATGCTTTGTCTCCCTAGCAAACAGTAACTGAATCAAACAAAAGCATGGAAAGAATTCTGCCTGTTCACAACAACAGGCAAAAAAATAGGCTGATCTGAGCAGTTAAAAGAAGAGAAAATACAATAAGCAATACAGTTAATATGATCCCAATGTAAATTACTTGAATTTAAGTTGTGTAAAACATCTCCCTCTCTCCCTCCCTCCCTCCCTCCCTCCAAGATAATGAATTTATGACCTATAATCATTTTCATCTCTTTCTTCTAAACTGTAGTTAAGCAGTTAAATTTCCCCCTGGAATTTGTCTGAATATACTGCTCCAATTTCAGAGAAGGAGGAAGAATTTTCTATCTGAAAGCCTTCCCAGTTATTCTCCAGTTACATACTTCAACCAGAAAGAAAATACTAGCCCTTACCACAAACCACACCTCTATTATCTGTTCATTACTAAACCAACCACTCATCCAAACAGCACCTTGTGTATGTGAAGTGCATATTCACATGGAATAGAACATGACTGAAATTTTGTTCCAGTCTATGAGTTTGTTGCTACAAACAGTAAGAACCCATTCAGATTTAACGGAATACCATAATTAGTAGAACTATTTTAAATGTTTTTAAACAAAGTCAAAGGTGAATTAAAATAAAAGGTCTCTCACACATTCTGTTCAGCCTTTCTTTCCTTTGCTTTTTTCATTTCTTGGTCTTCTTGTGAATCATCTACAACTGTATTGGAGATGTGCTGGAATATAAAGAGATGTGTCTGAACTTGTAAATTTTATATTCCCCTTCTTCAATAAATTATTATTGTATTAGCCCAAGTCAAACATATTTTTCACTAATCAGTCACTTAAAAAATCTAACAGAAATAATCAAAATTACACACATTACTGAGGACAGCTGCAGTCATTATTATTTTTTTCTATTTTCAAATTTGCATCCATATATAGTACCCTGAAAATGAATTCTGCTAATCTCACATCTCCTGTTAAGGATGAAAGTGGTGTAACAAACTTTATTTATACAAGCTACTCAGAAACAAAGAAACTGAAACAAATCCAGGACCTCACATATGCCACAGATTCACTGTAGTTAATATGCAGTAATACACAGTGGGGAGCTGAAGATCACAATTCTTTTACTGGTTCTAATTCTATTAACAGCAC
>VXAB01005738.1:0-11076 GCA_013399175.1 Odontophorus gujanensis | reverse complement strand
ATTAAATCACAGAATCACAGAATTGTAGGGATTGGAAGGGACCTCTAGAGACCATCTAGTCCAACTCCCCTCCCAAAGCAGGTTCCCTAGCCCAGGTTGCACAGGTAGGCGTCCAGGCAGGTCTTGAACATCTCCAGAGAAGAAGACTCCACCACCTCTCTGGGCAACCTGTTTCAGTGCTCCATCACCCTTACTTCCCTTGTCCTGCTCACCACACCATTTCTGATACAAGCCATGATGCCATTGGCCTTCTTGGCCACCTGAGCACACTTCTGGCTCATATTCAGCCAACTGTCCACTAGCACACCAAACTCCCTTTCCATGAGGCAGCTTTCCAGCCACTCCTCCCTCCCCAAGCCTGTATGGTTGCCTGGGATTATAGCTACCAAAATGCAGGACCCCACACTAGTTTCTGTTGAAACTCGTATGGTTTACCTTGGCCCATTGATCAGTCTAACCAGGTCCCAATATAGTGCCTTCTACCCTCTGGCAGATCAACATTCCTTCCCAACTTTGTGTCTCCAGCAAATGACAATTTGTTAAGCTGCCCAAAGGTTCAAAGTTTATTCCTGCATACTAACAATGTTTAGTTTTTGAAATATTAATGGGTATAAAAGGAAGAAAATGGCATTTATATATAAAGTTCTTAGCTATCTATTCTAGCAGTATTTTCATGACTTCCACTACCAGTGTTAACATTTTCTTTCTCTGAGATTTAATGGACAACAATAGTATCAGCATTAAGTGAATCTCCTCTCTCCTCCTACATCTTTCATATATCACTCACTCTGTAGCATGCTGTACATCATGTAGTGAGGCTATGACTGCACAAACCCCTTGATCACGGGGCTCTATCTGCTGTGTTCTGCCATCTTACAAGCACTCTTTGCTAGCTACCAGGTGGGCTTTTTTTACTCATCTGTTACTCTTTGTTTTACTTTATACCTCTATGGTCACTCACTTGTTAATTTATTGAAGGAGATGTTAAAAACAAATGTGTGAAGGGGCTACCTTCCCCTTGAGAACATCCTATGATTAAAAAAAGGAAAAAGGATTAGCTGAAATCAGGCAAATTTTAAGAGCTTTTCATGCTTTTCCTTTTGATTAGCCATTTCTCTATCTACCATGCCCCTTGTCTGAGAGGTTTGCAAACATCTCCCATCAGGGGTTGTACATCCCATTTTTTCCTGTTTGTTCTTGCTTTGTTTTTCTATTGGGCCTATCAGGGCTCAGATTTTGATGTGAATGGCTGATGTACCACAGTTTTAATTTTTTTTTGTAATGTAGCACTACTTACTGATAATGCATTCCCAAAAATAATATGCCTTCTGCCTATAATTACCTTTTGGTTCCAATATGCCATTCTTGTAGTTTACTGTAAAGAGTCTTGTAGCAGCAACAGTGAAAAACAGCAAAGATGACCCAGAAGATCTAAGTTTGATACAAACACCAGGATTTCTCATTTATGTGTGAACTTATTCACAGCTCAGTGCTGCTTTTTGCACCACTCAGCAGAGAGATCTTTCTGTCAGCTGTTGGTTTTATTCTGTCTCCCCTCAACAGCTGGAGACATTACCCCCCTTCCACCCACTGTCTAGAGGGCACTCTATATACTGTCTTAAATAAACAATTTGAAATAGGGCATGAATTCTGAGGCATAAAAAACGAGCAGTGGTTTCAGATGTCCTTTAGTTTCACTAGAAAAAAAAATATCAGATCCAAATTTCATCCCCCTTTCATCTTCTTCAAACAACAGACAAATCAAAATACATCCCATTCACATGAATCATTACAGATTCTGTATCTGACTCCTGTTTCTCTCCACCCTCATACATAAGTACTAATTAGAAATTCAGCTGTTGCTTGCTCTTTAGCTCCTACTGAGTGCATCTTTTCTTTCCAGCTTTCTTAACAAAATCTTGTCCTAGCACTTACATTATATTCTTTGATTCCCATACACATAAAGTTTATTCTCCTTCACTTACTACAAATGGCTGCTCTTAAATTCTATTCTCTTGCTCATTGTTTTGATCTCATTATCACTTGCTGAATCCCTCCAGAAATTTCCAGTATAATATCACATCAAACTTAAGATTTTTATTATTCTTTCCAAAACCTAATCTTATCCCAAATTATCCTCTCTTTCAAAATTCATCCTGACTCTTACGCTTCATTTATTCTACCAGTGTTCTAAGGATTCCAGATAACAGCAAAATATATGTGTACACACATATAGCTTCTGACATAAAGTTCCCTAAACATAATCTTTGAGTATCCTGTACTGTTGTCATTCAAGTAACTACTCCTACAGTAATGCAAACTTCTCTAGCAAGCCATCTAGATGTGTAAACAAACAGTGCACTTGTATTTAATTTCTCTTCCCTCCTGCTTATTTTGTTATCCTTAGATGATGAATTCACAGCAAAAGAACTTTTTGCTGAGAAGAGACAATGTAATCGGTAATGCTTCAAGGCAGTGGCTTGAGCAGCTCAGTTTGAGCCTTTACATTCTCAGCATACTCATGAGGGCAGGCACAGAGTACAACTGATGTTGAGAACAGAAAACTTCAACATATTGACCCACCTTGCTGACATAAGAGCAATTATGGAGTTTAATGGTCCATATAGACCAGATTATACAGCATACTTTTAAATTAAATCAGAATTTTAGAAGGATTTATGTGTTTTTTGACTTACTAGAGCCTGTAGTTTTGGTCAAGTTTTCTTTGATCTTGGTATTATTGTTAAAAGTGTTGAGCAAAAGAATTATTTTATCTCAGTGTGACTGTACCTCTAAAACAATATTAACTCCATTACAGCACTACCATGGTTATTAATAATGTTATCTTTCCAGTAATAGTGCATTTAAGCTTCATTTAAAATTATGCCATAGGAGTTCTAGAGGAGTAGCAAAGCCAACAAGGATCACATTAAGCCTCTTGTTTCAATGTGTGAGAAGCATCATTTAAATTTTTCAAGCCAAGTCTTGGCATTAGCTAGGGGGAACTTGGCTTTGCTCAAAGGAACAGCCTTCTGTCAACGTCAAGAATGATACTAAAGAGTAAAAACAGTGAACACAGAAGGCTGCACTGAACTTCTAAGTTAGAAACAAACAGTGAGCAAAGATCAACATTTATCTGAGCTTTCCATTTATTTCCTCTGTTGCAGACATATTAATATGTATGACATGACTTCATGTTGGTATGTACTCTAGCAATGGAACAGAATAGTAACAGAGAAAAAAAAGAAGGAAATCCAAGTATATTTTAAATTGAACTCATGTCTCTGCAGAGAAATTAAAGTATCTATTTTTTGGTATAAATCTTGGAAATCTCAGCTGTGTAAGTCACATGCGGGGTCTATATTAACCATTCAAAAGTTTTTGTCAGTTCCATATGAAATATTCGCTCATAGTCTGTTTCTGAAGTTTAAAGTACAATTCAGGTGACACTGTTACAGCCTTGACAGGAGGAAAGCAGAACATTTGAAATGTCAGTAAATTTTCAACAGGAAGAAATACATTCTTGTACATTAATCTATGACATGGATGTTTGTGAAAACTACTGAATCAAAGAATAAAGCCCTTCTTTTCTCCAGAGGGCACTGGGAACACAGCATAACATCCTCACACAGCCTCACCAATGCTCATTTGAATGACTACTTCAGCTAAGAAAGCAAATGGTCATTTATACACAGTCTACTCCATGCTTGTACTAGTGCTGTATGATGCAAGTTTTTGTGCAGTTTTGTGGTATGGAAATGCAACTACTAGACTTATTTCCAAACGTATCTTCTTGTAAAAGAAACCCCACTCCTGAAGATAAGTTTCTTCTGGCTGTAGTTTAAGAATTAATGGCTATACCACCTTGTGTTTCTGAAGCACCTAAGGTAGAAGGGTATCTTCTAGTTTCTGAGGTGTTCCAAAAAATCAAATATTTGTAAATGACTTATAAAGAAAATTGAGTAAGCAGTAATGTGATAGTGACAATTTGTACCCCACAGTCACCGTAGTCATAAAATGAGAGCTCACAAGGAGAATTCTATGAAACACTCATTACCCATACAGTTCTTGCAGCTAATTCTTGGAAGGCTGGCTAGTCATACATTACTGGCTTTAGTCCTTGTTTCCAGCTGTTACATCATATTAAAAACAACTAAAAATACATTAAATACTTCTCCATGCAAGCAAGTTTAAAAGCTTCTGCAGTTTTCACGTTACACAGTGAAAGTAGAAGAGATGTTTGCAGAGTTATGAACAGAAGCAATGTAAATAAATAAATAAATAGCAATCTCTCTGCTAAAGCATGGCCTCTGGTAGGGAAAAAAATAAAAATAAAACAACCAAAAAAAACCCTGACAAGACTTTTTTTTTTGTCAGAATTTCATTGTGTTTTGAATATTTTAAACTGCACCAGATGTTCAGAGTCCCAGTTCAGTAACACATTCATTCAATCAAAGATCTAACCAGTATCTTCTGATACAGTTTGGTCTGTGCTTATGTATTTCATTTAAATCAAAATCTCTATGCCGAGGAAATAACTGACATTTACATCAGATATTTATAAAAATTCAATAATACATGCTTTCTAGTAATTAAATGCTGTACTGGGAAATAGACTATGCTAAACATGGTTCCTTATGACGCTAAAGGGTATAACTTCTTGGAATCATGGACAAATAAAATGTGCAAATACAATAAAATGTATTTGAAGGGAGCTTAAGTGGAGCGTAAGAATTATAATTTATTACAGTTGGAACACATCTAAATGGCAAACAATACCTTGCCCTGGTTAGGAAAAAAAATGGTGGGGTAGTTGGGAGACAGGACTCAGTAGGATGACCTAAGCAAATTACTCTAATGTTTAGTAATGGAAATTAAGTTATTTTCCCAGAACTATTTTGTTAAGCAACCCTTGAAACAAATTCCATGTTACAATGAAAAATGCATGACAAAATTAGGACACACAACTACAAACATTAGACCTCTGTCAGTCTGTGATGGAAGTGGCAAAGAAGCACATTAATGTATCTCACCAGTGGCTACACACTGCCAGTTGATAGCCTGTATGCTGCTATCCAGGTACGTTCATGAACTTCATCCAGTGAGCCAAACACAATATTCAACGTGTTTGATCCATTGTCTAAGTAAGGTATTAAGTGACAGGCAAGCAAGAAAATAAGTCTAACAGAAAATAAAGAGTACAGGCAAGACAACTGCTACTTTGTGTAATCGAGTGTTATCAGAATTTTCAAAGAGTTCTGGAAAATAAATAATTCTAATAGCATATTTGCAAATATGAACACTTCATTTATTCCATACTCTTCAGGTCCCTGACTTTCTTTCCTGTCTTCTAAAAACAATATATTTATATCATACTTGCACAATATTGAACGTTCAACACATTCACATTCCTGATCTTTTCTTTTACAATTTGGTCACAGTGTGACTTCCTGTTTTGAATTATTTTTGGTAGCCTTATTTTTTTCACAACTTGGAGGGTCCTAGGCCTCTAATAAAAGCCGCACATCATACAGAGGATTCAGCTTGCATATATTATGACATGGGACAGCAGAATCAAGGATGTCTCACCTTAGACCAGTCTCCCATTCTCCAGACATAGCACTTGGAGTAGTCCTCACAGTCCTCTGCTTCTTTAGGTCTTGTTGACAAAACACATTTCTTGCGGGGATTGGTGCATCTCACAGTTCGATGACGTACTCCCTTACCACACTTTACAGAGCACTGTTGGAAAAATATGTTTTTCAGGTTTCTACAAAAGCCTTCTGCCAGAGACTTCTGCCAAGCTATTGTAAGTACTTTAGGACTTCAATGATTTCCTGACTTTCAATCCTTGCACAGATACTAGTTCTAAACTAGAACTAACAAATGAACAAAAATCCTTGTATGGGGCAGAATGATCACTTTTAGACTTATATGTGAAAATATATAATTTGATGAAAAATATTTGCTTAACAAAAACTAAGCCTTAAAAACTGCATTTGGATAAGGGAACATTTAGAGAAGAAGCGGTAAAATAAACATTACAGTAAAATATAATGCAATCTTTGTTTGAATAATTTAAAGAAATATAATAAAAAAAAACCACTAAATAAAGTTCACAAGACATGAAGCAATTGCAAATAAACTCCATTTTTATAAGAAGAAAAAGTTAAAATAGAAAAGCACGTACTCTAACCAAGAATCCAGACTGAATTTGAAAATTCAAATTCACGGCATATACAGCATGTGAAAACTCTCCTCAAGTTCCATGGAAGGTCTTAGTGTATGCTTTTTTTTTCTGCTATTCCCACTTACACTGCCAAAAATTATGCCATTTCCTTCTTAAAACATTATCACTGCTTTTGATCATCCCACCGCTTGCAGATCTAAACTCTCATTTGCCAAGCCAATCGTAACTGCAGGAAGCAGTAATGGCTAGCTTCCAGTTCAATGGTGATAGTAGGAATGTCCATGGGAAACACCTCACTCTTCAAAATACATTTACTGATTCCAGCAGAAATGTGCTTATTTGTTTGTTGTCTCTCAAGTGAAACAAATCAACTAAACCACATGGGTTTATTTCTCAGACCACTGTAAGCATGTATGACACATCCCACCATCAACTTTCACATTATAAACCCATGTATCAAACTAGTATCTGCTGCTATTTACTCCTTTTATCTCTATCTCAGCATTTGCCTTTTCTTTTTGAAAATATTCCCTGTGCTGCTGAGCAGAGAAACCCAAACAAAGCTCTGTACCCACATTCAGAAGCTGCTATTCTTATTTTGAGCCTGGAGGGACTCATAGCACAGCTCAGAATTACTGTATTCTTCCAGTGGAGGGAGAAGCTTTAAATAACCCCTTCAGCTTTTCCAGATGGCAGTGATAACAACTCCCTTCTTCCTCCACAGTCAATTACTTTAGGAATTAGTATAACTTATTAGAAGAAGAAAATCAAATGAACATACAGCCTGCACTATTGCTTCAGGGTAAGTGGATCCAAAATTATCTTATTTACAAGCCCTTTGACTCAGTGCTTGTGCTGCTCTTGGAAGATGGAATGGAAGGGAATGTCCTTTTTTTGCAAGCAGCTTCCCTCCCGGCCTCTCTGAAGTAAAATGGAAGCAACAATCTGATCAACATCCCTTGGTACAAAAGTACCTCACAGACGCTCATAGCCTGAACCCGCATTTAACGAGTAACAGTTTTAATTCCTCTTACCCCTAGTTACCCATTACTACAGTCAGGATATATCTGATTATATGTGCTTGAAAATTGGCCAAAAGAAACTGTTCCAGGACATTAACTAGGTAAAATGTAGTAGTTCTATACAGCTTGTTTTCCTAGTCCTGGTCTTTTTGCTAAATCTCTGCATGAGGACCCTGAAACACATTTTGCTCGCGAAAGAACCCCTACATTTTCAGAAAATACCAATGCATAAATAATCACTGGGTCTGCTTATATAATAAATGCAGCACCTCAGACCAGACTCCGGCCTCCCAGACAGTCATGCAGTCCTGGCCTTCACAGCGCTGTGCAGACGCAGGCTTTGGCCCAAGGCAATCTCTCTCCCTTGCTCTGATCAGGGTCCCATTTCTGAGCTGCTGTGTGCAGGCTATTTGTCTGTTTTGTGTCCCTTTTCCACATGTCCTTGAACATGGAGTCCATTCAGTCATCATCCATCTAGAAAGAAATACGGGCAATACAATAAGAAGAAATCAGGATGGAAAAAGACCCATTATATCACTTATTCTCTTGCTTACCACTACATTCTTAGTCAGGATACACTTATGAATGTTATCTTTCCTTTTAATTTAACATTTTGCACTAAATAGAGCAATTACCAATCTAAAATGTTTTCAAAATAAATACTATTCTGTGTTTCTATTAATATGTTAATGTCTACATCATCAGTTTCCATGTTTTCAGAGTACTCTCTTGTCATTACAAATCTAATTAGAAAAGCTCCAAAATAGTGTTACATGTTTCATATATGACTGACTACTGATCAGCCTTGCATTTTCTATCTCTATGACTACCTACATGTAACATCTACGCCCCAGGTGTAAGCCCATCATTTTTTTGGAAAAGGCTCAATTTCAGAAAAGAATCACTTCGGTTTGTTGTTCTGGAGGAAGCAGAGGAGCTCAGAGTTTTTCATGTTCTTTAGAATCAGGCCTAACTCAAGTTCTTGGCTTAAATCACAGCAACAAGTGAGGCTGATGATGCAGCTTGGCAGAGCCCATACACCTGGAAAGTAATCATTCTAGAAGATAATTTTCCCGAAATGTTCTACAGCTCCAGACTCTCGCCATACATCCCTAAAAATCAGAAGTTCTGCCATTAATGAAGTACACAAGTTTATCCCAGGAGGTTAGACTTGCAAGGGAGATCTTTAGGAAACTGAAGTTTATCAAATCTGTTCCAACCTTCTGTCACACACATTTATTGTAAGAAAACTTAATATTTAACTGAGATTTTTCTATTAGTAGTCTAACGTCTCAATTTACAATTCACAGACTGCCTAAATAAAGCAACAGAATTTAAGGTATTTGTTCAAGTGCCATTAATAAACAACCAGTCCTGCAAGCATGTGCTTTAAGTACATTTCTGTTGGAAGCTAATAACATTAATTTTGTAAAAATTGTTAATAGTCTATTAAAAGCTGAACCAGGATACCTTTCTACCTGTCACAGCACAGTATTTCCACATAGCAATTAATTACAGCTAAATTTTTTCATTCAACAAGCTGAAAAAGGTAAAGAAGATTAAAAATACATCCTTGACAATACCTCAGAAGGATGTCACACTATTTCATTTCAATCAATTCAGTGTGCAGTGTAATTAATAAAATAAAATTATAACCTGGTTAAGCATGCATATAAGTGAATAGAAATCTACTGTTAAATTGTCTGTGGAAACACAAATGTCAGTAGTTCAGCCTTACTTAAAATGTACTACAAGTTGTATTTTATTGATCTTAGTATTTCACGCTTTCTTGTAAAGCTATGTCTACTGGTTCATTTTACATACTTTCTTTACTAATACTTGCATTACATTTGCTTTGCATTATTTTCTTTGAAAATTTCATCTGCCTCTCCTCCGGAAAGCATCTGGAGATCTGTCCCCAGTGCTAACTCCCATTGCTGCCAGTTAACTACCTAAGAGCTCTTCTCCCCCTCCTGTAAGGTGGCACACATGTGACCTAGGTCTGCACAGGAGCTGGGGTCTTCCTCAATCATGATTCTTAGCTGTCACTCTGGCAAACGATGGCAAGACCTGCAGCGGGTTGTCATGTCAGCCAGTCCAGCCATTGTCAGGGACAAGTTGCCAACTTGGCTGCAGGGACATCTACCTCCTGGAGAGAAATTCAGAGAAAAAAGCTCCTTTTGCTTCTTTCGCCATCCAGCCATCTCTGTACAGTTCTCTATACAGATCCTCAGACAAAAGGACCAGAGAGGCAGAAGAGAAGGGAAGGCTCTCTATACTTCAAGTTAAACCAATGAAGAAAATCTAATTAACAGATTGTTATTCATTTGTTTACTACTTAGTGTATCCAGAACTTCTGAGTGTTTTTAAAGGAGTGTAGCTCTGACTCAACAAAAATCTAACATATTATAATCTAACAAATTATATACATATAATCTAACAAATATCTAACATATAATTATAAGCATGTGATTAAATCCATCTTTACAAAAACAGCAATTACATTTTTATTTAACTGTAGATATCAGCCAGTGAGAACTGCTACCAAGGAAAGGAATAAGCTGCTTTACTGAATTATAATGGATTTAGAGCTGGTAGAAGGAAGGGTTCTCCTTCATTTAAACTTAAGAGATACAATATGAATTTTTCCAGGGTCCTCCATATTTCAGGCTATAACCTTTTGGAAATGCAGCTTTACTGCATATTGATTGCCAGAGGCAGTAAATGCTCCTGAGATTTTTACATTTAGATGTCAGTCTGATATAACCAAATCACTATTACCTGGTCTGGCATGGCTGCTCATTGCACTTTCGGATCTGTGGTTCAGGTTTTGTTAAATATTTGCACTTCTTGTTGTCCACAAGACTGATATTCTTGTTCATAATCTTTGTGCAAGAGACTGTTGTTTTTCTTTCACCTAGTAAAAGATAAAACAGGTATGCAGAGAAAATAGGAATATGCAACTTTGTTAAAAAGGAATGCAAAAGCTATCTTTATATCAGATGCAGTCATTTTATGTTCAGTTCAGCAAAAAGAAGTGAAAAATGCAGACAGCAGTGAGGCTAAGGGAGATATTAAACTCTACAGGAAACAATGTATTTTCTTAATCCAGTATTTTCATACCAGTGCCATTAAAATATTGCTCCTTTACTCCTGTAACAAGTCATATTCCAAACCCCACATCTTATTGCCATAATTGTTTCCCTCTCAACCGCCAAGACCTCAATGTTGCAAATAGCTTGTGGAAAAATCACACAGAAAGAAGACGTTTTCTTGTTAAGTCAAAGGAAGGGAATGACAAATCCTGCCTCTCTATGTTTCTTGAGTTTATCAGTTCTGCTGGGTTTATTAGCATATTGGCAGGTGTGGCCAGCACTCGGGTAAAGCGAATCAATCACTCTTGCAGCCTTCAGAAATGAGACTGCACTAAAGAAAAAAGGCCATACAACTGATCTGATCTGTAGTGTATCCATTCAGGAAGCCATTTACTTCTGGTGGAGACCAAATGCATGTTCTGTTACATAAATGTCGCTTTGACAGATGGGCTGACACTCAATTCTCTTCAAGTGGAACAGGTAGGAAATAAGAATTGAACACAATAATTACTACAAGCAGTAGCTTGTAATCAGAGTATAGTATAGTTTTTAGAAAATTAGCAAGCCCTGAATTAAAGTCTTCAGTTAGTAGAAAATAACTTCATAACCACTTCTTCCTGTTTCTGTCTGGAAGTTTATTGACAAACAGGGTGTGTGCAGAAGCAGGGCAGACCCAAGAATGCAGAATTTAATAGTGGTTAGAAATGTGCTTCCAGATCAAGAAGCAAAGTTGTATGTAATCATTATCTGTGTGTCATGGTTTTATGAT
>VXAB01005737.1:18009-47256 GCA_013399175.1 Odontophorus gujanensis | reverse complement strand
ATATATATATGTACATATATATAGTTTATTTATTTATTTTCTGGAAAGTCCTCTGGATAAGAATGTGAGCTAAAAGGACAGAGCAGATACACCTTTCCAAAGTGCCATATTAGTATATTGCTTTTGGTATACGTAAGTACTTGTTTTGTCTTCTGTAGTACCTCATGACTTTAGATTCCTGTCTTACAGAAGTTGCAGGTAACCAAAATACTAAAATCCGAAGTGGTATTATTACACCACTTCAACGAACTCCTTTAAACTTATCTGCAGAAAGTTTCCAAGGTACTCAGAGATATTTAACACAAGAGTCCACTGAGGAGTAAAGATGTAAACACTAAGGTTTCTCAAACTTAATTCTTTTTAGAATATAAATATAAGTGATTTACTGATTATTACTGGAAATCTAGAATCATAATAACACAGAATGACTTGAATTGGAAGGGATCCCAAGGATCATCAAGTTCCAAACCCCCTGGCACAGGCAGGGCCACCAATCTCCAGATCAGTAACTAGATCAGGTTGGCCAGGGTCCCATCCAACATGGTCCAGGGATGAGGCATCCACAGCCTCTCTGGACAGCCTGTTCCAGCACCTCACCACTCTCTCTGTGAAAAACTTTCCCTTGACATCCAGTGTAAACCTTCCATCCTTGAGCTTAAAAACATTCCCCCTTTGTCCTATCACTGTCGAATCATAAAAAGTTGATTCCCCTCCTTTTTTATAATCCTCTTTTAAGTACTGGAAGGCTGCGATGAGACCTTCTTGCAGCCCTCTCTTTTCCAGGCCGAACAAGCCCAGCCCCCCTCAGCCCGTCTTCACAAGAGAAGTGCTTCAGCCCTCTGATCATCTTCATGGCCTCCTCTGGACCCGCTCCAACAGCTCCACATCTTTCCTGTATTGGGGGTCCCAGACCTGGACGCATTACTCCAAGTGGGGTCTCATGAGGGCAGAGTAGAGAGGGATAATCACCTCACTGTCCCTGCTGGCCACCCCTCTTCTGATGGAACCCAGGATGCTATTGGTCTTCTGAGCTGCAAGAGCACACTGCTGCCCCAAGTTCAGCTTTTCATCCACCAGGATCCCCGGATCCTTCTCCACAGGGTGGAAGTATTCTTCAAGACTGCAGATTAGAATCTGTTCACTCTCCTAGTGAATGCAGCAGAACATTGATAAATAACTGCATTTTCAAGGTGGATTTGTGCAAATGATTTGTTCTTCCATAGTAAAGATTCATGGAGAGCATCCTTCACTGTAGTATAATGTATATGTATCTAGACAGCATCAAAAGAGAGGTGGCCAGTAGAGCAAGGGAGGTGACTGCCTTTGCTCTACTCTTGTGAGGCCCTATCTGCAGTACTGTGTCCAGGCCTGGGGCTTCCAGCACAAGGAATATATGGAGCTACTGGAGAGGGTCCAGATAAGGGCCACAGAGGTGATCAGAGGCCAGGAGTGCCTCTTCTATGAAAAAAAAAGGCTGAGGGAGGTGGGGTTGTTTAGTTTGGAGAAGAGAAGGCACCCAGGGAGAGCTAATTGTGGACTTTCATTAGCTAAAGTGAGCTTATAAGCAGGAGCAGGGCCAATTTTTTATTGAGTTCAATAGTGGTAGGACAAGAGGGGATGGCTTCACAGCAAAATAAGGAAATTTAAGCTGCATATTAAGATGAAATTCTTTCCTCGAAGGGTAGTGAAGTGCTGGCACAGCTGCCCAGAGAAGCTGTGGGTGCCCCGTCTCTGGATGTGCTCAAGGCCAGGCTGGATGGGACCCTGTGCAGCCTGAGCTGCTGGGTGGTAGCCCTGCCCATGGCAGGGGCTTGGAGCTGGATTGGATTTAATGTTCCTTCCAGCCCAAGCCATTCTATGATACAGAATGACATATATAATGATAAAAATATTACATTTTTGCATTCCTTAAACTACCAAATGAGTGCTATTTGTCATAGTCTGAGCAAGCTGAACCACTTACAGGAGGAATGAAAAAATCATTTTTTAAAGGTAGTCTGCTTATTTCATTTTTCTGTAGCCCGAGAAGGCAGATAAAACACGTACATATAGACCGTATTTCACTTTCCCGCGTGTCTGTATATGTAATGAAATGTTATTTAAGAAACAGAATTAAGGTTTAATCAGAAATTGATGAAGAATAAAATATTTTAGATATTTTTCAAGAAAAGATGTAGCGCTGAGGGGCATGGATTAGTGGGCATGGTGGAGACAGATGGGTGCATGGACTAAATGATCATAGCAGTCTTTTCCAACCTAAATGATTCTAGGATTCCATGATTCTACGAATCACTGAGCCACATGAAACTTGAATCTTTAATATCATGTTATAGATACACAGCTTCACTGGCAAATATGCTAACAGACTGTGAGGAAAAACTTATTGGCTTTGAGGAGCACATATATACCAGAGAGAATCAACACAGAAAATCTGATGAAACCAAACAAACTTACGTGTATTATGAACTGCTGTACAATTATAGTTGCATATATCCATACTACTGACTGTCTCTACATTGCCACCATGAGGAAAAACATAGCCATCATCTTATTTATATCTGCAGATGCTTGTAATGATTGGCAAGGTTCTCAATAAATGTGTGTATGTGCAGTTTGAAGCAGTGTTTATATTAGTTACAATGCACATAAATAACCAAATGTACATAACTACATAGCTATAATTTATTAAGGGCAGTCAAGCAGAAAATCTTGAACAAGTAAAATTATCTGAAATAATAAACTCTGTTCAAACTCATCTTCTTTGTTGTTCTTCAAGAGATCATTCTTAAATGTACAATAGGCTTTTGCCATCTTGTCCTTTATATGCCCTATGATTTTCTTAATCATCATCGTCATCTTCCACACTAATTTCCATAATCTGTCACTTGATCTTCCCAATCCTGTTTGCTTGTGCTCTCGTAGCAGTTACTGAAGTGGGAAAGAAAGGCTTTGTAGTGAGCTATCAGCTTTTCCTGTCCACTTTTATTGACAGCTGCAGTTTTGGCTTGCGTTTTCTACAGACAGGTATAACATCTCCATTAAGAAGTAAAATTAGGTAATAGCAAAGAAAGTGGTCTAGCTTGCCTGAGAAACATAAACTACCCATGAAATACTTTCATTTTTAGTATTCTGGCACGTGGAAAGATTTGAAGACAGCTTGTGTTGCTTGAGCCTGTTTTTCCCACCTGTATCATTCTGGTCGAATGAACACATTCCTTCACTCTACAAATCTTGTGTGTGAAATGCTGTAACTACTTCAGAGAGGATGATTTTAACATGATGGGCCTTCAGTGTGGTGATTCAGATTTCTATTCATTGAAACCAGTACTTCCAATCAACTGGTTTATGAAATCGGGGACATTTACAACAATAAGTGTCAGAGAAAATGGCATTTCCAAACCAGTAGCTATTATTTGAGTAAAGTCCTTCCAATTCTGGTGATAGAGCAGAGGGAATATACTGTGTGCTTGGAGCTCAAAAGCATGTTTTTGCTGTCTTCTGCTTTCCATTTTTAAAGGTCAGCCCAGTCAGTCATAAGGCACTGCTCTCAGGATGGTGCTACCTTGTGTTTTGCTGCAATCATAGCACTGGGATGTCTGCCAGCTACTGCAGAGGCTGTCCTTGGAGCTGGCTGGATGTGGGAAAAGAAGCTGTGCGCCTGAATGCTGCATTCCCTGGAAAAAAAAACCAAAAGAATATCACATCAAAAGAATTTGTCATCTAAATCCCTTTCAAAAACTATACTGAGAGCCCTTACCAAAACGAAGTGTTGTTTATTCATCATGAAGAATCAGCAAGAAGAGGTCAGCATTAAAAAAAAAAAGGGACCTAGTCTTGAAACCGCATGTGTCCACAAAGTGTATTTCTTCTTTGTTTGGATATTTGTGAAAAAGCTGACTATGAACTACAAGGACTGTATTGGGCTTTTGTCTTTTTTGTTGTCATCAATGCTGCAAATGGTTTGCCACCTGCTTTGACTGTTTGTGCCATGCCTGCACATGGGTACTCAGAGGCATTCAGGAGAATCAGTTGCATCAGTGCACTGAAGTAAAACTGTGGGACACTGTGGCCAAATATTCACATTTGCAAAGCCAGTAGGTCTAGCTAGGAATTTTTAAAACTGACAATGGGTATTACTTTTATGTTT
Source organism: Odontophorus gujanensis (assembly GCA_013399175.1). NCBI lineage: Eukaryota > Metazoa > Chordata > Aves > Galliformes > Odontophoridae > Odontophorus > Odontophorus gujanensis. Next base: position 43,109 of record VXAB01005737.1, on the reverse strand, counting down.
AAAAAGACAACATAAATTATTCAGTTACATAGGAAAAACTGGTGCTTCATTAGGTGCAAACAGACTACATAATGTTGAAGTGCCTCAGTACCATTCCCTACAACTAAAAATATTCTACCTGAGATGAGGAAAAATGGAAATGTTAGTTAGCAGCAGGTAGTGACCTTCTATGACCCATGTAATTTACTGTGTGAATATTCTGCTCCAGGTTTGTTTTCTGCTCCTGTGGACGAAAAGACTGCATAATTTCTTGGCTCCTATACATGCACCACGCTGCAGATACATATCAGATTTCCTCCAGGTCTGTCATTTAGAGATATTGATTTATATTTCATCGTAATATCTCTGTAATTATGATAGAAAATCTGTCCTGTAGTATTAATACTGAATGAAATAAAACTCAATCATTGGAAATAGTCTGCAAGTAGAAAAAACAATCTCTTTTTGTCCCAAATCCAAGTAACAATATTACAGTAACATTGCAGTATCTTTATTCAATTGCATTTTAGTAGTTTGTGAAGGTGGCTTCTTTCCAGTTATTTCCGTAGTTTAAAGTACTGCTATGCTGTACTTAGAGATCTATGCTATTCAGTAACTCCACTATCCAAGAGGGTTTTTATCTTTTAGAATACAATGTAGTCTGAGCCTACAGTAGTAGTGTGGTTCTGCAAGCTGTCATCTGATGATGTGGAGACCTGACAGGTCTTCAAGGGACATAATGCTGCACAGTTTATAACTGTAAAGAGTATCATTTATGAAAAAAAAAAAAAGAAAAATAAACTGTGCCACAGAACAAATCAGTCTTACAAATTTAGCTCAGAAATATATGTAACTGTATGCAAAGTGGCAGACATCACAGTTTTGTTTTTATTTTCGCACCTCAAAGGCATGTTCTGTGGCCTTTTGTTTTCTTGAATTGTGTTGATGGCTGTTCATTTTCCGTTCTTTCCTTTGTAGAATCACAGATTCACCTAGGTTAGAAAAGATCATAAAGATCAAGTCCAAGTCCAAGTCAATTAACCTGACCTACTGAGTTTCATCATGTCCTTACTGCCGTGTCCATGTGAGCCACACATCTCTTAAGTACCTCCAGGGAGGGGAACTTCACCACTTACATGGGAATCCTGTTCTAATGTTTGATCCTCTGCATGAAGTTCTTCCTAATGTCTGGTCTAAACCAGTCCTGGTACAACTTCAGACACTTCCCTCATATCCTACCATTTGTCACCTGAGAAAAGAGACTGGCACTCCCTTGCTGCAGCTTCCTTTCATGAATAAGCAGAAAGAAATGAGGTCTCCCTGAGCCTTCTCCAGACTACACAATCCCAATTCCCTCAGCTGCTCCTCATAACTCTTGTTTTCTGCTCCCTTTCCCACCTTTGCTACTATTGTCTGAATGCGCTAGCAACTCAATGCCTTTCTTGTAATGAGGAGCCCAAAACTGAACATAGTACTTGAGGCGCAGTCTCACCAGTGCCACATACAAGGAGACAATCACCTCCCTGTTTCTGCTGGCTGCACTATTTCTGATTCAAGCCAGGATGCCATTGGCCTTCTTGGACACCCGGGCACACTGCTGGCTCGTGTTCAGCTGGCTGTCAGCTAACACCCCCAGGTCCTTTCCCGTGTGACAGCTTTCCATGCACTCTGCCCCAAGACTGTACCACTGAATGGGGTTGTTGTGACTAAATTACAGCACCCAGCACTTGTCCTCGTGGCACATCATACAATCGGACACAGCCCATCAATCCAGCCTGTCCAGATCACTGTGCAGAGAGGGATCCTGATGATTCCCTGCAGTTGCATATCCTCTATTCCTTTACCTTCAGAAGCTATCAAGGCTGAATTCTGATTTCCTCATTGAAATAGTCTATGGAATTTTTCTAAATACACAATGTATCCAGATTTTCGTTTCTTTTCTCAGCAGCATTGCATACATCTTCTGTGTTACCCCGTCTTATATTTTATTTCATATCTGGACAGTTTTAAGTGCTTTAATACCTACACATGCATATAAATAAGCAAATCAGATGTACTACTATGCGTTGAAAAGAGATCTTAAGTATGATAAGGAGTTGATGTAATATAAAATATAAATAGCAGTAAAGTAAGGCTACACAGAGAACCTGTTAAAGATTGCTGAAGATTGCTTATAGAACCTATAATAATTTCAAAGCACTTAATCCTTTGCAATTAAAAGAATATATATTTGTTATATTTCTTCAAGGAAGTCCTTTTATTATTATTTAATTTTTACCCCTTCAGCACGCTCTGTTATTTTCTGTAGTACTTGCCAGTCACCGCCAGAGGGGAATGTACAGCAGTTCAACTTCTGGCCTGGGAGACAAACATTACCATCAGCTGTAAACGCTTAAAAGTCACAAACTGAGCACTTACAGAAGAAATATGAAAATCTTACAGCTCACTTTGTTTTTAATTATGAACTTTTAAAATGAGTTTTTGCTGTGACAGAGCTCTTCTTGAAAACAGAAGAAGAGGAATTATATCTTTCTTTATCTAAACATGAACAAAGAAACCCAGTCTTTTCACATTTCAAAACATTTCTAGAATGGACAGATATGATGCAAAAGTCCTGTTCTGCTGTATTTTTTAAGGTGAAAAGGTATGATTTTTATTTCTACTGATCTGTATTTGTCATTATGTTTATGTTCTTTCTTTTTTGTTTTGTTTTCCTTTTCAAATTAGAATGCTTTCTATTTAATTTAAAATATTTCTCAGTCCAGATTCTGACTCAATGTCAGATTGATTCATGCCTCTTCATCAGAATGAGTTACAAATGCGACATACACTCAGCTCCATCTCCCCTGTTCTTTTTCAGGAATTGACAAATTGAACCATACTGTACTCCTTCCTGAGCTAAGGTTTTCTGCTATAATAGTGCCTTAACTACAGAGTCTGTTCCAGCACTTAAAAAAGAAATACTGGAGGAAGACTGGAAAAAGAAAAAAAATTTGTATTATTTAATTACCACTTATTACTGCCTTCAACAGACACCACTGAATGTTTTCAGGAGATACAGCATTTAGGAGTTTATTTCATCTAAGGATTTATTCTTCAGCTTTTGATTTTTTTGTTATTATTATTTCTCCTAGTAATGACTGACCTAATATGAGTTTTCCTAAGTCACTCATAAAGTGCAGTAGCATGGAATGTCCTTGGAAACCTTTAATGAAACTGCTAGAGCATTTGTTTCAGCTGCAACATCAGCACTCTTCCAAAAGGCCTGCATTGCTGCAAGCACCTAGTGGCATTACATAGTGGCATTATAATTGTGTTTTGCTGCAGGTATCCCGTAGTCTTGCAGATATCCCTGTGTAAGGCACACAGCACAGGTGACAAGGAACTTGATCTCATTTAACACTGACCTGAACTGGAAAAACTCAGTTCCTCATTCAAAATCCTTCTTGGCCTTGCTGTGATAATACCACTGTAGATGCAATGCACATTAAACCAGCTCTGTTTTCCTCAGCTATAAGGTGAGGACTATTTTAGACTCTGCTAGAGTATGACATAGTCTCACTGTATACATTTTCTTTATAAACTGTAGGATGTTTAATTTTTTTTCTATACAGGAAATGTGTTGATGGACATGATTCTAATTTTACACTAGTGTAAATATCAGCTTAGCATATCACAAATTCAGTGTGACTGAACCAGGGCTAAAAGTGTGAGAATAAAATTATTGATGGGACATTGTATTAAAAACAATGAACTACTGCATCAGTGCAAGAAGGCCCATGTAACCTTCTGTAATATCTCTATTTCTGTGTGCTCCTCTTGGAAGCTGAGGAAAATTGCCCGTCTGAATTTATGCATTTTAGCTAGGGGCCTATGTTTTGGTGCTACAGATGTGGCTGAACTGGCTGGTAGCTAGTCTTAGTGCTCATGTTTGGGTCTGGTGCCAAGCTCTGTAGCTGTGTGAAGCTTCAGACAGCCTGGACACTCACAATGTGTATTCATCAGCACGGTGACTCCAGCAGCTATGATTTTGAAAAGAAGAGAGTGAAGGAAAGACTATTCCACTTTCTTAAAGAATTTTTTCTCTATCAGTGGGTGTCACCTGGCTCAACACTGACAATATGTAAACAAGGATTTTGTACACATAAGAAGAGCAAAACACTAAACCACAGGTTTCCAACATTTTGCCTTGCCTGGGCCACACTAAGTGAAGAGGAATTGCCTTGGGCTGCATGTAAGACATGTAATACAGTTAATATTTATAACTAACAAAACATTTTAATATTCATGGTTTTTATTAAAACTCAAAGCAAAACCCCCCAAAAACTAGCAAGATGTTTGATCTTATTTTTGTGAAACTAACACACCAGGCTGGTTCAATGGAAGTGGCTGCAATTCTTAATGAGTTCTCAAGGTGCTCATGAGAGATTTTTGGTCTAATTTTGCAATTCCTTATCCTTGAAAACAGTTGTTTTCTAATGTACTTGGTATGTACTACCAAAAAGCAATGACATGAATAAGGTGTCATTTTAAATGAGGAATATTTCTTTCTGGTAGAACAGGGCTTATAAAAGTCTGGTAAAGAGACACGATGAGATCTTTGAGAATGTCTGATTGCAACTCAGAACATTCCATTTGAAAACTGACACAAAATGCATTTGTGTTGACTGACAATGAAACTGAAAATGTATCAAAAAATTACGATTATGATTGTTATTATTTTTTTTGCAATCTTGAAACCTATACTCAAATCCCTGTATCAAAGTGGAATACATGGCTGCATTTTGTTTTTCTGTTATTATTGGGTTTGGGTTTAGCCAACGTATCACAGTGCAAACAAGTACTTGCCATCACTTGAGTTAGCACTGCATTGTGCCCCCGTGTCCCAGTTGCAGCCCAGACAGTCCCCATTACACATCGATGTTCGGTTGTTGTGAGCAATGGGTGTGCACCTGGGGCCAGGCCAGGCTACTCGAAGGGAAGAGCCACCACTGTGATGGTGTGGGGCAGTGAGTGGCCACAGGGCAGGCTGGGCCAGGCTGCAGGTTGGACATATCTGACCTAAACTGTCTTGGGAAATGTAATGAGACAAAGGAATTAGATCCATCCTGAATCTCTGAAATGAACAAGTTACCTTGTGATATCAAGAAAACCAGGGCTTGCTCAGTAAAGGAAGTGGGATATTTAAAATTTGGAAGTTGTAGATTTTACTTTTTATTTTTTAATCTTTTCATTCTAAAGAGATTGAATCTTGTTTGAGCTACTACTATTTCTTTTGGAAAATAAATTATGTCCCTAATATTTTTTTTTTCCCCACTTGTTACTCCTTCACATAATTCAAGTAGTACTGCAGACACCTGAAATTGGCACTTTTTTACTATCATAAATCAGTATTTAGCAGTACTTTCACAGTAAGTAGTGGAGAAATAGACAGACATGATACTATTGAGTACTGAGTGGTCTTAATATAAAATTCCTTTGAGAGCAATGGATTTTGAAAAACAGATAAGGAAGAAAAAGTCAGTTATTTCAGGAAAATGCATGTAAACTGAAATCAGTACATCATTTTTTCTTTTTTTCTGACCTGAAAACAGTGAGAAAAAATATGGACTTCAGATGAAGAATATTAAAAAAGAGAAGCAAGAAATTGTCTGAACTCAGGGCATGTAAAAGAACTAACTGGCAGCAGAAAAATAAATCTCATTAGAGAATTTCACCACCTTTGCATACTGTCCCTACTAGGAGTACACTATAGTTTGGGTTATAGTAGCTTGAACAGCTTGTTCAGTTTCTGCCTCCTTGACTGCTGCAATCCAAACAGCTGCCATTGCATCTGAAAGGGCAGCAGAGGTTGCTTTGGCCACTTGCCAAACACAAGAATTATCAAGAGACCTCTTGTATACTGGCTGCAAAGGGATTGTTTACTGTTTCCAGCTATATCTTCTGCTGTATAGTAATTAAATAGTAATAAAGATTACCTCTTCCTGCAATCCAGTCCTGATTCCTTCCTCCAGCAACTCTTTCCATATAACAACAAAACTTGAATGTTTTAAACTATGCAGAAATAAACAACAAAAATACTGAATGGATTGTATATCCATGTACTAGTCAGGGTCACAAAATAACCTTGTGAGCAGTTTGTACAACCATTTGTTCTAGCCCCTCAAACCTTAAATCATTAAGGTAGGATAAAACCACTAAGGTCATCTAGTGTAGCCATCAGTACATCACCACCATGCACACTAAAACCACATCCCTAAGTGCAACAACTCCACGTTTCTTTGACACCTTCAGGGACAGAAACCCTACCGCTTACCTGGGCAACACTGCTTGTGACCACTCACCAGCTGGATTGTAACTCAATTTACCACCACTCTCTGGGCCCGGCCCTCCATCCACTTCTTTACCCAGCAAAGAATGTCTCAGCACTGTGAGAATTCTGTGAGAGACGGAGTCAAAGGCTTTGGCTGCTGAAGACTAGAACCACCACCAGGTGGTTCAACTGATCACAGGAGATGAGGTTGGTTAAGCCTTTCATGAAACAATGGTGGCTGGACCTGAGTCCTGGCTGTCACCCACACACTGTGTGATCACACTCAAGATGCTCTGCCAAAGACAAAATACACTGTATTACTGGCAAGCTTCTACTATTGCCTAACAGACAAATCTAACTCAAAAAAATAGACAATGATGATCATGATTTTAGAAGCCTTTCTTCTCTTCTGCTGACATGTGAAGAGTAACATCAAGCAACAAAGATACATGGTTAGAATAAACGACGTCATGCAATTTCTTTTCACCTGGAAGAAATGGATACCGGCAGCTCTAAAGCTGCCACAAAATCTATCAACAGTTTCTTCTTTCCAAAGGAAAATGAAGGGTATGATTAGAAATTAGAATGAGTTTGAAAGCAAAGAAAGCAGTCGATGTGCAATTTTGACTAGCAAACTCAGATTTTCATGTCAGTTGAAAGAATTATGCCACATAAAAAATGTGTTAAAGAACTACCAACAGAAATAAGATTCTACACGTTGCACTTAAAATATGTAATAGTAAAGTAAAATCAGAAGTGAAGTACAGAGGAAAGGAAAAGATCCTCATAAATGTCAGTGAGTGCATATGTTGAACAGGATCAGTAACTTGATTCACACTCACTACTGTTACGGTATTTTACTTCTTCACAGTAGATTGCACAGTTAATGCAATGTGAAGTGTTGTAAAACATACGAAAAAACACCAAAACAATGTAGTTTTGGCTCTGAGCAGGTAGCAGCAACAGAGGATGACAAGGTCATTCACAAACCCATAGTTGTCTTTGAATAATGGAGCAACTAAAATTTAAGTGCTTATCATCTTCCATCACTGATCTAATTTTACAAATTTAGAGACATTGACAGCTCCAAGGGGAAATGAAATACAATTTTGCCCATGGTGAAATAGCAGCTTTTTATGAATTTATAGCAAATACTACCAAGTAGTAGAGGACAGAAACAAATGAACATTGCCAAAGGGTATTGGGAATTTAGGTATATTTTCCCATAAGGAATTTGGAACTAGGTCAGAACCGCTGCGTTAGAAGAAGTATAATGCTGAGAGTCTTGTGTACAAGACCTCCTCTTGAAAGACTAGCTCCATTGGTACTTCACTACAACAAAAGCTAAGACATGATTCACAAAGGAGAAAATCACAGCTCTTTTGACAGTAGCAACTTCCTTCGAAACCTCCCAACAGAACACCAGTTCTGCATGGTAATTGGTCTAGAGTGCAGCGAGAGGTATTCTTCCTGTAAGCACTTTCGAGTGATAGCAGAAAAGAGTAACAGGAAGAAAAGAAATAGCATAGTCACGTTTCCACATTGTTCATATTTTTGCATGATAGGATGCCTATAGCAAGGTGATTTGTTGATTTTTTTTTTTTTTTTTTTGAGCAAGACTTCTCTGGCATCTCTTATGGAACTTCAGTTTCCATCCAAAATTCCTCTTTCTTTAAAAATTATCTTCAGCTCTAAGGAGTACCACCCAAAGTATGCATTAATCCTGGTTTACTGGTTTAATCCACTGAAAATCAAATGTGCTCAGCCACATTGTCTATTTTAAAGTGTGAATTCTCCCAGTTTACTAAAAAAAATAAAAAAAAATAAAGAAAAAGGAAAAAAACCTCTAATTAGTAATTCATCAAATTTATTATTCTTCCTCAAAGAGCTTCACAAGACAGATAGCATTATCATGGTTTTACACAGCTGAGAACTGTTCGTTTTTCCAAGTTTACTTAAAAAGACCAGTAATAAGATCAGAACTCGAACCCAGGTCTCTCAAGTCTTACACTGATCCCTTTGCATGGATATAACTCTGCCAAGAAAACACAGCATGCATTGAAATGACCGGTATGAAATACATGCCCTGTAAATCTTCATTTATTTGCCATGTCCACACAGATAGTGTTCTTCCAAAACATTATCAGAATTTGTCTCAGCTTGCTAATATTGCTCAAGAAATGAGGAAACTTTGGTTCTTTTCAGTTTAGAACATACACCCACAATAAGGAGTCACTGGTATTAAGAGCTGTGCAGACATTTGAAAAAAAGAAGCATCACATAAATAAGAAAAAAAATTGAAAATTCTATTACAAAATGTAAAGGGTTCTAGCTATTTATACCCTGGAAACAAGCAATATGCAGCTCCAAACAATTGAGAATAAATCCACTTCGACAGTAATTAGAAGCTAATGGTTTCAGTGTTCATGGAATACTTGCATCCTAAAATAAGAGCTAAAGATATGTCATGGTTTTATGATTTTTGGTACTGGTATTCCACATCATAACATCATGTAGTGCATTTAGAGTTAAAGAGTTAATGCTCCAGCTCCATGGATCATCGATAGTTCCAGGTATACCTGTCTCAGAAGAGAAGAAGAACTACATTCCCCAGAGGACTTTGCGATGCTTTGCGTTTTTACGTATTTACGCTCAGAGGGGGAGATAAAAACTGTCTGTGGTCACGGGACACTCTCTTTCCTTTGGGATGGACTCAGCAGTGGGTGCTCGCTGCCGTCTCGCCTTCAGCGTTAGCGTAAGGCCTTCGGTTTATCGGACACTCTCTCTTGCTCATTTTATTTGATTCATTAGCTTTAATTCCAATTATATTGTATTACATTGTGTTATTTTGCTTTCCGATATCTATTTAGTAAATTAGCTTTCCTCCTCAGATCGTTGCCGCTGTTTTGTTTCTAGGCCCATCTCCCTATTCCCTTTTCCCCTTCCCCTTCCCTGGGGCGTGGGTCCGTGGGTCCCCCGCACCAATCGTCACGGAACCGGGCCGAACCTGCCCGTAAACCGTTGACAAGATATCGAGTACTTATCTCATACATTCAGTGGCATAAACAAAACATTTCATCTTTTATAAATGTTAAAACATTTTTGGACTTCGGTTCTTGGAAAAAAGTAATCCACCTATTCACAAACCAGAAAGTTGTACTGGCGCTTTGTGGTCTTCTTTCAAGTTTCAGAGAACAGATGAGTTCCTTTATCAACAAAAACCATCCATTCTTGTTTTTGTCCTGGCAGACATAAGGTTGAACATTAGTGAGCAATCTACCCTTGCTGGTAAGAAGTCTAACAGAGAGGTTGTGGAATCTTCCTTTCCAGACATCTTCAAAAGCCCAGTCTTGAAAAACAACCCTGGGCAACCTGCTCTGAGTGTCCCTGATAGACTGGATCAGAAAATCTCCAGAAGTCTCTCCCAGTTTCAACCATTCTGTGATTCTGTGAACATGTGAATGTGAGAACATCATGTTATAGCAGAGTCAATCCTAAGATAGATATTTGGAAGACAGAACATATGAAAACACACAATGAAAATAATAGTTGCTGACTATTTCAGGAATGAATCAGGATTAATAAAATTCACCAGGAATAATTCTGAAATAATTTTAACTGTCATATCTTAGGTCAAAAAACACTGATGCTAGTTTTCGGTATGACTGTAACTTATATTTCTCTGGAAATGAAATGTCTTCTAAAAACCAATTGTTATCCAAAATGGCACATGGTGGCACAAGAAAATACAATCAAGGCAGTAACAGTGTGTGAGAAATGAGGACTACTCACAGCTAAACAGCTATATGATGGCTTATAAGGCTTTTCAGATATTGTGTTTAGTGTCATCTATCACCTCCTTACAATGGGCTGCTTTTGCATTTCACACTGATTTGGAATTCAGTGTGTCTTACAGTTTTCACTGCATTTTTGGAAAGTGATCTTATCAACAAGAAATAAATGAAAACATCCCAGAAAGCACCTGTCAACTGTGTTTAAGAAATTGTATGTCTGTATTATTGCATGACTGATTTCTATTTCAATACCAAGAACAGAAGCTGCAAGCTAAACTACAGTTGTGAATTTCTACTTATCAGTAGCTCTTCCGGTCTACCATCAAACTATTTAGATTATTTTGTAGCATTTGAAGTAATAGTTTTTTCTTAGAAAATGATCATGATTTGAGGTTGTTAAAAATTTCCCAATGTACATTTATTTCAGATTAGGTATTTATGACATGGATATAGAAGGTCCTTCCATATACCAGCAACATGATTCAGCGGCCATTTAATTTACAAGGCTGTTCATAAAAGCAGCCTGTCCTGTCTCAGCTGATTCAGTGCTCAAAGATATGCCTGCACATTTATACTCAACAAAATCAGTAGATTAATTACACAACACCATTATTTTCATCTCAAAATCTTTCTTACCTTCCCTCTTTAAATCTTCTCTCTTCAAACATACCATGTACTTCTCTGAGAAGAAAAGGCTAACATTTCCATTTAATTATAGATGTCCATCTTTTCACCTTGTTGGGTGGAAGGGAAATCCCTTCACAAAGTGAAAATGGAAAGATAAAACTAATACTTTCTCTTCAAAATGAACAGGCAGCTTAATGAAGCAGAGAGTGAAAAGTAAAGAATCCAGCAGAACAAAGATTTTGAGCACATATTTATCTTCTAAGCATACTGAAGTCAGAGTAGTTAAAGCACATTCTAGAACATATGCCCATATAATTTTGCTAGCCAAGGCAGGAAAAGAAATTTGAGTGCTGCATTTGCCAATCATGGAAGGAAATTGAAGCCATGTGTCTCTCACAGCAGAGATTTAGTGGATTTGGGTCATCACTTCACTGCAGGTAGTTAAGTTTGTCTGAAACACAATTTTAACAGTTTTCTGCAGATGAGGAGTCTATTTTTCTTAAATCACTAGTGCAGCAGCCATACAGAATTTCTCAGCTCTCTTCTTGCACAAGGTCATCCCTCTCTGGAGTGGTGGTAATCACTCCCTGTGCTGCAAATTGCTTGTACTGACCTTCTGTTTCTGTTACCTTTAAGTGGAAAAGAGATCCTGGCACAAAGAATGCTTTTTTTGAGAATGTTCTTTATCATGTTTACCACCTAATAATTTAGTAAGAGGAGTAAGAAGTGAGATGGATGTATCAACATTCACTTTCCTTACAGGGGCGTATTCCAGCAGCATCCCCAGACATATCTTGAAACTCTATACAAAGAAACAATAAGAAATGCTAACTCTTACCCGGGTAAAACTAATTGGGGCCACCAGTGATACAGCACTGGTTACCTCGTTCAGGATGCAGTCAAGATTGACAGGTCATACACGGATCATCATGGTGTGTGACAAAGGTTTCAAAATTGGGTGAACATTTCTTACAGTTTCTTGACTGTACTGTAGAAAGCAGGTGGTCGAGTCAGCACACAGATCCTTCAGACAAAAGGGAAGAAAAGGCAGAATTTTTAATGAAATAACCTGCTACGTACTACTTTGCAGACAGTGAATGCAAAGCAGAAGTAATTCTCAGCATTTCTGCTTTTCTAGTAATTTTGTTAGTAAGATGTAACCTTCCTAAGCACTGTCTCAAACTGCCTTCTATATTTTTTTGTTGTAGGTGGTTGGTAGGACTCCCTACTGGAAAGTGGATTATAAGTCAGTCATATATAACAATTTTGTCCACCTACATCTCTTCCTCCTATCTAGCTCAAATGCAACCACAAGAGCTGTAGTTGTATATACAGCCTTTGGAAAAATAGGATATATGACTGGGAAACAACCAGGGAAAGCTGTCTGAAGGCTGTACTTTGTCTTCTGAACAGCTGGGGGATTTTTTCAACTAATCATAACATTTGTCAAAACCAGAGGAATACAATCCTCTAGAGGGTGCTAAAAAGAGGAATACACACGAGAAATGGACGACCTGCCCTGAATAGTCTGCAGCAGCGAATGGACCCTGTCCCTGGTGCTTTCCCAGCTGATAACCTGCTGCACTGCTGAGCATGGCAGCTCTGGGTGCCAGTGGCTGGCTGTGCTACAGCAGCTGCTCCTTGTGTCACCATCATATGTTAGATCAAACCCACCACCAGAAGACCAAATATTGTAAATGTAGGAAAAGTCTGTCCCAGCCCCAGCCCGCCTCACCAGATCTGGACCAGGCCCAGATACAAGGCTGGTGGCCACCTAAACAACCCTCTGTTGTTTGAGCCTGGAAATGCCAATTAGGGACAAGTTTTCCACTAACTTATTAATTAAATGCTGGAGCTATGATTCATAAGGATACATACGAAGGAAGAGACCCTCTTGGAGGAAGCAAAGATTCAGTAATAGGAGTGCATGTCACACCAGTGACATAACCTTTTGTTAAAGCTAAATAAATTCTGGCAGTGGCAGCGCAGTGAAACTTGAGAACATTTATTATTCTGTGTAAACCTTCTAAAAAGAAATATAAAAACTTTGAATTACTTTATTAATACTTTCTTTTTATTATTATATTTAAGTTGCACTGAGAAAAACTCTCCTTTAGAAATAGCTTTCACAACTGCAGTACAAAGATGAGCTTTATAATTCCATCATTAAATAACCATGGACAGAATCATTGTGTCCACTAGCCACCTAAATTATTAAAAAAACAAAAACAAAAACAACCAGTATTATAAACAGAGGGGTTAGGAATGTGTTGAATGCCTTCTGATCTCTTAAATGCTCTATGTCCAAGCCATTAACCCCACATTTACAGATGCCAGCCTCTGAGGCATGAAGATTAAGTTTGCAATATTGGACATGCCAAACAGTGGCAAGGAAAGGCAACTTCTACTTCAGTATGAGCTCAATAAACTATCAGTGCTAGCACAGTGCATATGGGTTCTTATGCTGGTATAGGCAAGGGGGACCCCAAGGCTACTGGGTAACAGATGGATTGATAGAAAGAAAGTATGGGGACTATTCCAGGGGAAAAATATTAAAAAATAACTCTAGGTAACTGAATAAGGCATGCTTCTACCCATCATAAATAATATATCCCTGAAGGTGAATGGGAAAGGGCAGCTGAAAGCATTGGGCATAACTGGCAGCGCTTTTGTAGTGCATGAGGGACTGCAGAGATGACTTGTTCAGCAGGTCAGGGATCACCCTGTGCTGGTCACAGCTGGGCCCAGTTATCCCCAGAACAGCCCCAAATGGGACAGGGTACAAAAATGAGCACGGTGACTCTGAGAGGTGTATGTAAGAAGGGGTTGTAGCTACTATGGGAAAGAGATGTCAAAGAAAAGAGAAGACCCTCAGGCAAGGGCAAGAGAGAGGCAAATACATCCCTGAGCAGGGGCAAGACAAAGAGATACCTGAACCAGAATGGAGGAAAGTGACACGGGAGCCAGTCACAGGGCCGAGCCATTTGAGCAGCGCAGCAGTACAGAAGACAAAGGAGGTGATATACTCCTAAGGGGGCTGCAGATTGTGCAGAAGAGTCTGCAAGAGAATCCAAGTAGGAAACAAGGAGCTGCAAAGGCAAAGCACACCAATAGGCTGTCCTCAGCCTCCCACACTGCTATCATGTCTTCCAAGGGAGGCAATACAGCATTCAGCAATGGGATGGGAGACCAGTAAGGGTATCCAGAGCTATCCAGGTTGAAGTTGAGGTGTGTATCATAACTTTTTGTTTAATTCTCTCAGTGTCAGAAACAGTAATTAGAAGTTTCTTAATTGGTCATAAAGTAAATTAAGTAAAATTCCATCTTTCCTGTGACACTATTAATGTAACCAAAATTCATACAGTCCAACAAGCCTGTGAGGAATGGTTAGAGGGCTACACAAATGGTTAGAATGTGATGGAAGCTTGGATCTGTTCCAGTGTGCAGACAAACTACTGTCACATACTCTAGCTAAAAGACAGTAAGTATAGTTGTGCCAGTTTTACTAAACTATGGTTCAAAGTATCACCCAGGGCCACCAATATGCTAACATAATAAAAGGGAAAGCATTATGGGAAACATCACAAATAGACCATGTAGGCCCTGTGCAGAAAACTGACAAGTGACATCAGCATGTCCCGACTGATAATAAGTGGCTTGGGAAAAATGCATAACCTATATGTAGTTAAGCAACACTGTCCCCAGTAAGAGGATTAAAGTAATGTTTTTTTCTGCACTCCCATAATCTCAAGAAACACAGTCTGATACTGGATGCCATTTTAAAAATAAAGAAGTACACGGTCATTACGGCTGTGATGGAACCCCCCCTCCCATCTGCCATATTAACCATGTAGTAATTGTACCGTAGAAAGACAGAATGGTCTGCTAAAACAATTAAATATTCACAGACAAAATCGTGCAATTTAATGGAATTTAAGTTTTCACCTAGGAGGAAATATTTGAAAAGCAATGGTAGTCAGGTGAAGCCCCTGATGAATGGAAATAAGGCAACATGACGCCCATTTTTTAAGAAGAATAAAACAGTTGACCCAGGGAACTACCAGCCTGCCAGTATCACTCTTTTGCAGGGAAAGTACATGGAAGAAATTTGCTTGAAAGCCCATGGAAGACAGGGAAGTGATTTGGAAAACCAGCATGGCTTCACCGAGAACAAATCCTGCTTGACCAAACTAGTGACTTTCTGTGATGGTGTGACTGCATCAACAGAAGAGGGAAGAGCCACTGATGCCATCTGTCTGGAGTTCAGTAAGGCCTCTGACATGATACCTCACAACATCCTTCTCTCCAAACTGGAAATACATGGATTTGATGGGTAGACTGTTCAATGAACAAAGAACTGCAGAATTGAACCTGGAGAGTCGTGGTCAGTGGCTCAGTAGATGGAGATCAGTGATGGATGGTGTATCCCAGGGGTCGGTGCTGGGAAAACCAGTGAAGTAACTTGACATGCCAGTGAGTTATGTCAAGCAGGTATTCCCTTTATTTACAGTGCTGGGTGCATGGGGATTGACTGGTTCTCAAAACCATTGGGTTGTTCTTACAAACCTGGGTAACACTGTCCAGGTTAACAGAGTCTTTTCTACCCATCTTGAGGTTTTCCATCTCAAAGGCATATAACTTCAAATTTTCTTTGTCAAAACTAGGCAGAAAAGCGCATCCTTCAAATCCAGTATTGTTATCCCCAGCTATTTGGTTAATAAAGCGTATGGACTTGCCACCTCTAGGTGTTTATCTTTAACAGTTCTATTCATTGCCTTCAAATCTTGTACCCCTTGCTGTCCAAACGTAACTGGAAAGACTGGGGTGTCATATTTGGATTTACATTTGATTAAGAATCCGAACCACAATAAGTTACTTATTATTTCTTCTATCCTTCTACGGTCTTGTATAAAAACCAGCAAAGGAATCTGACATGCCAATGAGTCATGTCAAGTAGGTATTCCATTTATTTACAGTGCTGGGTGCATGGGGATCACTCACCAATCATGAACACTGAAGAGAGAAATGATAACATGTTTAAAGGCATAGAACATACACATTCATTATGTTCCAAGACATGGGCAGCCGCTGTATGCTTTTAGACCTATTTCTACTTTCCTCAGCTACAGCAGTACATACACCCTGAAGAAGAGTAAAATAAGACTGTTAACTCTTGAGGCGCAATCTAGATATTATGGACTTGCATGTCAGGTGAACTACTGCAAAATGCTTTTATAGGAAAAAGTCGCACATATATATCAGGAGATAAAACAACTACAGGGCAGAGTTTAACTCCTACTGAATAAACTTTGTCTTTCCCTTTTACTGAACAATTCTGTGGGGTGAAGGAATACTTTACATAATGAGTTTTCCAAAAAACAAGTTGTTACTAACTAATGTGATAACTTAAGCTTGGCACTTTCTGTGAACTTTTTATGGCTGCTTAAACAAGCTACCTGCATGACTGGTCCCTGAGGTCTGGCTTGTAATCAGAATTTGAATGTTCATAGGTGTCTGTGAGGTTGCTTTTGGCTTTCTTGTAATAATGTCATTGTAGACAAAATGAATTTGCTTTTTAATGTTGAAAATCCACAAACCATTTTTGCACTTATTAAATGAAGCCAGAAGCCCCAGAAACTTTTAAAAGAAAATCTCGGTTTTATCTGTGAGTTGGTATATTCACCTAACAAAACCGAACCAAACTGAAATAAAATTTCCATAGTCTTGAAAAGCAGGGGTAGTTTTTATTCCCTACATGTTTTAGTGGCTTTGAGAAAGCAGAGGCCTCTGGATTTCAGCACTAATTTGAGTTCAGATTATTTATAGTTTGTTAATCAATCTTGTTACACAAGTAAATGAGTTGTACGCTGAGGAGATCTAGGGAGGTTTGAAATTCTTACATACATACTGTTTGTATCACTATTTAAAGACACATTCCTGTGCTGCTCCCTCTACTGCAGCTTTTGCTTTCTGTTAGACACTAATTGCATGTTACTTGAGAAAATGTGTATGTTGAGGAGGGGGAATAAAGCAGCATCTCGTACTTCTGCACAGCTTTCAGTGACAGCCAAGTGAATGGAGAAAGATGAGAAACATACCCCAATTGGATTATATCTGATCTTATCTCAGTCTTTAGTGGATGGCTTACACATGTCTAAAACAAAGGTATGTGGTTAAAGCCTCACAGAAAACAAACAAACAAAATTAAACAAACAACCCCTCCCCACCAAAGCAAACAAACAAAAAACCACACAACAATTTGTTTGAGAGAAATCCCTGCACCCACACAGTTTACATTTCTGCTTGTGACTCCTCCGATAGTTATCTCAGAATTCATCACAATCATCTACATGCAGTAGTCATTAGCGCTTACCTATACTACATGGTAACAGAACGCACAAATATGTTAATATTAGGTCACATTGGTAAAAAGAATTTTTCAGATAGATAACAGTCTAGCAATGCAATACCCTAGCTAGTAGAGACATGGAAGTTGTTGTACCATACTGCCCTACTCTAAGCTAAGTTGTCTCAAGTCAGTTAATGTGTATCTTGAAACATTTACCACATTCCAGCTCAGTGACTATCTTTCTCATTCCGTTTTTATTTATTTATTTATTTTGTTCAAATTCTGATATTTTGATTATATAAAAATACCTTTGAAAATAAGAAATGTGTAATATATACTCTGAATGGCTTTAGATTTTCTAATTTAGACATTGACTACAGCAAAGTATATCAAATATAAAAAGAAATTAAAGAGCTGACTGCACAAATCTTGTATTCTGAAGCCTATAGTACTACTCAATACTTGTAAAAATGCTACTGCTTTTCCTGAGCTGAGCACAACTGGGCTGACAGTCTTAAAGGATCTTACAGAAACACTTCCGCACTGAACACCATTCTCTGGAATTAAACAAGGCTGGCATGCCCTAATGCCTCCAGTATGCATATGTGACCTATAGAAATAATATAGCAAATTTAACAGTGCTTAAATAAGTGAAATTCTGTTGTATTTTTATGATAACAATAAATGGATACATGTCAAAGAGCACAAAAGAAAATGGAATAGAGAAACTGCTGCCCGAGGCTCATAAAAAATAGTTTGACTCCATCAAAGATGAATCACAACCTGTAATTTTCAACTAGCACAAAACCCAATAAAATAAGACAATGAAAAAGATCAATTTTTTGTCTACAGCATGAAATGTGGGCAGAAGGAAACCAACATGTAGGGCCCATTCCAAGACCAAATTCTACTCCATGGATGCCAACAAATGTTCAGATTCCCAGGGTATTTGAAAGCTGTTAAAGAAAGATACATTTGTAATATTATAGATTTCCTGCACCCTGTAAACACTCTTCCATAGTTCAGACACCTCAATGTTCCAGGGAATGTGAATGCCAAACATTTTTCCCTTTAAGTTCCATTGTTAGGTTGTGAAGGAACAGTGCATTTCCTTCATTATGTTTTACCATAAAAATCCTTCTGAAATGAGAGATCCAACACTTATCTTTTAAATTTGAGCAAGTGAAGCCACATAAGGCTAGAACTGTTTATAGACTGGATTCCAAACTCAGGAGTGGGTTAGGAGAAATGGCTCAGCTTTTTGTTCTGCTTTTTTCACCCACCTCAAAGGCTAACTAGTCCTCTATTATCAACCCCCTAGACCATTCTTCTACATGTAAAGAAAGAAGCTAAGACAAAGTTATCCCAAAATATTTTCTTTCACTTCTACATCAAGGGAAGAAGAGATATTAACTTCATGTCAAGACTTAATTTTGTGTCTCACCCATTCTACAAATCTGCTTAGAAAGTCTAATGCTTCATGTGTCAAGCCATAGCAATTTGATGGGGAAACACTGTATTTCAATATATGTATCTTTAAATTTCCAGAGATAATTAAGGTCTTTAGGGCTCACTTTTGACTGAAACAAATGCATGTCTTCCAACAACTTTTTAACTGGGAGAAAGGGCAGGGTCATACACTGGATAATAGAAAAAAAAAAAAAAGATCTGAACGATTGCAAACTAAGTGAGAGGAATCCATGGACTGAATAATGCAAGGGTCCTGGTTGGATAGTAATCACACAAAAGAGCTGATGATTATGATTATATCTCTTATTTATTTATTATTTATTTATTATTTCCTCTTATTTTTGCTTTCCTATTGCAGAACCAAGCTATACATTCTAATGTATGCAGTACTTAACTATTCCTGAGTTGGAGTTGTAGTGCTGAAATTCAGAGAGACCAATATCTTACAAAATACAGCAACAATACACAAAGCTTAATTCCAACAAACTGTCTTCAGCTGGGTGTGAAAGGGATAAAAGAAAGTTTCTGGAACTTAGCAAAGTGGATGTAACATAGAGATAAAATTAAAACTAGCTAAATGCAATTATTAGTTCTGCATTAGTACAATATTGTTAAGGGACTGCTATCTTCATGTACAGAGAACTTGTTTTATAGCGAGGATTTTGGAATTAAAGAGAAAATGGTAGTAATGGTGAAAGAGTCTTGGACAATCATTGTAGAGCTGTGGGAGTATAATCTGCTATATTTCCATGAAGGGCGATTTCAAAAAACAGAAGAAAACATGCAGTTCAATGCTGAATGCTGCAGCTGCTGAGCAATTTTTACAGGAACACATTAGTTAAAAATCATATACCATTCTCATTTTCTGTATGAGGTAATCTGAACCAAAAAGTGCACATTAATGGATGGTGTAGCACCTGTGAGTCATCCTGATTTTTTTTTGGACCATAGAACTGATCCACTGGTTCATGTATGTGTTACACTACTTTAATTTAGGTGCTAATGCTGTACCTTGGCTACCCTCTCTGTGGATTCTACTTGGAACCTCCTCATGCTGTCTCACTGCCATGGCATGACTCCCAGCATGGCTTGCAATGTGGAGGCCCTTGGCAGAGCAATGTGTGCAAGCTTCCAGCAGGCCATGGGGGACTTTATCACCTCTACTTCAAAAACCAGGTGAAAATCTCATCAATTTTTGATACATCTCCCTGTGTCATGGAGAGCTAGTCCTAGGTCCAAAGGAACACAGATGCAAATGTCCATCTGCTGTTTGCTCTAAATGGGAGATCCTTGGTGGAGCTCATGATACTGACAATGCGAGGTGCATAAATCTGTGGTAACCAACACTCCCCCTTTGAAGAACAGTCACCTACTGGAGGGATGATTGGGAGCCCTGGCTCCTTTCTGTTACAACTGATTTAGAGCACAGCATCAAATTATCCTTCAGTGGTGGGAGAAGCTGAAGGGCTGTATGACACTGGATGAAGCCCAGCCTTCTGGCGCTCCAAGCCTCTGCTCACAGAGAACACAAGAGGTGCTAGAGACACTGTGGAGACTTTCCACTCTGGGAAATAAATTGGAAATCTAGGAGGAAATCTACTCCTCTAATGAACTGAGAACTGAAGGATGAACTGAGGCATGACTGAGACTGGCAACCTGCATTATATCTCCACGGGAGTTTATCAAAAAAGCATTCTTAACAGTGCGTTGAAGTAACAAATGGACATCTTACCTTTCCTGTTTGCACCCTTCCTCCTTTTATTTTCTTTCTTTCTTTTTTTTTTTCTTTCTTCCCTGTTATGCCTGGATCCAGATTTTGGCATAAATATCCTGGAAGAAGCTTGTGCAGTGCCATCACTGCTCAGAAATAATACTGGGATTGTGTCAAGTCCCTCCCCAGAAGTGCGGATGAGTTTTTCTATTCCCCTTTAGCTCAGTTTGTGACAGTGACTTTTGTAAATCTGGCATGCTCCCTGAAGATGTAATGCTGTAATTAAAATTAATAAAAACACCATTTGGAATGGATGCAGAAGCCCAGCTGTTGTGAGACTGTAGCATCTCTCTGGCCCCAGATCCAACCTACAGGGAGGCTGAGCATGGGTTTCCAGCTGACACATGTAAAATGAACATGTGTATTTAACACATGAGCATGTCTTCAGACATGACCAGCCACACAGATAGCACAGACATGCACACAGAACACTCAGACAAACACAGAGAGTACCAATGGCCTTATCTGGCTCCCCCAGACAAGAAGGCTAAAACATTATCAGCAGAAGGAGATGGTTACTTGCTCCACTGGAGGACCCAGAAGAATAACTGCCTCGTTTTTATACCTTTACACCAAGTGATTAGTATCTACACAAGTCTGCACTTCACTTCCAGAAGATGACCATTTTCTTTCCAGCAAATATTCCTCATCTACTGCTATTTCAAAGTGTGCATTTGCTACAAACTCCATTACATCTATATGAGAAATTTTTTCATATGCTGTGCTTAAATTATGTTCAGCAAACCAGATAAAGTACTTTAAAACCTCATATTTTTAAATTCTCAGCAGGGAGGAAGCCCTCCATTAATCAGTTCTTCATCTTAACTTTTCTTCTTTATAAGTCTCTATGAAAACAGCTCAGTGATCGTCCAGCTTGCCAAAGTTTCAGGTGCAACCTGAGGTCATTAAACATCTCAAGGCTGTAACAAATACCTTTGATTATACACGCATTGGTAGTTTCACATGCTATATCAAATAGTGAATGATACAGTTCTACTATAACCTTTTCTTCAGTGCCCTCAGGAAACAACTAGTTAAAAATACTGCCAGTATCTGGAACAGGTGAACTCCTTGGAGCAGGATCATAACTTTGCTTTTGTTTTCTAAAGAGTAGATTTTTCTAAGGATGCAGAACAGGTAGATAGTAAATATTATCCATGAGGTTTGTAATCACTCTTACATCAGCATGACCACCAGAACTTCCTCACAAAGGAGAAAACATTCTTCACTCAGTCATTACAGCTGTAATCTTATAATTTTTGCTCAGGTAAATAAAGCTTGAGCAATAGTCTCTCAACAAAGCAATGCTAAGATATCTTCCTTACCAGTCATTAACAAATCAGTTTTATGGTGAAGTTTAGGGTTATCAACACTTGAGAATAATCAAAAACTGATCACTGTTACAATTTCTTCCAGCACAGAACATCCATCTGCCCTCATATAAATCCTAAAAATGTAATGTCCTTAATTTGATGGTACTAATGTATCTTTCTCTTCTGAACTGTGACACTGCATAACACCTGTTCTCCAGAGACAGGCAGAGATTTTATCTCATGTAGTACTAAATCACTTCTGCAGCAGTAGCTGCAATAAAATGAGTGAGAGCCTGGACATGATGCTTTTGATAAAGACCGGCTGTTTCTTCAAGTTTATTACGTTCTTTTTTTTTTTTTTTTTCCATAGTACGAAAGAAGTCCTGATGATGCAGAAGTTTACATCTGATGCATAATAAAAATAGAACAAGAAAAAATTCCAAACATGTTTTGATTCTTTTAGTTGTGCCTCATTTGTCACGTTCTGCCTCATTATAGTGTTATCCAAAAGAAACATATGGGAGGTACAGATAACAGACACTGAAATGCTTTGTCAGTGCAAGAGGTAAGAAATTCCACTACTGTCCTGAAACCCCCAAACCTGAAGTCACAGTGTGTGTGGCTGGAGTGCCCCAGAGCCTCTGCAGAGCCCAGAGACACAACAAAGTCCTCTCCGGGATAAGAAAGAAAAGCTGCCTGCTATTTTTAGCCCCCCACTGCTATTTGAGTGCGCAGGACAGAGGGATCAAGGTGACTCTGTTAGCAGGAAAAAAAAGAGAGATCAGGACACCAAGGTTCAATTGACCCAACTTCTCATGCAGCTCTGGAATAAGTTCTTCTTTCCCTTTCTGTTACATCTACAACTCATGGATACAAGAAGTTTGTTTGCAGAGCAGGTCTTTTTGACAACTTCTTTTCTCTCTGCTTAATGGATGAGGTCAGGGTGCACATCTCAGGCTGCACTCACAAAGCATACAGTTTTGATGAATTTGGATACAGGGCTCCTAGTGTTTCATGAAGAACAATATATACATTTTCAAAGACTGGCACAATGATAAGTAGCAGTGAGAGTGTGGGTAATTAGCCAGCCTAATTATCAATGTGACAACTGACTTCTCAGAGATTCCAGAAAATAGTATTTGGTTTACTTCCTTTCTGAGGCATACCTTGTTCAATTTGCCACAGGTGCACTAATTTAGGGCCTTCAGCCAGGGTGACCCACCCTCAGACAGTCCTTCCTTGACAGTGATGAGTAGACTTAGCCATCCCTCACCCACCTCTGACTGGCCCACCCAGGACTTGTGTAAGCAGAGCTCATCTGTGACACACTTGGGATGTCTCTTGGATGGCTTGCATCCTGCCATGGTGCTGAGACATCCCTGTCCTGAGTGAGGGTGGAGGTCTTTGACACAGAGAGTTCCTTCAAAGGTTTCACCCATTTCCTAACCTGTAGCAGCAGTGACATGCTCTGAGCACAATGCCAGTCAGTCCTTCAGACAGTGGGCAACCCCTTCTCTCTCTCCGCTGCCCATCTTTCCCACCTGCTACAGCAGTAAACTATGCACACTGCCCCATGTCTCTGAAACAAGCCCAAGTATTCTTGACTCCAGATATGGCCACCATGCAGAATGTGTCTGTGTTGGTTCAGTCTTCCTCTTTGGAGCTGCAGGCAAGTGGAGCAGCATGGAACATGATGGAAAAGTATCTAGATGGTCTTTTTCATTTCCCAGTTTAAGACAACAGTAAAAGTCTATGGAGAAAGGTACATCCAAAAGGCAGAGAAAATTTAGCTTGTCTGATGAGTGAGAACTTTGTAGGCTTGCATTTTTGAGTCATGGAATCATAACTTGCCGTTTTAGGCAATAAACAAACAAACAAACAAACTTTTTGTTCTAAGTGCCTTTCCTAGCCCGTAATAAGAAACTTCAAACAAACTGTATAAAATGGCAAGGCTTGGAAGACTGCATCCACATGAGGAAGCGCAGATACTCTGCTTTTACTTTTCCTAAGCAAGATGATAGTTGGATAGGACTGAAACCTGACTTGTGATGCAGTACCCTCTAACTCTGGGTCTACTTTGTGTATTTGATGTGTAACATTAGGGCACCTGCTCTGAAGCCCTGAAATACACAGAGACAGCACTTTCCAGGAGCTTGGTGTCTTTCAGCTTATTTACAGTAAATCTGTTTTGTTTTAACCACATGAAAGGAAAAATCTTACAGCCATGGAATGAGTGGCAAATCAGTTCTATAGTAGCTTTTAGCCTCACAGAGGCTGCTGAAGTTGCATATTTACTCATCAATTACTAGAGTTAGGGGGCACAGTCATGCAGCACAGATGGCAGCAGCACTCTGGCAGCTTGCTAACTGCTAGGGCATTAAATTCTGCTGTTCTGGGCCTTGGTCCATAAACCCTGGCACGTAAATTGGTCTGTGGCTTCTTCATTGCGAGAGTGTGGCTCAGAGGGGAAAGTGATGCTTCTGAGTTAAGTCCTACAAGTCTCGAAATTGCATGTAGCAAGTCAGCAGAAATGCACAAAGTATTTAATTCCAAAGCACTATGTATACCACTGAATCTTTTCGTTCCTTTGATCAGACCTGATGTGTTGCTACAATGTATGTCCCGCGTGTCCTGTGATGCAGTAATGCCTTCAACACAGTTTATTTTCCTACAGTTCAAAAAGCTGTCTTTCTGTTGTTATTGTTGTGCAGTCGAGATCTTCTATTTCTGGAGTTCACATCCAGACAAGCCTAGCAGGCACAAAACCACACGTGCTGATCAGAAAGCGCAGCGCTCACAGCTGAATTAAATTCCCTAGCTTCCTTTCCTGGAACATTTCAACAAGTGGACGAGCGCGGGGATGAGCCAGCCCCGCAGCAGCCCTTTTTGTCCCAGCAGGGGAGGACAAAGGGGACAGAGGGAGCCCTGCCGCCTGGGCACCCCTCCGCAGCNCCCCTCGCTGCCTCCGCTCCGCTCCCGCCGCTCGGGCTGCCCGCGGCCGCTCCCCGCCGCCCGCTCCTCGCCCTCCCGCCGCGCCCCGGGGCCGCTGCCGTCGCGGCCGCTGCTGTCGCTGGGGCTGCTGCAGCTGGTGCTGGGCTGCTGCATGGTGGCGCTCAGCTTCGGGGCGCTGTCGCTGAGCGGCGCCCCGCAGGTGAAGAACGCGTGTCCGTTCTGGGCCGGCTCCTCGGTACGTCCCCGGGCCGGGCGGCGGGACGGGACGCGTCTGCGGGGCGTGCTCGGTGCTGGCGGCTCTCGGAGGAGCGCTGGGACTCCTCTGTCCTGTTGCGTTCTGCTGCGGCGGGGTAAGGCCGGGGCCTCGGCTCAGCCCGTCCTGCCGCGCGGGCTCTGCGGCCCGAGCCGCGCTGTCACCCCTGACTTTTCTGTTCTGTCTTTTGCTTTCCTTCGCTTTTTAATTTCTTGTCCCTAACCAAAGGGAGTTTGTCTGGATCTCTAGCAACCGTGGGCTTTTCTTTTAACCCTGCAC
>VXAB01005737.1:0-17940 GCA_013399175.1 Odontophorus gujanensis | reverse complement strand
CCGCCTGGGCCCCCCTCCGCAGCCCCTGATCGATCCCCTCGCGCCGGGCCGGCCGCCAGCACCGCGAAACGCAATCCGGCGGCTTCCCTTCTCCTCCCGCAGCACTTATTTTAGAACTCGGGGCTCACGGCGGCACCGCAGCGACCAAAGGGAAGGGGCGCGGTGCCGGGGCAGAGCAGCGGCCCGAGGGGTCCGGGCGGGGCGAGGCCGGGGTGCNCGCCCCGCAGGTGAAGAACGCGTGTCCGTTCTGGGCCGGCTCCTCGGTACGTCCCCGGGCCGGGCGGCGGGACGGGACGCGTCTGCGGGGCGTGCTCGGTGCTGGCGGCTCTCGGAGGAGCGCTGGGACTCCTCTGTCCTGTTGCGTTCTGCTGCGGCGGGGTAAGGCCGGGGCCTCGGCTCAGCCCGTCCTGCCGCGCGGGCTCTGCGGCCCGAGCCGCGCTGTCACCCCTGACTTTTCTGTTCTGTCTTTTGCTTTCCTTCGCTTTTTAATTTCTTGTCCCTAACCAAAGGGAGTTTGTCTGGATCTCTAGCAACCGTGGGCTTTTCTTTTAACCCTGCACACGGAACCACACTTATGCTTTCAAAACGCTCCAAAGCTGCACGTGTAAGCTGGAAATGCCTAAATTACTTAAATAATGAAAAAACAATTTTCTATTTGTTTGTTTTCATGCTGGCTCTTAAACAATCACATATCCAGTCCCAAAAGAAGTACCAGAAGTGTCTTTTGAGCACAGCAGCATGAACAAAACAGCTGAGCCAGCAGCCGTGTGGAATGCTATAGGGGCAGCTGAGGGCTGGCAGTGGGCATGTGCCTTTTCCTCCTTTTAGGTGTAACATCCTTCCTGCAATGCAGTGATGAAAGACACTCTGCGGAAGGCATTCTTTTCATGCAACTTAAAAGTTCAGCAAACGTAA
The DNA here is from genome assembly GCA_013399175.1 of Odontophorus gujanensis. Taxonomy (NCBI): domain Eukaryota; kingdom Metazoa; phylum Chordata; class Aves; order Galliformes; family Odontophoridae; genus Odontophorus; species Odontophorus gujanensis. The sequence goes on along the minus strand of VXAB01005737.1, from coordinate 17,025 downwards.
TGGAACCCGTCTTGGTGTCCCAAAGGCAGAAACCAATTCCTATAAGCACTGAGGCACTTTGTTATAAAACTGTCTGGCTATTTTGCACTCAGAGAATTTAAAAAAAAATAAATAAATACTTTGTTATGAAACTGCAGTGTTATGTATGTGCTTTTGCAACAGCAGTGGTGATACCAGGAGGTGTTTTGGCCAAGTCATGTATGCCTGTTATGCTCAGTCAGATCAGTCATGTCAGGTTAAAGAAGCAGCTGAAGGGATTTGTTAAAAATGTTAGTGGGCAGCTTCCTCTTTGTGTTCCTGCTTGGTTTCAGGGTGGGAGTGCAGTCTGAATTGGCTTACTCACAGTGGCCCCCAAATTAAGGGTAATTCCTGCTTACACCCAAGACCAGCTGAAGGATGGATTTGCCTTTCCTTTTGATTCCCATTTGTCCAGTCCTGGGTGTGTGGTTTGCTTCAGTTCTACAGCAGTGCTTTCCCCTTCACTGCTTTACCCTCTCAGATGAGGTTGTGGGGTCAGCCTGTAGTTTGGCAGGTCTGATTAACAGCCCCTGCTGCAGAGGGGATGCTTCTGCTTTCTCTCTCCTCATCTTCATGCTGACACTCTGGCTGAGTAGCAAGAAAATGTGAAATTTTTTTAGTGGTTGATGAGATGGGAATTGTGGGCATAGCTTTCTGAACATTTTCTGGTAAAAGCAAAACAGTAGATTAAAATTTCAGTTCTAGTTGTGTTTTCCTACTGAGTGCTCTTTGGAGTGAATAACCTCATCAGTTTCTGCTGTAGAGTGTGCCTCACATCATCTCAGTGCTATTTTCTCACTCCAAAATACTTTCCACCAGAGCAGTGACAATATACTGCGTAAATGGCATTTTCTGAACAGTAGTTCCCTTCTTGGTAATGCTGTTTTCTTAATGTTACAGGTGATCTTATCTGGAATCATAGGTCTAACAACATGGAAGAGGCCAATGATACTACTGGTGAGTGAGGATTAAAACTTGCTGTGAGACAATTATCAGTTTATTAGTAATCATTGGTTAAAAAAACCCTGCTTCTTTCTCCTTGAAACAAAACAAAACAAAACAAAAAAACCCACCAAAGAACAAAAAACAGACCGTACTGTTGAGTCTCTTTTGTAGACTGAAGAGCTGTAATTGTTGAAGAAATCAGATGCCATGAAAGGCAGTTCTTCACGGATCCTGGAGTCCTTCTAGGAGTCTGTTAAGGACAGGAGCAGATCATGCCTGGGGGATGTGCTCATGTTCACAGAGCACTTTTTATGTAGGTATAGGAAAATACTGATTTAACATGGATTATTCATCTTTCTGAGGTAGTGCTGCTAAACCTTAGATGTAGTTAGTTTGAAAGCTGTGCTCTATTGTCTTGTGCAAATGCCTGAGCTAGACTAGGCACTGCTGTTCTCTGGTATCTAGTGTTACTGTTTCAAATACAGATGACGTTACATTGTTCTGAGAGGAGAAAATCGATGTGCAGGCTGCGTAAGCTGTTTCTGCTTGTAAGTGAAATCTGAAGCTGGATAGCTCTCAAACTCTTAGAGATGGGATTTGCATAAAAACATTTGAAGGTGGGTTTTGTTTGTTTTGTTTTCACTATACTGTCACTTCTGTAGTCCTTTTTCCAGGACAAAATGGTTCTTTTGTCTCGGTGCAATGCATCTTTGGGATGTGTGAGGTATCTGTGTGGCCATCAATGAGATATAATGGAGCCAGAGAACAAGCTCTGGCCAAGCTGTGTTTCTCCACTTGGGGCACCAGGAGCAAAACAAGTTTTTGTACTTCAGCTTTGGATACAAAGAAGAGTCTGATATGGGTCCGCTATTCTGGAAGGACTGTGTTTTCTTGAAAATAAGTGTAGTTGCATCTTTCTCAGAATGCCTGAGGCTTGCAGTTGGTGCCTGTTTCTGTAATACACGAGTTCTGTGCTGTTCCTACAGCCCTTGTTTTCATCATTTCCTCTCATTTGTTGTTGACTCTTAAGTTCTTTCATGCCTCCCACATATAAACTCTACTGAAGTAGGAAAGCAGCAAACTTCTTCATCCTTTGTGTCGGATGATCTTTCAGATGGATGGGTGAGCAGATGGGAACAGAATGCCCTGGGATGCTGTGCTGCAGACGGGAAGGTTCCTGAGATGGGAAGGATTAAAGTCCTGCTCTGATCTCAGAGTTGACCCTGAACTGAACAGGAGGGTGAAGCAGGGACTTTCTGAGATCCCTTCAGCAGTTATTCTAAGACTATAGGTTTCTGTGAACCTGTCTTTTTTTTCTTCTTTATGCTTGTATTTTATAGACAATTTTTAAAAAGCAAGATTGTGAATTAAAAACAAAACAAAACCAAACCAACAACAACAGCAACAACAAAAACAAAACAAAACAAAAAAAAACAACCAAAAAACCCAGTACTAACTGGTACATTGGGTTTCAGTTGAAAAAAAACAAACAAAAAAGAAAAACACCAAGAAACTAACTTTCAGAGGAAATCATACATTGATTTGGCTATAGTCTATTGAGGGAAGATTGTAAGTTTCTCTGAGCAAATTTATGTTGGGATACATTTAAATTATAACTTGAATATTGTCTCTTGGGAGTTTTCACCTGCCATGTAAATTGCAAAAGTAGGTTTCCTAGAGACCTAAGTCAAGTGTGTTTTTGGACAGTACAGCTTTGGGTTATGACATTCATAAATGAAGGCGTAACCCGCATTCAGGGCTAAAAGAGACCCTGTTTCCAGCTGTGACTGCCTCTACTTTTTGCTTCTCGTGAAAGGCTCTCATACTTGATTCTTGCAAATGCACTTTAGAACCAACAGGGTTCCTCTCTGCAGGCTTTTGGAGTGGGTCCCTGTTGCCTTTGCCTGTTCAGAAACAGCACAGTGCCAGCTCCCAGTCATCATCACACGGCCATGCTACTGGCACGCCTAACTCTAGCTCAAGCAGGTGCCTGGTGCAGAAATGCCTTTATATAGCAAATAAGCCTTGCAGAAAGGATTGATTTCCTGTGAAGGTGGTTGTATGAGATTGCAGCAGAACTCAGATATTTGGTGTGTTGGGTATCTGTGCTAGACCCGTGCCTGAAATCTGAGGACTGAGGAATATTCCAGGCACAAGGTATGAATTACCACATTTTGCATTGCAGAAGTTTGTTAGTGTTTAGTTGTGTCCATGTGGAGAACTTGGACTGTGCTCAGCAGTTACAGCATAAAGTAACTGTGGGACTAACAGTGATGAATATTATCTGTGGCTGTGTCTCAATTTACAGAGACCCTTGTATCCATTAGGACTGGCCTATTCTTTCTTTTTATGGAGGGCTGTTGTCAGGTTCCATAATTTCTTCAGTTTCTGCACTCCAAGTACCTACTGGGATCCCTCATGTACATCTAAGTCCCCCAGACAGCTTTGTTTCCTACAGGGCCAGAGGAGGTGGCTGAGGACACCTGTGGCTCCCCTGCAAGGTCCCAGCCTGCTGAAAGTGCCGAGAAGAGCAAGCTGAGGCTGAGGGATGAGGTGACCTGGAGAGGAGAGGAGAAAGGCAGCTGCCTCTTTCAGTTGGGAGGCTGCAGTGGCAGGGAGCATGGCAGTAAAGCTGTTTCATCCCCAGCTGTGAGGCAGCAGAGCTGGTGGTGCTTGTAGGAGTCAAGGGTGGTGGGAGAGGGCAGAGGGGGCAGTGGGATTTCCTCTGGAGCAAAAGGGAAGGAAAGTTACATCAGTTACATGTGATGATGGGCCTCCAGCACCATGCTCAAGAGGAAACCAGACTGAAGAGGAATGGCTGCAGAAAAGGATGGGAAGCGAATATCAGTTCACAGAGATGGAGTGCTATGAGGTGAAAGTGAACTGTCATCAAATTGTCATCAGCTCTTTTGAAGGACCTTCTTGCAGGGCCAGCATGGTCTTCAGCAACACGGCATCTGAGAAACCCTGGCTCTGAAATCTTATCTTGCTTGTGATTGCCTTGAGTCTTATCTGTCCTGGGTGTCAGATGTCAAGTGACTTCGGAAGTCAGCCTGTGCCGCTCATGCCCTGATCTTTACTTCAGAGGAGAGGCTTCCTCCTGTGTGTGCCTGCCCAAATGTGCTTATGGGAGAAGGGGATGGTTTTTTTTCCTGAAGTTGTTTGGATATTGGCTGTGAGCAGTACCGGTCTGGATAGTATTGTCTGCCTGAACAGAAGCTGATTTCTTCCTGTCTACTCCAAAACTCCATCCTTCCACAGGACTCTTCATTTTATTTTCAACTGAAGAAGGAAATCTTCTTTCAGAAAGCATGTCAACTTCCTGTTGCTTGTTTGCATATACATCAAGGGTTTATACCAAAATACTTAATATTTAGGTTCAGATTAACTCCTTGTGTTGTTCTTAAATTTTAGCTCTGCTAGCAACAGTATAAAGGTCTATGAACAGAAGCTGCAGATTACGACCCATCACCCCAGCCATGAGCTTCATGATAAGCACGGTCATTTGGCTTCAATGAGAGTTACTGTAATGGCAGTTATTTCTCTGGATTTTACAGGTTAAATAGTTCAGTGTTAATGTCTTGGGTCACACACCAATCTTCTCCATCCATTCAAGAAATGATGTTCGTACAAATTATTTGAAGTCATTTTAAACAACTAAAAAATAAATATGCTTTTAACTCAGAGACTATAAATTAAGAGGTCTTATGTGTAGCCCAGTCAAGACTCTTCTGATTTTTAAATAGGCGGTTTAAATGAAGCATTTATTTATTTATTTATTTAGTTAGTTAAATGAATTTGTTTGTCTTCAACTTCTGTGTATCTTTTTTGGATGATGAGTATGTTACAGGTCTCCCTGTGACAGTAAATACGAAATTAGTAAGGTCACGTAATTAACACATAGTTATTGCTATTTCTTCTGTGTATATGGAAGTTAATACACTGACTTTAATTTTGCTAAAAGGATGCTGATGAAGCTTATATGTAGGACATACACAGTTAAGAGTTACTGACTGTGTAGCAGGTGTTTTCCTTTCACTTGCTTCTTAAGTGCCTGTGTGTGCCTCAATTTCTCCCTGGCATTTAGACACTGGCTTCAACAGTGGCAGCAGCAGGACAGCAAGTGGTCTACCTGTACAGAATAAATAATAGTTTCAGGGCCTTATCATGTAAGTTTGTTTTGCTGCTGCTGTGGCTGTTTTTGAAGCTAACGAGAAAAATACTACTAACTTCAGCAGAATTGGTCGACACTGTTTAGACAGGGTTGTCAAAGGGCAGAATGTCTACTTTTTTGACATGGAAAAGGTCATCCATGCAAGAGATTACCAGACACTGTCTTTGACATTAGAATACACTTCGATTTCCTGGAGTTTAATTCATATAAATATTCACCAAATCCTTTGGTAGCTGTTCCCATTTGTATCTAACACTCAAGGGATAAGGGGCAGTGGGCAAAACTAAAGCCATAATTTGAGGTTTTTATTTTTATCAATGCAGTTCAGTTCAGACTAGTTACATGTTTGGGTTTTTATAATAGCACAATTGTTTTTGACTCTCCTAAATGTAGGAGTATTTTTCTCCTGGTCCAAATAGAGATGAGTCCTTATTTTATGGGGAGAAAGTAGATCTGCTGCTTTTACTTGTTGGTGTGTAGTGAAGGAGGAGGTCTTTAAATTTGCATCTGGAGGAGAATATACTATATAAAGCCAGCTGGCAAAGAGTGGGTTAGATGGTCAGTGGGGCAGGTTGGAAACTGAAAGGATAATTGGGTCCAGAGGGTGGTGCTCTGTGGTGCACGGCCTGGCCAGAGGCCAGTCAGCAGTGCTGTGCAGTGATATTTAAAGTCTTAATGAATGATCTAGACAATGGAACAGAGTGCTCACTCAGCAAGTTCGCAGATGATAGATAATGGAGAGAAATGCACCTCATGGTTGTGCTGCCATTAACATGGATTTGGTCAGCTGGAGAAATGGGCAGAGAGAAATCTCATGAAACTCAAATCAGAAAAAAATACAGAGTCCTGCCCCTGCAGGGATCCCAGTCAGCAGTACGTGCTGGCGGGCTGCCTGTTGGAAGCCCCTCCATTGAGAAGACCCTGGGCAGGAAAGCTGCTGACCATGAGCGAAATTGTGGCAAAGAAGGCCAGTGACAACCAGGACTGCATTAGATGGAAACATGCCAGCGGGCAAGGGAGGGGATCCTTTCCCTCAGTGCTAGTGAGACATATTGGGGTCCTTGGCACAGTTCTGTGATTGCCAGTAGGATAAACGTGAGCATAATGGTTCAAGTCCAACATAGGGACCATAGGAAGGCCTGTAGCAGCTGCTGGTGAGGAGAGAGAGTGGGGCTCATTAGTCTGGAGGAGACTTCTGTCTGGATAATTAGCTGGTGGAAGGGAGCGAAGAAAAGGGAACCGGACCCAACTTGGCAGTGCTCATTGATGGGGCATGGGGTGGTGGGCACAATCTAACAACTATGAACGAAAGAGAATTATTTTTTTCCTGTGAGGATAGTCAAGTGGTCGGACTCGGGCTGTCCAGAAGGGTTGTGCTGTGTGTGGGGACATGTAGAACCCCAGCAGATGTGGTGGTGGGCTGCTAGCTGCTGGGGGCTCTGCCTGGGCAGGAGGCTCTGACCAGATCATTTCCAGAGGCCCCTCAACCTCAGCCTTTCTCTGAAAATGCTAACTAGCAATTAGCAGGAGAAAAAAAAAGGATATTTTCTCTCCACTGAATGCTCATTTCTGTCCTCTAAGAGATGTGAATGTGTTACCAAGCATGGCTCAGATCCTGGTAGTTTTTTAGATTGTAGTTAGAAGAATTATTTTTATGACCTATATCTTTAAAGGGATTTTCTGAATATTGGATTTTGCAGTCACAAGTAGACCTACATGTAATAAAAAACAGAAAAGTTTTCACTTGTCAGCTAGATCTTATTAGAGTGTAAATATACGAATGACCATCCTTCTTTTGCATCTGTATAATAATAGTCATTCCCTTTTTCTTTGATTTTAACATATATAACTTAGAAAGATCTGAATGATTATTATGCCAGATTTTGCGAACTGTTACATTAGGAGCCTGGATTAATTAGTTATATATTTAGTGTATATATAATACATATATTTAGTGTATATTGGCTTGTTTCTCTTGCAGGTTCTGTACTGAAGCAGAGGACTAATATTTGAACTTTCCTCTCTATTTTTATGCTGTATTTTTGTTATTTATTTTTTTTCAATTGGCATATGACTTCAGCTAAATAACTTGTTTGCTCAGGACCTCTGTTTCTCCTTAGGATGAAATAGGATAAAATGCTTCTTGTTTTCCTTTATCAGCTTCTAGTTCACTTCTGAAACTACCTCCTAGCTTACAGTGATCTGTGTTGAACATAGATAAAAAGCATTCTTTGTAGAAGATAACTTTTCTTATGCCTTTATCTGGATTATCTCCATTATTCAAGTCTATCAGTGTGTTTTTTAGGATATGATTCACTTAAGTGCTGCATAAGGAATTAATTTCAAACTAAATTCTGTGTTTCTGAAGATAAACAAATAACACTCAAAATGCATCCTAACATTAGAAAATCTCTTATGTGCTTTTATGATATGCGTAAAGCTAGTTGAAAATGCTGTTTCTCTTAACTTCTTTTGCAGCATGTTTAACACAGTCCCAATCTTCTTCTGAGGCTAATAACTGCTTTGATAGTAGTTTATTGAGGTGAGAACTTCCTGTGAGACAGTGTTATGATCAAGCTTGAGTAAAATCTACTAGTAATGAGATGTTGAGATGTAAGTTAAAGAATGAGCTTGCATTATAATGTTCTTCAGCTCTTAGCTGTTCAGGAGTGATTATTTTCCCATGTAATTGCTAGAGTGGCTCTGATTTAATGTTGGTCCAGATGTCCAGGTAGCTAACCATGATACATCAGCTAAATTTACTTGGAATCCTGTTGCTGTCTCTTTGTGCATGTTTGGGAAGGTCTTGTTGCTGGATCTGCTGCAGAGCTACTTAGAGCAGAACTGAGCCTGTATTCATCAGGATCACCTCTTCTGCAGGTTTTGTCATTGCTGAATTAAAAATACCAGTCCAATCTCATACAAAGGAATCTAAGCACTTGTTTCATAGAACTGAGTGCTTAAAATGTGAACATATTGGGATATTAATCAGTTATTTGTTTCTAAACTACTGTTCTCCCTTGAAGTATGGAAGATTTTGCAAGTATGATTGGAAAAGCTCTGACTTGTATTTAAAATCCAGATCCATGTAGTCTCATGTTAGCACAGTCTACAGATTGTAAGGGCTTACATGAAGGTAGGACTTCATTTTATCCAGTACTTCTGCTTGTAGTTTTTCAGGTATTCTGTTGATATTCCTGCCACTACTGTTTTTCCAAGGACTTTATAAAACTGAAGATACGGTCTGATTTATGAATTTAGATGTTCAGATTTTGGTAACCAGGAGGAAAGAAAATCATGAAGCTGAAGCTTAATCGTCTTCACTGTACTTTAACAAATATTCTTCCTTTATTTATGCTGCAGTATAGTTTTAGAAATTCTGTTCAGGATCAGTGTTGTTATGAGATGTTGCATCTTCAGTTTTCTTACTAATTCAAACATGCTGAGAGGTGAATTTAGTGGACAGCTACAGCATACAGTAGATTTCAGAAGTTTTGAAAACTTCTAAGATGCTTTGTAATTTTTGACATGCATTTCCCTGTTTTATTGGGGTGGTTGTTACAGGGCAGCTGGACAATTCAGATGGTACTCTGGAGAACTGTAGAAAACTGGTTTCTACAAAGTTAATTTCAACCATTTGAAAGTGGGCTGGAGCAGAAAAAGAGTTTGTTGGAGTACTCCAGAAAACATCCCACTTTTCAGTAGTTGCATGAGTTTTATTACTGCACAGTTAATACAGAATAAGAAGTGAGAGACAGATAATAAAGGTGTTCAGAATAACAGTCTTCAGGGTTAAGGTAGAACACATTTGAGCAGTATGGTGAATTCTGAGCGAGGTTTGGAGATTTGCCCAGAAGGAGACACTCACTCCCATCTTCAGTTTAGGAATGAGATTTACATTACTGTAGGTTCCTTGCATTGATTTCTTAATTCCGTTTCCTCTACTGTTAACTTTGCATTGCTATTTCAGGTTAACCTGTTTGTTCTGCTGTCTGTCATCTGTGTTCTGCTGAACCTGGCTGGATTTATACTGGGATGTCAAGGCGCTCAGTTTGTGTCCAGTGTACCGAGATGTGATCTGGTGAGCAGACAGTGATTTGTGCATGTTTCTTCCCAGCATGCCACATCAGCTGCCATGTTGAGTCTGCAAAAAGTTCTACTGTTGAGATGCAAGTAATGGATGTCAGGCAATTAAAATGTAGTATTTTGGGATTAAAAAAGGCAACTTGCTCCATCAGGCCTAGATTCAATTCAATTTGGGAACAAACTCACTGAAATCCACAACACTTGTTATTATCTGTGTTTATAAATGCTTGCTTTTTGGAGGTCTGGAGCCTTTTATCTCCCAAAGGTAAAATCCCCCCAGAGAGGGTGTGTTAAAAGAGCATGCTCGGCCCAGAAATGGTTTTGTTTGACTTCACTGATAGCTGACCTCTGTCTTTAACATCTGAAGATTCAGATGCTGATTCTGTGCAATAGGTTCCCAAATATATCTTGAAAAACTTCCTCTAGCCAGTGCTATGCACTGACTTTAATGTAAAAAACACTTAAAAATCCTTTATGCTCATTCTTACAGTCACTGAAAAAGATAAATGTGCTAACTCATTAGCTCGTGTGAAAGTTTTTCCCATGTTGCAGTAAGAACCATGAGTGAAAAAATAAAAGATAGATTAAAGCATATTGCATTCTCAGAACACTTCTACTGCAAGAAATTCCAATTTGCACTATAATACAGAAGGTTTTTGTGAAGTAGGCATCGTAAGGAGCAGAATAAAGTCTCTTTATGTACAAGAACGGGTGGAGTAACTTAGCTTGAACGATATAGATTCAGTTGGTACTAGAGGTGATAGTGTGTTGCAGAACTTCTAAGGATTGGTGGAAAGATCTTTGACTGTTCATTTTCCCTCACTTAGTGCTTCTCAGAAAGCTATCTTTGGTTCCTTAATGTGTTGGTTAGCCTGGTGCAGTGAGAGTCCAAGATTGTAAGCACTTGATATCAATGTACGGAAGCAGCATGGAGAACTGCTGGCGCTGTTCGAGACAAGGTGACTAATTGTTTCAGGAATTTCAAAGTGCCCTGTGGCTGGAAGCAGCTAACAGTACAGCTGAAAGATGTTCCTGAAATCATTAATCATTCTGTGCAGTGGTTTGTGCAGGTGGAACAGCTGAACAGCTAAACAAACTATTATCTCAAGGCACAGAAACATTAATTTTCCACTTGGAAACTGAGATAATAATGTTGATTTGGAAGCTGTAAACAGCAGTGGCATGCAGATAAAACTATACTGGTTTGACTGGGTTGAAACTGCAATTTGGATATCATTCCATTTGTCGAGATACAAACTACACCCATGGATAAAAGAAGATGTATCTGCTCCAAACATAGCATGGCTTACGTGTCAGTCAAGAAAGATTTTCCAGGCTGCTATGCACTTGCAGGATATCAGATACTAAAATTGGTCAGTAGTCAATGCAGCTTTAATTGTTTTTAAGTGTTTCGTTTTCAGGTAAGAGATATATGTAATAGAGCTTTACAATGCATTAATTGCTGGCATACTGAACTGTACAAATTTAGTTTCATAAGATGTATTCCAGTCCAGATACAGTTTAACATACAGGCTCTGTATTATACAGCTAAAAATTGTGTATAATAGCTAATACCTTAAAAAGTGGGTTTATTTGTTTCTTTGAAGGTGGATGTGGGTGAAAACAAGATTTGTTTCTGCTGTGAAGAGTTTCATCCCACTAAATGCACAGAAAAAGAGACCTCGCTGAAACTCTACCCAGTAAAGTCATGTAGTGCTGTTCACCTCCTTCTCAAGGTACCCTACGTCTGCCACTTAAAATGAATGCTTTGATAACGTCTGAACTGTGTGAAACACAGTGCTGAAGTGATGATTTCACTGTGGAAAAATTCTGATATCTTCTGATCTTATACGCTGATTAGAAGGGTTGGGTTTTTGGTTTTTTTTTTTGCTTATCTCTGGGTCTTGAACAGTGTACTCAAGGTGATCCAACATAGAGTTCTTGTCCTTTCTGTGCTTTACACAGTCAAAGTTGTTGTTCAGTTCAGATGAGACTGCATCAGTAAAGATGCTGTGAGGTTACACTGATGCTTAGAGGCCTCTGTCTCTTTCAGTAGCCTCAACCCTTCTTAGCTTACAAATCACTAAAGTACAACTTCAAGGCTGCATCATCTTCAGCTATAAAAGAGCTTTAACATTTCTTTAATGGTGATTATCAGACATTTGCATTTCCCACAAAAAAGCTAAGAGGAAGGTTGTAATTCTTGGATGAATAGAAGGCCTACAAATCACATCTTAGCATATTAAAGCCTCCTGGATCTCTCTGTCAGGAAACACTATAGGGCAAAACAAGCTTTTGCAAATTACTAGTCCTGGAAGTCATGAATGCAGAAGTCTGCATCACATATGCTACTAAGAAGTAACTGTCATGGTCATCTTTGTGTTTTCTGTGTTTGTTTTTTCTTTCTTTTGACATTTACAAATACCTTGATTTAATCTTTTGATTTCCATAATCTTCATGTTCTTCAGAAAGTTATCTTTGCTCTTTGTGCCCTGAATGCTCTCACCACCACAGTTTGCTTGATAGCAGCTGCCCTGCGTTACTTACAGATATTTGCAACAAGAAGATCCTGCATAGTACGTGAGTGCAAGGCACTGCCTGATATAAACAGTCATACTAACAGTATTACTAGATTACACAGTTCAGTAATTTGTTAGATCTAAGTTGTAAGCTTTGTTAACAGAAATTGCCTTTGGTTAGGATGAATCTCAGATTTCTACAGAAGAAATTGAAGAACAAGGTCACGTTTCAGACCCTGAAGATTTTGTCCCACCTGTGCCACCACCCTCGTATTTTGCAACGTTTTATTCATTTACTCCACGAATGAGTCGCAGGTAAAGCCTCAGATGCTCTTTCTTTCTTACTGGGATGTACCAGTTTCAGTAGTTCTTGAAGTTCAGTGGGGGCTTGTGGGTTTTGTAACTCCTCATTTTGCATTAGTTACATGAGTTTCATAGTAACTGGTGGGCTGGCTTTGTTAGTTTATTACTCAAGTGGGGTGAATATTTATAGGCAAAAATAGTGTGATGCTCAAGCAGACCGAATCACAGATTTAGAACTCCTGCATTTTGCTGTGTGCAGGACTGTTTTGTTTATTTCATTGTTTCATCAGGAGCAGCGTGCATGGCCTCATGGGTCTTGGTGAGGTAATCACAGTTTTTGTTGCAAGATTACCTAGAAAATGATGGGAGAGCAGTTTTAGACTGAGAAAACCATCTAGAACTCCATACTTTACTGAAACTCATTGATAATGGGCTGTTGGTTCCAGCACCTAATGTGCTTGTTTGTTTAACGGAGTGGTGCATGCAGCCAGCTCGCAGGCAGCAGAGGCATCTATTGAAACATGCTTGTCACAGCTTCCTGGCCTGGGCAGGGGCTGTTGTCCTTGCTGGGCACAGCAGCCCTGATGGTGTATCTTTTGTGCAGCAGTGTTTCTCTTTGCCTGTTTTCAGCACAGCAGGGGCTGCTGGGCTTTATTTGAGCCTTTTATAGTCTGGAATAATGCAGCAGCCTCATTTGTTACTTCATTAAGTCTTGTTGATAACATCCATGCACAGTTGTCAGCTTTGTGAAGTGTGGCTGCTTGTGTGAATGCACTGAGGCCAGTTATGTGGTGGGGTAGAAGTCACAGCAGCAGACCAGCTTCATTTTCTCTCCTGGTAGGCCAGGCACTGTGTCTCACCCTGGGATGGGCTGTGGGGTGGCTGAGGAGTGGCCTGGTCACTTCTTCACCCTGATGCCTATCACCTGCCTGCCCGGGCTGGGCGCCTGCTGTGCATAGGAGACCCAGAAGTCTACTGCAGTGGGATTTAAAAATATGCATTATTTGGGGATTGGTGGCATTTGCTGAAGTACCAATCTGTTTGCTCACATGGTGTGTTCTCAGACCTGATGTGCTCTCAGACTGGCCCCGCATCACTTATTTCTCAGTGTCTGTGCGGCCTTGCTGTTGAGCCATGTTTCTGTGAGCCCAGAGCTGAGTGCTGCTGCTGGATGGAGTGTGAAGAAGGCAGGAGGCAGCAAAGATGGGCCCTGCCCTGAACTCAGAGTGCCCTGCATGGGTGCCCAGAGACAGCCTTTGCTCTCTTTCCCATGCCACTTCCAAATCCTCGTGTCACCATTTCAGCAAGGGCGTTGAACCTAAATCTTACAGCTCTGTAGATCTCTGCAGAGAGAGTAGTAAGTGGGAAGCAAAGAATAGAGTGACAAATTACGGAAACAGTTTTTATACTAAGGCACTTAAGGGAATACTTTTCTAGCTGCATATTCTGTAATGAGATACAACACAATAAAATTTTTCTGTGCAGCATTGATTTTTCAAGGTGCAACTGAGCTGTATAGACCAGATTGTGTTTCAAAACGAAGTCAAAGTAAGGGTCAAGATCTGTTTGATTATGTGTGCAGCAGCTGTAAGCTCAGCACATGCGTAGAATAATTGAAAAATGTAATGCCAGAGGAACATTCACATAATCTGGTGGAAAGCTTCAGAAGATTTTGAAGCTTTCTGGGGCAGATGAAGGTGGCTGAAATATTTCTCCCATTTTTTTATGTTATTTTTTTAATTAAAAAAGTAATGACTGGTTAACAAAATCTTTTTCGTTACTGTTCTTTTTCTCTTCCTTTCCAAGTTTTATTCCTTTCCTGTCTAAGCAGCCTTTTTTTTGTCAATTCCATTATCTGTCTCTTCAGATTGTGGTGTGAGGATCGTTCTCATAGCCGTTCTTGTTCCCTTTGTGTCCAGGGAAGCCTTAGGCTCATGGGGAAGGACTTTCTTTGGTGCAGTGTCTCTGTGGACAGAATGCATTCCACTGATGGCTGGAAGGCAGAAAAAGATCCAGAGAACAAAATAACTGGCTGCTTGAGGTCTCTGTTTCAGGGCCAAGTCAGTATCTTAAAATGCAAGGAAAAGCAGAGACAATCTTAGGCAACCAGGTTCAAAGGCTTCTCTGAAGGCTGTGCAGGCAAGCTCCCCTTGGCAGTAAGTCCACCACCACTCTGCCTCAGTGCCAAAGGGTGCTCTGAATTCTTCCCGTTGTGAGCTGCCTTCTAAGGGGAGGATGATGCAGGAAAAGGATTTGAGCTGTATTTGAGACTTCTTTAGTGGAAATTGAGAAGTAACGGTCACCATGAGGTTTGTTTGCCTCATGTTATTTGCCTTTGTGAACTGATCGCCTGTAATATCCTCAGCCAAACATCACCGCAGAAATAGCCTTTAGCCTCTTCCTGTGCAGCTGCATCTAAACACGTAACATGAGACAAGAAGTATCTTGAATTTCAGCTATAATTAGGAATTTAATAGTTCATGACAATTAGAGCTGGGTCACGATGTTTTGAACAGCCACCCATATTTGGGTCTGTGAGGTAAGCCTGGGTCCCTGCTAAGCTGCACCTGCAGCGGGCTCAGCCGTGGTTCTGCCTGAGGGAATGTGAAATCCTGGTGGCTGCACTGCAGGAGCACTTTCTCAGCAGCCATTTCCTCCTGCCATGAGGGGCCTGGTGGCTTTGGGAGGTGTTGAGGGGCTGTGACTGAGAGCCCAAGTTGGAGCAGGTGCAGGGTGCTGGCAGAGCTGCTTTCCTGCTGCAGGGATGCTGTGCCAACGGCTCTGTGCTGTGTTGTGTATTCCAGGATGCTGGGCTCTGATGTGATTCCACTGCCTCACATTTATGGTGCGAGGATTAAAGGCATTGAAGTGTTCTGCCCGCTGGACCCACCTCCTCCTTACGAAGCTGTGGTGAATCAGGTTGGCTCTGAGCAGGTGTGGTTTGTAGAGGCCTCCAAATGTCATGTCTGTCTGCTGTAAGAGTAAGATTAGCAGCTCACCTTGAAAGCTTTTCCCAGTTGGGCATCGTGGGGGAAAACTACCCAAGAATGGAGGAAGGAGCAGGGTACACAGCAGAGCAATATCCTAGGGGGCTGTCACACTGCCTCTCTGCTTTGGTTTTGTTCTGTGACTGTACACCTCCATGTGGGCCTACATCATAATCTGTACCATATTCACTGATCCCTTCTCACTGCTGTTGTGAATACAGATCAATCTGTTATTTTTTTCCACAGAAACTACTCAGCAGGATGAAATAGGCAGAACTGGATGATAAAAACTGATTTTAGAAATTCACCTGTTTTACAGCGGAGTGAAACCCACTATAATGTATTCACTGTGTAGTTACATTCTCTGAGGTGAATGTTGCAGTACTTGAAAAGTACTGGAAAAAATGGTACTGGTTTCTGTTCTTCAGCTTTTCTGTTTTATTCCAGGAAAGTGCACTGCAAGGGGCAGGTGAGGAAGTCGTTGCTGATTCAGCAGACACCAGTGGCAGGCAGGCCTCTCAAGGTAAGAACAGTTCTGCCCAATCAAAATAGTTTCATATAGCATTATCATTTCTTTGAAAGCCAGGGATGCAGAATTATGATTGGGCAGCAGGAACAAGGATTGATGCTTGAAGTACAAGAAAACTGCATTAACAGCAAACAACAAAAAGAGAGATAATGCCAGTTGCTCCAAAAGTAATACCTCCATTTATTTCCAAGGCAATTATAATAGCTAGAAAGAACACAATAAAACTATTTGATAGAGCACATTCTCAGCTACAAAATACTATTTTTTCAACGTAGTCACCACCATTAGCTGTGCATTTTCACCAGTACTGAACAAGAGCCTGCATGCCACGCTCACAGCAATCTGCACCAGCAGAGGTCTCCCACTGTTGCTGTCACCACTGCTGAAAATGCACCATCCCCCACCTCACTGTGCTCACATCTGCAGGTTGGGCTCCAGAAACGTTCAGCAGGTGTTGATGAATGTCAGTGGGTGCCATTTTTTGCCACGTGGAGGAATTCAGTGCCACACCTTTGATTCATCTGCGTGCCCTTCACACAACATCCACTCGTAAAGGGATATTGGTGGGGAGGTTCAGCCTCCACTGCCTTACCACTGTGGCTACACCACAAGTGAATGTCTACATTAAGCTTTGTTCAGCACTATTTCAGAAAACTGGAAATTGCTCCAAGCTATTCTCAGCCTAGGTTTTCTACTTGTTGCTGTGTGCAATTGCTCTTAAAATATTACTGGCTCCCAGGTAAGCAACAGGCAGGTTTTCCACTGCAGGCTTAGTAAAAATCAATTTTACTTTCCATTTTAAGTTGCCACTGCTGTACAGATTGTCTTTAGTGCAGTAAATGGCTGTTTATTTTATCTGCACAATGATCGCACCACAAGAACACTGAGAAAAAAGACACTTAAAACTTTTTTTTTCTCCTGACACGGTGAACTATGGACAATTGAAACCATTTAGCTTCACACCAAGGTTTTTCTGTAGCTTCCCCAGGAAATCAGCAGATGAAAAAGAAAAGATTTAGAATTTGTTTTTCGTATTTCCATAAAACCATGCTTTAATTGAACAACAGCTCTTTCTGGCTTCCCTTATACTCCAGCAGTCTAACTGAAACTGCTGAAAATTGACACCTGCTTCTGGCATTTTATCAGTTGTGATGGCCAGAAAGAAATTCAAAGAAGTGGTAGCACAAAGCTTGGTTCTGTAGGCCTTCTTGTAGATAAAGTGACTGTTTCTTTCAATGAGCACTTAGAAACTACAGGATATACAAGATGATACAGGATAACAAACATGAGACTGCACAGTTCCTGCTTAAAGCTGCAAGAACAGAAAATAGAAAAATTGTAGGAGAGGCAACTTGTTGTGAAGGAGAGTCAGAAAAGTTTATGAAAAGAAAAAGAAGAGCCATGATAAGGCATTGTTTGAGGTGCAAGATGTTAAATAACGCAGTGCCTATTCAGAGCAGAGAA
>VXAB01005736.1:0-43977 GCA_013399175.1 Odontophorus gujanensis | reverse complement strand
TTAGTTAATAAACCAGAAAAAGCAGATCTTAAACAGGTGATCTTGCATAGAGATCCTCTTTCTGAGATTATAGAAATACATCAGTGTCCGGTGGGCCTGGCTGTCATTACCCTGGACCTTCTTCAGGCACTTAGCTGGTACAAAATGAGTGAGATATTACACAATTCTGATCTGACAGGATTTAAAGGCATAAATGACTGTCAGAAATGTCTGAAATAATTTTTAGGAGACAGGATCTCTGGTGAAGAAATTTTTAATTTGTAATTGCAATGTGTCCAACAACACCATCCTGTTGTTTCCAAGATGTCTCTGAACTCTTCTTATTGTATTTACATTGTGATTCTCTCTAAGGCCTCTTCTATTCTGTCCAAGGGACATTTCTTTTGTTAAACAAAGAGCACTGTGATGTGTCAGGTCTTCTGATGCCTCTTCAGACTGGCAAGCTCCAACTTGCCCTCACTTCCTTGGGCATGTCATGCAACAAAATATTACATATATTTTCATGCTGGCTAAACATAAATCGTTACTAGCTATAACTATATATTGCTAATCAATTAACAATCTTTATTTCTGATTTCTGTGATGTTAGATGGCCACAGAGACCGTTTGCTAAATTCTTTTCCTGTTCTTCTGCAGAAACAGCATTCTATTCCTACATGTCTAACAAAGAAAGTGAGATTTTTTTTTCCATCGTAGTGATTGAAACCACTGAAGCCTCAGTTACAAACTCAGAAGATGCTTTTCTTGTTCCTTTGTATATTAGTCTGGGTTTTATGGAAGAAACACGAACACTGAAGTGTTAATGTCTGCAAAGGTCTGGCTGAATCACGCTGGCAAGGGAGATTAAACAAATACAGAATGAAGGGTGTTTCTCTTCAGGAAGAAGGGGTTTTCTAGCTCCTTGCAGGAAAACAATCAAGGACTGTCTTATGATGCTTTGTCAAGACTTTGAGCCAGACTTGAGCTGATGTCTTCGGTCTAGCCATAGTGAAACTTGCTTTTGCTGTGTAAACAAGCCCTTTTAATAGAATAGTAGGTGGCTGAACTCTATAAACTTGGTGAATTGACTTATCAGAACCTACTTTTAATATCCAATCTTTAACATTTTGATCCTACATAGAAGTTACTCTGAATACATTTAGTAAGTTAATTCTACTGATGTTCTCCATAAAATTATATATTTCTCGTACAGGTTTTATTTAAAAAACCTAGGAAAATGAATATGTTTCTCTGCAGCTAGATGAAAATGAGAGGAACAAGTTAAAAGTCTTCAAATTTCTCACCAATTTCTCCCACTCCGTGAGCTTCTGTTTTCTTAATTTTTAGCATCCAAGTTGTAAGTCTGTTATGCTCACTCTGTAATCTAACTTGTAATGTTGATATGTTGGTGAGGTGAAAAATATCTTGCAAATCGGATGTCAGTCAAAGTGAAGTAGGAAGGCAGATCCTCTGAATGAATTCAGGTCCTTGACCTGCTTTGATTGACAGATACGCATGACTGATGCAGCAGCAGGCTCAGCAAGCTGTAGTTTTATTTAACCAGGGAATTGTCCATGTCTGACAGTGTTACTTACACAGCGTGTGCTTATGAATAAACATTTTTAAGTTGATATGTAAATGGTGCCTTTACGGCTGAACTGATATTGAGGGGCACGATGGGTGCTTACTTTACACTGGTGTACTGAATGTTGAGACCTCGATGTGTGAAGAGCTGATAGCTTTGCACTTCTTTAACACTTAACCTGACCAAACGGTGCTCATAAAAATAGAGAACCCTTCTTTTCTGTGCTTGTAATCACTTCTATTTGCTAGAAGATGAGGAATTTCTGTTACAGTTACTGTTTTGTGTGTGTGTCCATGTCTCATCTTTTAGGAATTTCACCGGGCTGCGTCCAATTGTATACAGACAATTGCTTAAGTGCTGAATGGGAACAGCTTGAGCAGTTCTCATCTGTGTTAGGAAATAGTGGATTTCTCCCACAAGTGTGGTGTATCCTGTAGCATTATCCTAGCTAGCTAATCCAAAAATCCCTTTCCTCTTGTTCAGACCAGTCGATGGTATTTCAGACTTATCCTGTATTATTAAAGTGATTAGGACACCTGCCATTGAAAACTGTTGCTGGAGCTGGTAGTAACCCTAAAGCAGCAGAAGTAGGCATTACTTTTGGAGCAACTTTATTTTCATAGTGATTGGGGGTAAGACTGATGAAGGTACCAACTGGGAAAAGGAGGAAAAGATGAATGGAAGTTGAGTAAAAATAATATAACAGCCGAATGGTGGTTGAGCAGCCTGCAAACCACAAAACCATGGCTCAGTAAGATCCAGATGGAACTAGATTACTTCCTCAAACTGCAGTGAGGTGAAATGTACACAGTGAGGAAGACATACGGCCTTCCTCTTTATGACCCCCACCATGCTCAACCTAAAGGATTTCAAGGCAGCACCTATGGAAATGATTTATTATACTTGATTATAATAGTCCATCCCACTCTAAGGAATGCAATGAATATGTATGTTTTGTGCTTTTATTTATTTAGTTTTTCCTGGGCCATTTCTTACCCTGCTGCTGTTGTCTCACAGACCTGCCTGTGCTTTGCTCACATATCACTTTATAATCCCAGTATTGAGCATCGTTTGGAAGGTGCAGTGCTGTCTAAAGTTATAGTCTTCACCAACCAATCTGTCAGGTGGAGGTATAAAGATAGCTCGACAAAAGCTATGACCTTTATAATGATAAATATGTTGTCTTGTTCCTCACAATAAAAATAAGGCATTGCCCTGACTTGCTGATAGGGCAGTGTGTGTATGAAGAAGAATGTTGTTCCTTGTATGCCATTTCTATATATGTAGGGCTTTTACTGAAGAATTAAATGTATTCCACTTGCGTATATTTTTATTTATGTTGAATAAAACAGATTCATGTGGTTTGAGAACTTGTTTCCTGTAATTAAAACATGGAAACATAGTGCTATTAAAATCATTTTAGAAAGCATTTTTCTTTACTAGAGAGCTAATTTGTATTTTTATGGCTTGATTAATATACTGTGATGAAATCCTGAAGCTGGAAAGCATTAATTGTCACAGAACTAAGACTAAAGCCTAGTATTTTAATTTTAATGTGTTCAGAGCAGTATAATGCTGTTCAATTCTCTTTATTTCTGTGTTTTTTAAGCAGCTGAAGGATTCTTTGAAATTAGGAAAGACTAATTGCTTTAAATTTAAACAGACTCAATGAGTAGGCATTGGACTGTAGCCTGGGATATCATAGTTGAGTTTCTACCACCTTTTAACTTGTACCTAACATGTTTAAATGATTTTCTAACCTTCATTTTCTTTGACTTTGATTTGGTTTGAGAGAGATCTAGAGTTGATGCTGTCGTTTCAAATGTGTTTGTATGACTACAACCAATCTGGAACCCTGATCATAGCATCTTTTAGGGCTGTGGAGGAAGTAATTATGTACAAATAGAAATGCATTTATGTGAATATGATACAGTTATTAGCCCACTATGTACTCATGATTTTTCTTTCATCTTTCTGTAATTTTTACTTAAAGACTGCATTTGCCAGTTCAGATGTTTTACAGTTGCTGTTTTAAGAAGGGGGAAGTAATATATGCTACAGATTTATTTTTTCCCAGTACAATTGAAATCTTTCTCTAAAAAAAAAAAAAAAAAAGATAAGAAACGAAACAAAGCCATCCAGTGAACCATCACACATATCTTATGTATGTTGCTCCAAAATTGATGACTCTTTTTTTTTAGTCCCTTGGAAACTACAACAGGTGCAAAGAGCCCAATACCACTATTTGATGAAACAAATTCTCATCTACAGAGTGGCCTTGTTCAACAGTCACCACCATGAGCTATGTGTTTCTGCCAGTAATGAATGTGACCCTTCATGCTGCACTAATGCAGATCTGTACCTCTTGAAGGAAACTGTTGTCACCACTGGTAAAATGTACCCCCCAGCACCTGAGCTGTCACTAAACGGTGAAATACATATAACATTTTTAAACAGGCTACTACTTTGTGAGATCTCATGGTTACTATTTTGAGTTATATATCTATGAGAGGACCCCTAGGACCATGAATTTCTGTTTTCTTTTTAGTAAGTCAAACTTTGTAGGTTCTTTTCACCGCTTTTAAATGTGAAAATATTTAATGCTCGTTTAAAAATTGCTTTAAGCAGCTTCAGTGAGTTTATCTGCTCATGTAAAGAACAGCAGAGTATTTCAAATAAGCAGTGTTGCTGTAGTGTGTGATACAGAAAGATTTCAGACATATATATATATCTTCATTTTCCCTGGAGCTTCTATCAGATAAGTAATGTTTGGGATACAGCTAGGTGGAAGAACAAATAAAATTGAAAAATTGTTTACCTTCGTGATCAAAACCCGTTATATTTTATTCCTTAAAGGTTTAATTAGCTATCATTTTCATTGTAATTAAAAACAAGTTACTTTGTGGTAATATACTCTGGACAGTGATTTAATGTCATGCATTAACTCTATTCTTTACAGATACTGAGGGATATTTTATAACTGAATAATCGTAAAGCATTTTCTCTTCTCTAATATCTTGAAATTTTACCAGAAAAAGAGCATGCAGGTTAATGACAAATACTTCAATTAGGTACACATTTCTTAGTGCAGATGGATTCCAAATTATGAAAATGGTTCACTAAGAGGTTTTATCTTGTAATACTCTCAGTCTGATGAAGTATGGGCAAAATACAGCTGCAGGCATAAACATTCAATTACCTGAGCAGGTTTTGTTCACCATTATTTATAATTTGAGCCAGAAACCTTGTTTCTGATAACCCATAACCCATCATACAGTCTCTTGTACTGTACTAACCAGAGGGGAAAAATCAAATCTCTTTTGGAAAGTTTAAGAAAATATTAAAAAAAAAAATTATTTCTGATCTTTGTGTGTAATCCAGGCTAATTTCCTCACCCTTCTAGGACTTCACTGCTCTGATACTTTTGACTAGAGATATCAGGTTGATGGAGATTTGGTAAAGCTTTAGAGATTGCCATTAAGATCTGTACCCATTTAAATGAAAATTACTTTCTCAACTTGAAAAGAGAGTGAATGCAGAGTTGGTAATGAAAGTGCCTTTTATTAAAGAAGATTGCATATGTCAAAAATACATTCTATAATCTGTCTGCCTTTGAGCTCATTAGGTTTTATCAACCTAGAATAAGTGAGAAGCTAAGGGGAAAGAAGTGAACTTTGAGTCTAGCATGGAGATACTTTAGAAAAAGAAAACGGTAGCAAGAAAGAGTTCTTATGGAAGTTATTTGTTCCTGGAACAAAAATGTTTCAAGTTATTTAAAGGATAAAGTTAAATAATGAAAAATAAATGATTTGATTAAAAAGATCTCTAATTATTCTTTATTTCCCGATGTTGCTTGTTTCACTTCTTGCTGTGGCTGTTAGTACTTGATGTACAGAAGACAAATATTGTATGTAAGGGTAGGTTCAAGGACTTTTTTCTGTGTAAATGTGAAAAAGATGAATGCAGTTTGGCTTACTCAGTTCCAAATTGTCAATAAACAAATACTTCTGCCTTTTAGGCGGATTTCATACTGATCAGTCTTAAAGGACCTTAAAGACGATCAGTGGTCTGGAGCAACTCCCCTGGGGTCAGGCCAAGAGAGCTGAGGCTCTTCAGCCTGGAGAGAAGGTGCTGGGAGGACATTATAGTGGCCTTTCTAGTACCTGAAGGGGGCCTACAGGAAAGCTGGAGAAGGACTTTTCTGTAAGACCATGTAGTGACAGGAAAGGGGGAAATCGTTTTAAACTGGATGAGGGAGATTTAGACTAGATATTGGGAAGAAATTTTTTACTGTACGGGTGGTGAAACACTGAAACACATTGTCCAGGGTGGTTGTGGATGCCTTCTCCCTGGAAGGATACAAGGCCAGGCTGGACAGGGCTTTGATTAACCAGGTCTGGTGGGAGATGTCCCTGCCTAAAGCAGGGGGATTGGAGTTGGTTGATGTTAAGAGTCCCTTCCAACCCAAACCATTCTATGATTCTAACAGGTGTACAGAAGGGACCATGTGGTTGCAGACCACTGATGGCGATGATGATGATTGCTGCTGATAAGAGTGGCTAGGAATTTCCAGTTATGAAATTTCATAACTCGAAAAACTGGTATTTGGTTGAGACAGTCAAGATGTACCGAATAAATAGTGGAAAAAATAATAATAATAAAAATAAATAGGTGAATGAGATTTCAGCAATCTTCCCCACCGAAGATCCACTTGATCTGGTGAGACAACACAGATTACAATGTATATTGGATTTTACCAATGTTAAAAAAAAAAATGCTGTAATGAATTATGAAATTACAATTTATGTCATTAAATCTGTGGTCTGTACTTTTTCTCCCGCCTCTTACTTTTCTGCTTTACTTAATCACTTTATGCTATGCTTCCTGCTGAAACTGAAATGTCAGTAATGGAGAAGTTACGTCAGTTGTTTCCAGGTGAAAATGGTGTTTTACTTTCTTCATCAACTTTATGCAGAAGACAATAGGAAAACAACTTTTCTGTGCAAATGGTTTAAGGATGTCACTTTGTTCTTGCAAGTTCATGCATAATTCTTATAGTAGCTTTCAGTTATTTACCTTTCTGTTGTTGTATCTAGTAGGAAATTTTTACTGGGACTTGATATGTGCTTCACGTCACTCTTAGAAATGTGTTGGTGAAAATAGGGAATGAGAAAAAACACCTCCTTATTTCATTGACTTTGATAAGGTAGGCCTGGAAAACTTGCTGAAAGATAGATAGACGTTTAAGTTGCTAATATCTGTGGTTAAAGGAAACACCTCTTGTTTTTGAGATCTATAAGAGGGGACATATTTGATATTACTGAACTTTTTTTTTTTGATCCACCACGAAATAAAAAATAGAATTGATTTTTCAACCAACAAGACCTATGATTTTATTTTGCTGTTGCAAAGAAGGCACAAAAAAAAAAAAAGAGAAAAAAGGAAAAAAAAAATTAAAAAAATCATGGTATCCAAACTTTAGACTTCTGTTGAGTGCAACTGCTTTTAAAAATTGTTTTTCACTCAAGCTTTGTGTCTTGGTAACTCAGTTTAATCCCAGCAGGTTTAAGAGTATTTCCTTGAATGAACCATCTCAATGTATTTGGAGGGGTTCTGAAGCAGATTTTCTCAATTACGTTTATAAAACCCAAGTCTGAATTACACGGGATGTAAAATCCTCTCTTGTTTATTCACAGTGAAATACATATCAGCCATAATTCACCTCCATGAGCTGAGCTGTAGAAAATGGCTGCAGATGGGGAAGGAAGAAGCCTGTGATAATAGTACCATGCAGGTCAGGATTTGACCTACATTTGGGTATGACAAATTTGGCAATTAATAAGCATACAGTTCATGTTCTGAAAGGGCTTCAGAATCATCTGTAATGTCTGTCATTTTTCTCTGGGAAGCCATACGATATTTTACTTACAGTCATTGTAATTAATATCTATATACATAGCCTAAGTAAAACTAAGGTGGTGGGTTTTTTTTTGTTTTTTTGTTTGTTTTTTTTTTGTTATGCTTTGAAATTGAGTTGTTTCCTCTCTCAAAGAGTTGATTGAATATATGGAAAAATCTTTGATTTCTGTTATGCCTGCTAAATTTTCACAAGCTGTATATGTGTATGACCTGGATAAAAATAGTGAGTGTATGTATAGTTTTTATCACTTAAGTCCTTTCAGCATCTCTAAGAGATAAGAAACATTTGTCACATTTTGAAGGGGCTTTCATTGACAAAGGCTTCAATCATGCAGAAAGCTGTTTTCAAATTTCCATAAAACAAAGCATACACCATTTGCATGATAAATTGCTCCTAGACAAGAATCTTAGCTGACTACCCGAGTGCTTGATTCTGTTATCACTGATTTGTCCTTCAGTTTTCAGCAGAATGAAAATGAAGGACTTGCAACTAATTGTGCCAGGAAGACAGAGCTAATTTACTCGTACTGCCAAAATAATAATAATAATAATAAAGCCATTAGAGTTAAACATAATGCTTTGTTATTGTATGTATGATTTATTAATGGCTATACTGTCCTACAAAGTATCTCAGGGTGATACTTTGTAGCAAGACTACATCTTGAAAGACCTAGGATTTATTTTCTTAATCTTTTTAAAGCATAAGGCTGTGTTCTTCGTAAATATATCTGAAAATTGTCTTCCAATAGAAGCTGTGATTGTATACTAGTTTTAATCAGTACCAATCCAGAAGAGGAAATAAAGTTTAGATATCTAAATGTTTTAGAGTATCAGATTTTAATATAATGATTTCAGGAACTAGACAGTTGTTCAAAATTTTAACCTATCTAAAAGCAAAGCACAAGGCTAATTGATACTCTAACTAGAATCATGCTGAATATGAGACTCTTATGTATTCTGCTATCTACTAGCAGTTAAGAATGTCACAGCTGTTGAGTAAACAGGAGGAGAAAATCTGACCTTGGTGGAGAGTTCAAGCATACCTTTTTTTAGAGACACGCTGATTTTTTTTTTCAAAACTGTTTAGGAATGAGATAAAAAGAGCTTTGACACTGACATAGTCACTTAGAGCTATTTTGGTCAGGCTGAAACATTTTTCTCTGTAAATAAATAGAGTGCATAATGTTAACTCTGTGTTCTGTTCTGCGATTATTTCTTCTTATACTTTTATCTTCTCTTTTTTTTTTAAGGAGTTCAAAAAAAGTTTTAATTTTCACCATTTTGCGTAGTCTTTATTATTATACTTCTTGCAGTTTATTTTGTTATAAGTCTGCTTTTCTTTGACAACTAACATTAGGTTGGTAGGCATGAAGATAGTGAAATACTGTTTTTTTCTACTGGCATGTGATTAGTGATATTAGTGTCTGTATGATTTTGTGTGATAAGATGTAGATTCTGTTGCTAACCAAAAGATCCCAAAGAGATCTTAAAGTATGCTGTATGTAAATTGTTTAAAAGAAAAATGAAGTGGAACAAGAAAGAGGAACTACATTAGGAAGGGAAAGATGTCATTTCATTAACTTCATGACCAAAACTATTCAATGGCTCCGAGTAATTTATTACTGTTCCAGTCTTTCTTAATGTGCAGATCGTTCATCTTAGCTATCACCAAGAAAGATCTTGAAGTATAACATAAATTGATTTTCTCATTGACTACTACCTTATGCATATTTTTCTTTCAAATTTCCAAAATAAGAAAACATTTGCCATTCCAGTGAGTAATAGCAATAATGTAAATAGTACAAAAAATATAATAAGCATAATAATAATATAAAAACCCACACATAATCTACTTTGAATCTCAACATTTCTGTATTTAACGCTGCAGTTCTTCAGAAATGCTGAGTGTGCCCTCAGACTACAGGTCTGTGTGGGTTTATGTTCACATGCTGTGCTGTAGTTATTTAATCATATGCTATTCAGAGACTATTCATTCTGATATATGTATAGAAAGAAGAGAAAAAGTGGTTTTTTTTCTGCTCGGTTTTTTTTGCACAATATTTCAGTCTCTTTAAAACCGTGTGAACAGCAGCGGGCTACATGTACAGCTTCAGGTGGTATCAGATTTGACTTCTAGGCCAAATTTGAGTTTCTACTCAGTCTTACTGAGTATTAGGTAAAGATATAATAGCAGTTAGTAACAAAATATTATACTAAATTCTAAGTGATTTCCACATCAAATTAGATCAATGTGTGCATAAGAGGAGAAATCTCTGATTTAATAAAAGTAACTAACTTACTGCTAATATACAAATACTTTCATGAATTCTGTGAACACTACTGCCGGCAATTATTATATTTGCTATGTTAATAATTATAATTATGCTAATCAAATTAGGTCATAAAATTCAGCACAGATCACATGTATTGTCACGTGGTGCTACTTAAATATACTCCTTTTTTATTGCACTGTTGTAACAACTGCCTCTTAATATCTTGCCAATCTTTCTCCAGTATTTTCTGACGCTCTGTGTGAAATTATTTTCATATGTGGAAAGACTGGTCTCTTTCAAATTACTTTAGGATGGCACAGAGCCTAAGAAAAATGTGAACAAGGACAAAAAAAGCCAGATGGATTTAATATGTTGTAATGACTTGAAAACATGTTTCAGACTAGTTCTAAATGTGGATAATGTATTTTTTGAACGAGTCTGGAATATGTTGTAAGTTCCTTCAAAGAATCTTCATGGCAAATTTATTAAAAAGAGTAGATGTTCCCCTAACGGGAAAATTTTGAGGAAGCAAAAGGAAGACAGATGTACAATTATCATGAAAACTCTGTTCTATGTAACATTTTTTTTATCCTGAATATATTTGTATGGTAGACTTGAAGGTTAAGAAGATGTAAGTCTGGAGGTTAGACAAATTAGATTATTATTTCTTTAGCAGCATTTATTCATCCATACACAGTTTCTGTGATTAAAAACTACTTTGTGTAGGAAGGGTTTGTAAAGATACATTGCAATTTTTCAATAGATCAGATGTATATAATTCCATGTGTAAGCGTACAGATTAAATAGTTGTCAGCTGTACTTAGTGCAGCTTGGTGGAGATGCAGTCATTAGGCAGCTTGATTTCCTTTTTCTCCCCGAAGCCTTCAGTTTTTGATCTTTTATATACCATCCTCTGGCAGAGATGGACTTGGGAAGTAGAGCTTAGATCTAATTTCTCTGAACTTAGAAGCAGCAGCTCTAATCCTTCTCTCCTGAATAATAATTAGGTGATCATTCTCTTGGAAAGCATGGAATATTATTTACATTGCTCTCTGGAACTAGAATTAAGCTGGAAAGAGAACATTTATTTTCTCCTATACTGCTGTCCCACATAGCTGCATGTTTGCTCTCCAAAGCTGTGTCTATTGCTTTTTTTTTTTTTTCTTCTTGTCCAAGCTGAAGTTAACTAACTTCAGTGACAGTTGTGTTGTCAGTTGCCAGATTTAGTGGAGTGGCACTTTACATTCTGGACCTCCTTGGCCTGACCACAACTTAAATAGGCTATAGGGTGGTATTGCAGCTCCTTGTGAGAGGGATGACATAATTCACCAGTAACCTGGATTTGCCAATGGCAATGATTATTTTCACTCTGTATGAAAGAGACAATAATGTGAGTTTTCAAATGAATGAGTCCTAAAACCTGAATTAGGACTGCTTGTAGGGACTAACTAATCTCACTTGAACTATTTTAGAACATTCTTGAACTGATAGATTAAAAACTGCCTTATTTAAATTCTAGGCTCAGTGAAGGTGTGATCCTAAGTGTGTGACCAATATTTTTTGTTTGTTTGTGTGGGGCTTTTTGTTTGTTTTCTTCTTTTTAAGAGCCAATTTCCCACTCTGTCCTGTATCTCTACATTCTTATCTGTTTAAAAGTTCCTTAGGGAACTTTGCAGAGGCCAGGTAAAAATCATACACAGTGAGGCTGTAATGTTTTTGACTGCTTTCCCCAATTTGGGGAACGAATGGTGAGAGTTCAGATTTTGTTGTTGTTGTTCTTGGTGAGAGTTAGTGGACCTCAAGACAATGTTAATAAAAACTATACTGATGTTCTTGAATCTCCTGACATGGTTTTGCTATGACTATTTTGCTTAATGTGTATGTCTAATTGTTTTGTTTTCTTTTTTTTTTTTGGATTCTTTTCATTTTGTCGTTGTATTCCAAATGCTGCTATACCATTTTAACAATTGTATTCTGTATCTCTTTGTCTGTCCCTACTTTTTCTGTTCTTCCATGTGCAGATAATCCTCTTAGATTAATCATTAATCTTCATCAAACTTCACCAAAATTTAGAAGCACAACAATTATAAAGGTTCAGCTTTGATTTCTAGTTCTGCTGTATGTCACAGATTGGATCTGAAATTTTTTTGCATGTCCCTTACTTTTTATAGACCCTACTGGGGAAGGGAACAGTGAGCCCTAGATCTGGAAGCAAAAAGAATAATGTAAAGAGCTGTATTTATAAGAAAGAAACCATACTGGGGGTAAAAACACACACACAAAATAAGAAGAAATGAAGAGAAAGCAGAAGGTTCTCTAAGGAAATAGAATTTCCAGATTAAATGGATGTGTCTTTTGCCAGTAATTTAGGAATGATTTTCAGATGGTTCTCTGTAGAGCACTTCTGTGGAGGCTGAGGAGTTACTTTTGTGAAAATTGTACAGCAATGATGAAAAATTGAAATAAGAGGTCATCTCACTATCCTGGGAAATTTCACTTGGGTCTGGCTTCAAGGAAAATTGCCACCCCTCCTTTATATTTCTTTGTCTGGTGGTTTCCTGCACAATAATTGAAGTTAGTTTCTCTCTCTCTCTCTCTCTCTCTCTATTTCTGTGCTGTGAAGACAGTTGAGTTTAGTTTACTTTGGGAACTAAACTAGGAGGGGAGGGACAGAAGAGAGTGAGCTTAACAGCAAAATCATCTGAAGTCATAAAATTCTAAGTCTAAGTAGTGTTGACTTCAAGCAGTTTATTGAGTAAATGTAGTAATTTAATCTATACTTTTAGTGGTGGATGGGTTTCAGAATAAATACATGATTTTAAATACACCTTCCTCTCACAACAATAATCTGAAAACAACACGCTAAATCTGTTTTAAGATGTTATTCTCCATAAGATTTTGGAAGGAATATTTTTTTGGTGTGTAACTGCAGGATGTTACATTGCAGGTCTGTTACCAGGTCGTGCATTTAGTTTACTGAATACCAGCTGACAGAGGAAGGAAGAAGGGAATGAGTTTTTCTTAATAAGAAAGTATCTTTTCATTGACCCAGTAAAAATAAAAATAATAATACTGAGCTACATAGTGGTCAAATAAGATTAGTATTTTAATATGATGGTTCCTTTTCAAGTGAATTAAATCTAAAAGTGAGACAAATGCTTACAAAAAAAAAAGTTAAATTTTGTGTTTCAACCATTGTCTGGAGGTGATTTTGTTTAGTCATTATTCTAAGCAGCTTCTCTGAAATAAAACTTGAAGGGAAAAATTCAAAAGTAAGGGAAACAATGGAAAGATGCTAATAGCGAACTGAAGTGATGATATTTTCTGTTGAGGCTGAGGGAACTGCATGCAATCAAAACCAGAAATCTGGATGAAGATGTTAGGAAAAAGTATTTCAAATAAAAGTATAGGCGATAAAACTAGGGAAGGCAGCAGAAAGATTATGAAAATTCATGTCTATTAGTGTCATTTCTGTTTACAGTGCTAAATAAGCAGTTCTCTTAACAGTTCTAGTAGCACTACTGTAAAATCTAATGCAGCATTTCACTTCATCTCCTTCCTCTTTGCATCCTGCCTCTCCACTGCAAATAAAGAATGCAGCTGGACACACTTCCAATTTTCCTTTCTTTCTTCTGCCTCAACGATAGTGGTAGCCCTCTGGGATTCTTTGAAATGGCTGTCTTGCAAGATATTTTGCTGTTTACAATGACTAGCAATGCTTGCAAGCCTACGGAGAGCTTAATTAGATTTTCTTTATCTCCATTTTGGTGCGTCTCTAAGTCTCTCCATGCTGAAATATATGCTCTCACGCACACTCCAAGAAGAAGAGAGAAGCACATTGTGAATGAACTCATTCTGAGCATCAGCTTATGATTTCAGCAACTATTGGCTCTGTGCATGGAGCAGTGGGAAATGTTTTGGCAGCTCGACTGCATCATTTTTTTTTTTTCTGGTCCAAATGGTTGAACAGCTGGGATCTCACCATCTTGGAGACAGTTGCTTACTGGAGTTCATTTATCTGGCAAACATCATGCTGTAATCTTATTGAATTGTGCTTTGTTATTTTTCTTTCTTTCCTTTTTGCCTAATGAAAAGAACATTCAAGTTCAACCAAAGGGTCTTTGTTACCTCTAGCTAGATTTTTTTTTTAAGTAAAAAAAAAGTTTTAAAGAAAAGAAACAAAACAGAAAAACAGTATTTGCGAACTTCCATGAAAATCAGACAAATAAAATTCCTTGTGGATTTAGTTTAATGGATTTTTCTTATTTGAAAATAGAAATATTTCTTTAGTTGTTCTTTGAAAGCGTCCGAACCATATCACTAATGTACAGCAGTTAAATGCAGTAGACCCACAACAGTCTGATTGTGAAGTTGCCTATAGAAAGGAATTATTGATTGCCCCAAAAGGAAACAAAACATTCAAGCACAGATACTTCTCAAGCATTTCTTGAGAGCAGTTCTCAAGGTCCTTAAAATGCTTTAATAGAAGTATGGGTGGTACCCACAAAGAAACTGAAGTGACTTGTTACCTGTTGAAGGACATTTACTTCACTGCCAGTAGCTCCAAAAATGCAATTTAAATCTCAGATTTTTTTTAACCAAAATTTAAGTCATTTAATGATTTTAACTGACTGTTCCCTTCCAAGTTTCCTATATTAACTTGTTACTCTTCTGGAAAAGCACTCTGAATGACACAGAATACTCTAAAACTTTTGACAGAACTTATCAGATAAGGAAGAGATGTTCCAGTCTTTTGGTTTTTCACAGAGGAACTAAATCAGCTGTTTCCTTCTTTTAGGAGTGATGATGACTGACATGTTTACATATTTAAAGAGTAGTAGAACTAATTGTACTTTTAAGTCATAGATGTTAATCTTCTGAGTGACTTCTGGTTATCTGCATCAGCTGATTTGGTTATCTTAGTATAACACATTATGACCTCTATTAATAAATTAAACTAGAAAGTAAACAACTCATTTATGTTACCTGTTTTGTTTTGCTTGATTTTAGACCCTTTTTTGGCATGATGAAATAATATTGTTAATACTTAAACAGCAGAAATATATTTAATATATCTGCAAAGGGAAATAATCGTAACAATCTGTTGTTCTCCTCTGCGTACTGGAAACAAAGAGCATGAACATAGCCTTGTGGCTGGTGGGCTTGCAGTGATAATAGAATTTTTCTGGAAAGTTAAAGAGCCTTCTTTCCATCTTCCTCCTGAATTCTATTTAAATATCAGGGAATAAAAGTAAATCTGAAATCATTCCATCTGAATGGGGTGATGGTACCTTAGGGCTGGAAGAGAGGGGCTGTGTAGTAGGCATGATCAGGTTTGGATAAATAACTAATAGTGGTTGTTATTGAGGCAGGAGACTTGTATTTGTGGTCATCTGCCTCTTCCTCTTACCATTCTTGAAATGTGCCTGTAAAAATAGTTTTACTATTTCTAGTTGTTTTTTTGTCTGTTGAGTTTATTCTGTTTTTAATTGGCTTTACATATTCCCTTTCACTCCCTTTGCAACTCCTTCATCCATTTTTGTGAGCTTAATTTAGATATAATAAAATAACTTGGATGTCTCAGTCCCATGAAGTAGTTCTGTTTGCCGTCGATTTTCATCAGTTGTGGGTTTTGTTGATTCTGTTTTGACAGCGGTGGTAATAAAGAGACAAGGTCTCCAGCTTGATGCAAGCATGAAACCTGTTTTATTTTATTCTATTGTATTCCATTGCATTCCATTTCATCTGTCTCTATCCTCTGTTATATCGTTGATACACAGCTGAGCTTGTATACCTTTTCAGCTATAGCTCCACCAGTAGAATTTGTGTAACCAGGCTATATTCTGTGTCAGTTGTTACAAGCTGAGCAGTGCTTCCAGTCCTGCTCTCTAACTGTATCTCCACACTGCTGTTTTTTTGCTTGCTTGCTTTTTCATCTCTCAATTCTCACCTATTACAGGTGGTTTTCTCAAGTATCTAGGGTTTCACCTTAGATTTGCTACAGTTTCTGTGATTGACTTCCAAGCCTTATGGTACAGAATAACAGCAATTCTGGACAACAAAGCCCATGTTGGCTCTCGTTTTCTTGCTAGTGTCATTAAGATAATGTGAAAATCACATTGATAAAGGTGTTGAACAACATCTGTAAGAAAGTGTAGGTGTGCAGCAGTGAATAATGTAAAGATGCAGTGGCAACTAGTTGACTGAAAGTAAGTGTATGTTGTTTTTGATATTACATTTACTTCTTTCTAGTCCCTGGAAGATGGAATAAAGTTTTGTCTTCCTTCAAGAACGTGGAACTGATGCCACGTGAGATACAGTGGGTGACACCTAAAGCCCACACAGCACATGAATTATATCATTATTTTCTACCATCTTCCAAGATAATTCCTTATTTGAGTTTTTATTGATCACTCATTTTTAAAGAAGTGATAATTTTCAGTCAAACTCTAGGGGTCAAATGATTCTCCTTTATTAAAGCCTCTACTCTCTTACGTGTTTTTAATTATGTTACTCTTATGGAGAATCTTTGGACATAATCCCTTCTTGGAGATTTTACTTCTACTTGTGCAGAGAAGGTCAGAAGAAATTCTTGTCCAAAAATATCTAAGAATTACTGTCATATTCTGAAGAATGACTAATTAACGGAACTAAGGATAAAATGTGCTATTTAAATACTTTTCTCTGTTACTAGTTTATTGTGTCAAATAACCTTACTGTAACTGCTTGTACAACATCTTCACTTTTATAAAGTAGAAGTATTAAACTTCTCTATGTTCCTGGTGTATTAGAAGCTGATAAGCCTTTGAAAGCTCTATGTAAGAAGCTTGCTTTGAAAATAATGCCTACTATTCTTTTCTGTGGAAATGACAACATGTACAAAAAACATAATAACATTATTTAATACAACACATTCTCAGCTACAGGGCAGACTTTCAACATAGTCACTGCCATTATCTATTCCTTTTAGCAAGTGATGAACAAGAGTCTGGGTGCTGGCTGCACTCAAAAATCTCTGCTAACAGAGGCGACTCATTGTTTCACTTCTGATATGACAGTGTCATTGCTAGGTAAATGTTGCCCATACAGTACAGTTTTCACTGTGGTAACATCCGTTATTTGGTCTCCATAAACCTTTTGAAAGTGTTGATTAATGTCAGTGGATACAAGACTTGGAAAAACTTTAGTATAAAGTTTTGTTGCTGTTATTTAAAAATGTGAGTAGCAGTCTCTTCATATGACTTTGCAGTTCTGATAATAGATCATAAGCATCACTGACTGAAACTGGGAAGATGGATTAAACTGAAACAGACTAGATGGCTAAGATTTTATTTCAAATACTTTTAAACCCTTCACTCTTCAAATACATGACTCAACAAGCTTTTGCTATGATCTAAGGAGTTGAGTTTCATATAACATATTCCTTTCAGCTTGGCAAATATCTTCCTCCATCTAGTCCAAGGCAGTTGATGTTCTGCTACGTTTTCTATCTATAAAGCCTGCTTGCAGCCTGCTACTTGTTTTTATGTTTATGTGTATATGTTTAGACAACTAAAGACTTTCCAGTAGTGTAGGGAAAACTGATTTATTTTTTTTTCCGCTCAAAGAACACAGC
This sequence comes from Odontophorus gujanensis, assembly GCA_013399175.1. Taxonomy (NCBI): domain Eukaryota; kingdom Metazoa; phylum Chordata; class Aves; order Galliformes; family Odontophoridae; genus Odontophorus; species Odontophorus gujanensis. The sequence continues at coordinate 26,606 of VXAB01005736.1, read as the reverse complement.
CAAAGCTTGACTTGTTAGTAGCAGTAGCAGTGGAAGGAGGTAAATGTCAGTCAGAATGTGAAAGCAAGCAAACACAAAGTATGCTGATATTCCTCAGTCTATAATACTTGAAAATATATGGGTGTGTTGTCAGACTTGAAACTGTATTGCACTTGTAGCTGTCTTAGGCGCACTCAAATGAAACCTGTACAGGTCAATTTATTTAACACATTTTTTTCCGGTGTATGAGGAAAACAACGTATCAGTGTTCCCTAAAAATGAAGATTTTCAAGTCTAGCATTTGCGTGAGTGATCAAATATTTATAGCTATGACATGTAGGGCAATCTAAACAAAGCAAGTTAAAAGTTAGAAGTAAGATATGTAAGATTTCACACTGCTAATGGTTAGGCATGTTCTGCTATAACGTCTTGAATATTTTTAATATTTTGTCTACTGTTTCCTTATCCAATGCATCATATCTTTTTGCAATATTAATTCATTGCAAAAATATACATTGCTGTAATTAGGAAGATGGAATCTATCCTAAAAATTATATTAATGAGAAAATGGTCTGGAAATGGCCTCAAAAAAATCGTCCAGTTCATCCATCTGTCCCAGAACAGGCTTTTTTTTTTTTTTTTTTTTTTTTTTTTTTTTTTTTTTTTTTTTTTTTTTTTTAACAACTTGTATTCCTTTCTCCTGTCTTAGCTGCATCTTCCATCCTGCTGTTTGAGTGCTCATTTTCTTCACCTTTGGTCAGCAAACATTGAAATTCATCTCTTTATTTCTTACTAATAATTCTGGAAAAAGTCAAAGACCTAGGAGGTGAATGAAAAAACATAATGTTTTATCTAACAGGTACACATAGCCAGGAGCACTAAAAATATGTGTAAAATGAAAATGTTGTGAAAACTTAATATTTAAGTTTTATATTCTTATTCTGAAAGATTGGACAGGTCTACATATGTGTCTAAGCTAATCTAGTACAGTTTCTGCTATTTCTATTCTCTTATAAAAATGGCATGTTATTATGGCAGTTTTGAACTTAAATTATTATAATGGAGATTTAAAATTTATATATGTATACTTAAAATTACTGCATATGTGTTGTGGGGATGGTTGGGGTTTTTTTGTTTGTGCATTTTCCCCAGTTGTATGTGATAGTAGTGGTCATTTTAAAAACATGAGTAGTAAGTATCGATAAATGTTTAAGTTTTTATCCGTAGTTATGTCATACTGGAAGCAAATGCCAATCTATAATTTCTATTTTAGCATATGGATAGTGGATGAAATAGATACTTTATCAGCATGCAAATTACATTTGACTTCATGAATACAGTTCTTGTTGTAGCATATTATTAGCTGAAATGTGCTATGAAGTACGTAGCATTTTTCAGTGTCGATTTAAAGAGAACTAAATGCGTCCTCTTGAATGTAGTAATTGCAGCCCTGCATCTTTTTTAATTTAAACTAAACCATATTATTGTTTTTAAAATGAATGATCTTCTAATATAAATTCCTTGGGGCAAAGATAATGCATTACTCTCTGTTTGGAAGACATACACACTATGGGAGCTACTAGAAATGAAAGATTGAGATTGCATTCCTTAAGGGAAGAGGGAGATGCTTACTTTAAAATTTAGGAAAGATATAAATGACCACTGCACAGAATTATCTTCAGCATGAATGAGTTTTATGTATTAAGGAAAATATTCTGAATGTTGGTTTTGAGTGTCAGATAAAGTAAATGAAGTGTTAACAATGCTACTACGGAAATTAAGGGTAACAGACAATTGCTGCAGTGTTTTAGAAAGGCCTGTGAGAAAAACTCATTAAGCAGATCTGTCTGTCTGTCAAATCTGACTCTATTTAAGCTGTACTGCATACTGATTGTCCTATGTTACTGCAGTCCGTCCATTCAATGGGTGCGTAATCAAGATTTCATAAGCTTTGAAACTTGAAAAATGAGGCAGTTCAAAAAAGAATCAGAAAAATGAAAGGGAGAGTTAGTGTCTTCCTTTTTCCTAGCCTCTGCATGTAGCATCTGAATGCAAATGACATCACTGTAAATGAGTGAATGTTAATATTAGAGATATCCGTATCTTGTATTTTCACCTTTTTAAATAGCACACCACCATTAACTTTACTCTAAACACCCTTCCTTTGCCTTTCCCTGTCTCAGGGAATGAAGGGCTTTTTCATGTTAGAAGATGCATTACTGGGTACTCTAGGCGTATGTAGGAGGTTAGCTTGACATGAATTTGTTGATTAAGAAAACAAACTTATCATTACCTAAAGCTTGAAAATTCTTCTTTAGCAGAAAGCAAACGTGTGCAGAATTGACAGGATGAAGGAGAATGGCTTTAAGCTGAAAGAAGGGAGATTAATTTTAGATGTTAGGAAGAAATTTTTTATTCAAAGAGTGGTGAGTCTCTGGCACAGTCTGCCAAGAGTAGATGCCCAAACTCTGGAGGCATTTAAGCCCAGGTTGGATGGGATCCTGGGCAACTTGATCTGGTGGGTGACAGCCCTGACCGTGGCAGGGTTGATGGAACTAAATGATCTTCAAGGTCTTCTCCAACCTAATCCATTCTATGATATGACTCTATAAATTGCTTATCAAGATCAGGTAGGAAACCTGGAAGCCAACAGCAGCATAGGTCATGACAGCAAAGAAGACCGTGTGATTCTTTCAGATATACTGTTTGTTGTCTGTGTTAGACAAAAAAATTATAAAAATAAAATAATAATAATAATGAAAAAGCGATCATTAAGCTTGGAATAAATTCTAGTCTGTGTTTATATGCTAGGCCAAATATCAGAAGAGGACCTATTGGACCTGGGTTCCAATGCTGCATATGCTACGGGGAATGATTCGTTCCACTCCTACTCAACTAACTGTAAGAATTCTGCTCTTAGTAATTGCAGACATGTACAAGATCAGACTCATCTTTTCTTTAATCCTGCTATTCTGCTTTTTTTTCTAAACAGTTGTCACGGTTTTATGATTTTTGTTATTGGTATTCCGCATCATAACACCACCTTGTACGCTTGTAGTTAAAGAGTTAATGCTCCAGTTCCATGGATCATCAATAGTTCCAGGTCTGTCTATCTGAGAAGAACAACGTACCTCAGAGGACTTTGCATTGCTTTGCATTTTTCCATTTTCCTCTCAGAGAGATAAAAACTGTTTATGTGTCATGAGACACAGGCTTTTTTCCCCGCTTTTGGATCAACCCAGCAATGCGTGTTCCCTAGCCAACTCACCTTCAGGGTTAGTGTAAGGCCTTCAGTTTTTTGGACACTCTCTCATTTTATTTGATTCATTAACTTCAATTCTATTTATATAGTATTATTCTGTGTTATTTTTTGAAATCCGATATCTTATACAGTAAATTAACTTTCTTCCTCAGATCACTGCCACTGTTTTGTTTTTAGGCCTGTCTCCCTTTTCGCTTTTCCCCCTTCCCCTTTCTTGGGGCATAGGCCTGTGAGTTCCTCCACCCCATTTGTAATGGAACCAGGCCAAATCAGTCTGCGAACTGTTGACAGTTAACAAAAAAAAAAAAAAAAAAAAAAAAAACAACAAAAAGACTTTTTACAGAGCAACATTTTTTTTATAATTTTTTTTCTATTTAAATAATGCCTACAACAAAGGTAGAAAATTCTTCAGCTGGAAAAATTTGTCTATGTGGATATTATCCAATAATCCTAATATAAGTATTGTTTTTTATTTTTGAAGGGAAAGAGCTAGGATGAAATGCAGATGCTTACTTGCAATACAAGTATTTTAGAGAGCTTTCTGAATTTAAATGAAAGATCTATTTTTTAATTTCATTTAAATGTAATCCCTTTTCTTAAGGTTGTATTTTCTGACAAGTTTGACAGTTACTGTAAAGGAAGATTTCTCAAACCGTAAGTCCTTGAATACATTAAAAAAACAAAGGTAGTTTTGTTATCACGGGGCAAAAAAAGTCATTTTAAAATTTCAGCCTTTAGAGATCAGTTCATCTGAAAGAATTCTGCATTGACTGTGTTTTAGAATGTGCACACACTTGAGGTCCCCACCCATGCACAAATTCGGTGTTACCCTCAGGGTGCCTCTGTTTGTATTACAGATCTCTTCTCTCACAGTTCGCAGGGTAAAACTGCTCAGCTTCCCTTTGTGCTCTTGAAGCCACCTATAGTAACAAGAAAAGAAGTACCCTCAGGGCGCCACATACAACACATCTAGAAAAGCCAGAGATCAGTTGGAGTATGAAGTGTATAAAAAGTAGGAAAGAATCTGTTTTCCTCCACAGTGCATGATGAAAAAAGAAAATACTGAATATTTGTCAGTTTATATTTCTAAAGTTGAGCTTGTCATTTTTTTAAAACTTTGAGATTTTGTAGTATCCTTTAATTTCAACAGCTAAATGATTGGTCACAGCCTGGGAAGTGTAGGTTGTTCCCTGGGAGATTTGTCTGTTCCTGTGTACAGAGCATTCTCAGAGCAATTTACATTTCCTTTAATGAGAAACCAGAAGCTTCAAAATAAAATGTAGAGCTGTATCAAGTAAAATTCATAGCTTACATTCTGCATCACAGAGATTCCCTGTAATGGAATTAATACACTTGTTTGTGTTGTCTTTTTTTAGGAAAAAAAATACATTACTTCATGTAACAGCTTTTTCAAAATTTCCCTTTCACTCAGCTACTCTTATCTTTTACATTAAGAAAGTCTTTAGTTTTAGTTTTAGTCATGTTAGTTTTACATAGGAGAAATTAACCTTGATGTCTTTGATATGAAGTTTTCACAATAATGGAACAATTACATTGTCAATAGTTTCAACCTATTATTTCTAGTAAATATATAAAGGAGGTGTTTTTCTACACTTATTCTGCGATGCTGAATATTTTCTCATGTTCTATTCTGAAATCCAGGGGGCACGTTGCCCCCTTATAGTTAAGACTTAAAACAGAATCACTTGGAGAGTTTGAGTAAGTGCCCTTTTGTGGACACAACTCTTGTGTTTTGGATTTTTACTGTTATTTTAGAACAGTGATTGTTTTGAAGGTGTTTGATGAATTGATTGTTACTACCAGTGGACTTAATTTAAATAAGGCCTCCTGCAGATGTTAATAACTAGAGTCTCCAGCTGCAGTAAAGGGTTTCATTTCCTTTGATACCAAGTGCAGTCTCAGGGTTTCTTGATAATGTGGTTTTAGTTTCACGTTTTCATTACTGGATATTTGATACAGCTTTTTTTTTCCATAGTCTATTCTGCTTTTATGTTTTCACATTGCTGCTTTACCATTACTGCATCATCTATTTTATTTTTTTGCTTCCTTTAGGCACAGAGACTGTTGATTTAGAAATAACTATTAAAATAAATCAATCTACCACGTTGGGCTTTTTGTTTTAGTTTACTTCAAATACATATTATCCTGATTTTTATGTATTTATTTTATTTTTTAGTAGATAGCTAATTTCTACTGAAGTCATTACTCTGAAATGTTTTTGCTGTGTTTTCCTAATAGATAATTCGCTCGTGTCCCTGAAATCTTCCAATATTTTGGCTATATTGCAGTTTTGTCAGAAGTAAATACTTCTCTTGTTTCCTAAGGTTGCTAAAGCCAATAGAGAGTGAGAAAAAGAACAGAGATTAACATGGGGACTGATGATCCCTCTTCTTTAATTTTTCATTTGGATAAGGTATTGTAATGTAGAGATCCCACAGACTTTGTAAGCCAATGCCCTGTGTCAAGGAGCAAATAGCAGGTCTGATGAGTTTCAGTGGCAGTATCCCCAGGTAGTTATCTCCAAGGTTTTTTGGCCATCAGTAGCATCATTTCTAGCTTCTCACCTCCTCTCATGCTGGACTGTTGGGATCAAGTTGGTTAATTACTTGTGCTAGACTGACATACTACCCTGTGCTGTAGTGCCAGCGTATTTTGTGGTCATCATGAATGCAGTTTACTATGGACTTACTATCTTTCAACAAACCACAAGCCTGAAAAAAATGGGAAGTGTAAGGAGAAAAAACCAATTCAAGCTAATTCTGAAGGAGATTGGATAGCTGTCAGCAAGAGGAAAACAATTGGAAGAAAGACAAGTATTTGTTGTCAAAAATTGTTAGCCTTTAAGAGGGCTCCTCTCAGATTCTTGCAATTTCTTGACAACTAAATGAAATCAGGAAGCCAGAATACTTATTTGCAACTCAGAGATTTTTCTGCTGTTTGATATCACCTGTAGACTCAAGGAGCATTATGATGTATGTTTTCTTGCTTCCAAGCACTAACATACCTGAAATTGGTTACAAAAGCCTGAGGAAATTCCTTTTCCTCTAACTTAAACATGAATTCCAAAGTATAAAACCATAAGATGTTTTTTTCCCCCTACTTCTATTTTTGTTTCAGTCTAAGGAAAGAAAGGAAACCATACTGTATGAAAGTCTGAAGTCCTTAGGGAAGAGTGTTCAAAAACTACCAATACATATTGAATCAAATATAAATGTAGCTTTAAAATAAATTGAATACTTCCCTATACTCTATAGAAAGAGTAATAAAATCAATTTTCAAAACAGGTGCTATCAAGTCAAATTTTATTTTGATAAAATCTGAGTAACTTTTAAGATTTTAAAGTATAATTCAGATACTTTGCTGCTAATTACTGAATTAAGGTGATATTCTATCAATTGCAACCCAACACAAAAAACTGCAATCTGTCCATATTTTTTTACAGATGTTTACATATAGTCTTATCATTTTAGATTGTCCTAATTGAATTAAGAGCAGTATACACTAGCTTCAGAAGGTCTTACTAAGGTATGATCCAATATTTCTGATTTATTTTCCCCTTTCCCATGTTCTCCAGGAGTTTTAATCTCTTTTTTTTTCCTGCTCATTCATCACTAAACCAACCTACTTAATCTGCAGTGCCTGTAGTTTAGCAACATCAGAGACTAACAGCCCTGGTAAAATCTCTCTCTTCAAGGAGCTTGTCGTTCCTTTCATATATACTTTTTTTCTTTCTCTTTTGCTACTTAGCCTAAGATATTTTGCAGGCTTCAGGTTTTTGTTACAAAATTTTCCAGTCTAAAATTTCTGAAAGGAAAAAAAATCATGTTATGGCTCAAAACTGGGAGACTATCTTCTGTATGTGAACCTAATGGAACACCATTTAGACCAATGCATTTTGCTAGGCTTATGCCAGATTTTCAGATGTTCTTTTCTATATGTTTGTTCGTGTTGTCCTTTCTAGGTCTTCAAGCAATTAGTTTTCATTTGCATGCATCATTTAACTGCTTTGCTCCAAGGATATAGTCCTCGCTGGCTGTCCTATGATTTTATTCCCTTTAGCTTTCCATTTGGGCTTTTTATTTATTTTCTTCAGGATTCTATTTGAGTACTGTATCTTCAGGGCTTCTGGTATTTTTTTCTCCTTTTGTCAATTTTAGTTGCTGGCAGATTGTGCTACTTACAAATATAAGAATGCACAATACATATTTTTATTTATTTAGTTTCTGAACAATGACACCAGTCACATTGATTTCCCTTCATGAACACTGTCTAATATGAATAAATAATATTATTATTTTGGTTCTCTATTCCCCAAAATTCTGTATGAACGAGCAAGTAATTTTCTTAGAAGGAATTTCTGAAAGAAATCAATCAGTTAAAGGAGACATATATACATAAAATCTGGCATGTAATATATGTGTATATATGTATTATATAAAATGTTTTCTTAACTATTTATGGCTTTGTTGGGTTTTTGTTTTTAATTTTTTAATTTGGCATTTGTTTCTGTTATTAGAGATTAACGTCCTCACAAAAAAGTAAGACCAGATAATTATCTTATAGTCATAGGCAAAACTCTTCAAGTATAATTAGAGAAGAAACAAAATATATTAGAGTTCATATTTAAAAACAAATTGCCTTCTTTCACCATCTATTTTCAGTTATTGAGTAGTCTTTTACTAAAAGCTTTAGATTTTTTGTCACGATCACCTGAATCAAATTAGTCTATTGATACGCCTAATTTTAACTAAAAATACTTAACACGATTTTTAATAACATGTATCTAGTACTTTTTTGCCTATTTAATTATGACCAAGCATAACTTTAACAAAACATTATGTACTGTAGTGTATTATATTTCCAAAGAATCATTTTAGAAATTATATGAAGGTTAACTTTTGTTTCCCTCTCAACCACAACTTATAATAGTTTTATATACATAAGTAATTCTCTTTAGGTATTCATGCATGTAAATAATGGAAATGTTAAGAAGTTGTCTTGCATTTAGATATTAAAGGGATTTATCATAGGAAATATTAGCCTCAGATGAGCAGCTGTTAATTCCTGTGCAGCTACCATGTACAAGTATATGTTAATGACAGTATAAGTTTGAATATTAAATAGCAAACTTGTAAATTCTTCATATCTCCCTTAAACTGAAACTTAAGGATTGTGCTTCAGTAATAAACTGCAGAATTTTAGTAATGAAAAAAGGATGATAAATTATTATTATTGTTTTAGAAAAGCATTTAAATTGTTTCTGGTTGTGAATAAATTTGGTGATAATGTTGGTGAAAATTAGTAAAAATCAGTGATATACATAGTCAGGGGGAGATAAAATAATACAGAGAGTTAGTTTTTTAAATCTTTTAGCTGTATAATTATTTAACTTCAAGATTTTATTCAGCCTCAAAAGTTTGTGTCCTTTGACTTATACAGTCTTTTGAACACCAGCACGTACAAATAAATAAATAAATATGCAGGATAAGTAGATGTGAAAAGAACAAACTGGATACAAGGAAAGAACAGGATGTTCTGGTACTGGTATTTTTTTTTTTTTTTTTTTAAGTGAAAATCAGACCTTTGGTTGCAATAATGTCTTCCCGATTTGCTTTTCAGTATCTGAACTTTCTTGTTGTCCCCTAGAAAACTAACCTAACATATATGAAATAAAATGCTACTTAAGAGTATCTGTGGACTGAGGAAGAGTACCTTTCATTGTCTAGAATGATGTACTTTTTCTGGTCCTTTATTCTGAGGGCAGGGAATAGACTCTGTGGACATAGACTACTGATCAATAGCTCATCTTTGCCCTGTACTTGATCTTCTGTTCCCATCAATATTATGTGTGTAATTCCTTTCATCTCACTGGTTTCTCATGAGCTGCAGCAGTGGGCGAAATAGAGAGATCAATATTGTTTTGTTGAAAATGAAGAAAATACAGTAATAAATGTAAATTAAATGGTAATTACCTTGCACAACTACGGCTGCGGCAAAATCTTCCTCCATTTTGAATTGAGAATTGAAGCACTCTGATAGGTGATCATATACAATTTAAAAGTAGCATTGGAAAACACATGCAAATTAGAATTACATTTGCTTTAAAAGCCATCAAATTGTATTCTTTAAGTTTCACTTGTGATTTTTGAACCAATGCTCAATTTTGATTCTTGATAATAGTTTGTATTGAATATACCCTTTATTTTGAAAATAATGCTTAATCTTGCATTCAGTTACCTTCTTAGAGAAGTTATTAGATATATTGAAATTTAGGCCAATTTATTAGGTAAAATTAGATTTGTCTAGTTTTGTCCTGTACATCATGGTGTACTCTCTGTACAGACAGAGCTCTGGTGCAATGCATTTTTGAGTTTTTTGACCTGTTCTTACTGTGCACAACTGAAGAGTGACAAATAACTATTAGGTTTTCTTATTGAGCAATTTCCTCAATCAATTACATGTGACTGGAAATACTATTTCTCCTTTGGTAGCATCAAGTCCACTGTTCAGTCTGCATGCTTTATAGAATGCAACAGCATCTCTTAGTAAGGCATCTTATTTCCCTGGAGAAGAGTATCTAACATATCATCGTCAAGCACCAGCCAATATTTGGTTCTCTCAGTACCAATGAGTCTTCTACTGAAAGGTCAAGAGGATATCTTCCATTCTCTGGCATCCTCCTCCCCTGGAAAGATTAGCAAGAATATCAGATCAAGAGCCAGAAGGATTTAAAGCCTGCAGTTAGAGCTCATGTGTACTTCGTTCGTGTTCATGTCTAATTTCATAGCATTATGCACAGATGAAAACAGCTACAGTCAGTTAGCCCAATCATTCTTCTTCTGAGGTGAAAATGAGTGGAGAGACATTTTGATGCATTGTCTAGCTACACGATGAAAAAATCTGCATTACTTTCTGCCTTTCCTTATTAATTGTCTGGTGGCTTATTCTAGATTTTCAAGAAAGTTAATAATGATCTATTCATAGCAAATTGAATAAAAATGTCAAACATATGCTCATGAAGATTGTCATCAGGTTTTTCATATTTATTCTTCCTTAATTACTAAGGTTTTGTGTAAAAACGGTTAAGTTATTGTAGTGTCACAGATTGCATGACTAGCAGTGGGTTCAGCTTTATTGTATAAAGTATATATAGTATATGGGACAAAGTTACCTTTAACTTGCAAAGTCAAAACAACAGAACTAAGTAAGCAAAAATGGTTAATGGAAGTTAAAAATCTATTAATATTTGAACACTCTGTTATAGGTTCACTGGGGGATTAAATTTCTTTGCATTCTGTATTCTTAATTAGGAATAGAAAGTAGAAAGCTCATTAGATTACATTAAATGGTCAACTGTATTCAGACATCCTAAATTGGGAAATAGGGAAAATTTTCAAATTTGTGGATTTGTCTTATCCCAGATGAATTTTTTTTTCTTTCTTCATTTCTGTCCCTCTTTTTATCAAAGAATTGCTTGAAAACTGACAAAAACTAGAAATAAAATCTAGTATATTAACATGTTAATGTATGTTATAGAAAAGCTTTTCCATTAATGTGCTGATAACCGCACATAATGTATTTTTTATAGGCTAGTCTGTGGAGTTGAAGTACTCTAGCAGCCTTTGTACCTGAACTGTAGAAATTGAAGTGTATGCAGAGGTTCATTTGCATAACTTCAGTGCATCAGTTCAAATAGAGCTATTGTCAATTTAAAGCATTTGTAAAAAGTTGTATTTTATTCCGATATCTAGATTTATTTATTATTATAAAATCATTAATATAGTACTAGGCTTTCTTTACAAAAAATATTTTAGATATCTATTCTGAATGAAAAAATATTTTGCATGAGGATCTTTAACATATAAAGTGGAAATATCTTTAGGTCACTATAAAATTGGGCACCATAGATTTCTCTTCGTTATCAGAGATTTGCTCTATATTTTTACTCTTGCAGTTTAATCTCCATTTATTCTTCATGCAGGAATCAACTTGCTTGAATAAAGAGTTCTATTTTTTTTTTTTTTTTTGTCAGGAAAAACTTGTGGAGTTAGACATCACTTTATTGCACAGTTTATTCACTAGAAAAAAAAGTACAATATCAGACTAGGAGGAAGAATACATCTGTGTATGTTTTGGGATTTCTTGAAGGGTGATTGTGGTAGTCATTAAGAAAATCTATAGACAAGCAAATAGATTTTAATATGGGATGGTCTGCTCAAAAAGGGAGAAGTACAGACTTGAATTAAAATTTATCTTCCTGTGAGTTGTTTTTTCATTTTTTTTTTTTTTCCACCAGAATGTGTGATTTTTTTTTTTTGAGTATGCATAAAGTACAAATATGGTTCCATAAGTCACTGTTACTATTTTGATAATTAAACCTGCATTATAAGCTGTAAATCATGTTAATAGCTGAATGCCTAGCATGAAAGGTAGGAGAGTACAACACACAGTCTGATTTATTTGACTGAAGACATTAGCATGTAGATAAGATTATTGAGAAATCGAGGGTAGCTGCTACTCCTACATCTCTCTGAAGAAAATGTGCATGTAATGCTTTCACTATGTCTTATTGTAAAGTATTTCTTATTTGCAACAGCAGGTAAACTGCAGTTATCAATATGGATTATTAAATATTGTATTACAAATTATTTTAAGCTGACATTCCAAACATTTAAGATCGGTGAGGCAGGAAAATAACATGTTTCTTTGTCAACATATTTCAGTTTTGATATTCATCAACAGTAATCTGATGGAGCAGCTAATGAGAGGGCGCTTCCTGTTTGCTGATTCTATGGTTATGAAGCAAATCACCTAATGGCCATTCCTGTGAATGTTTTTGTCTGTATTAACCTAGATATTTATCTAGAGAGGTCTTCTAACAGTATTTGGAACTTAATATTTTATTGTCTTTTACCAGAGGCTCAATGAACAAAGATTTTAATTATATTAGCTTTTACCTTCGTCCCCCTTTCTTGCCATCTTGCACTGGGGGAATTTTTTGAAGTTGCACCTGCAAATTAAGGAACAACTTTCAGAAAAACTAAGAAGAAATCTTAAAGAACTACTTTTTCTTAGAATCCCTTACTTTTTTTTCTGAGTCCATCGGAAAAAGTATTAGGTGAAACAGACTTTTATAGTTTCAGATTTTCTTTTTATGTATTCTTACTCATAAAAAGTTCTGTGGTTTTCATTTTCCCCACATCAGTGTGATAGTATTAAAAAAAGCAATAATAATAAAAGAAGAGTAACTCATCTCTAAGACCTCAGTAGAATTGTATAGAGGTTTTGTTTTTGGGAGGTTGGAGGATGGAGTAGGAATATTCTACAAGCTCTGTAGTTAAACTCTGATGTTATGGTATTAGAACTATGAATTCTTCACAATAGAGAACATTTTTCTTTACTTGAATAAAGAAAGAAATAGAAGAGGTTCAATATTCTGATAGTTAATCAAGTTTTCTTCTCTATTAAGTTGATATTTTACTACTTAGAAAATTGAGAATATTTGATTTTGAACCTCAGACAGGGAAATTGGCTTTTTTAACCTACACTAATAAGTGCAGGTTAACAATTTCTTTGGGTTATTAGTTTGTAACAAGAAACAAACAAGCAAAAAGGACAGCTAGGAGGAACAAGGATTCTAGAGTCCTGGAAGTAGCCCTGAATTGCTCCCAGAATTAGAAGTGAAACTGTTTGATTCAGTAAGTTTGGACTCTTTCAGTTGTATGAGCACTTAACAGTTGTTGTTTGGCCATTAATATAACATTGTTTATATACAACTAACTTAAATTTAAGTATTTCTTTGAATAAATAGTGATAAAAATAAATGATCCAAATAAAATTTAGTTTTGAAGACTGCTGGATCTGCTGCATGGTGAGTTTTAGTCCTCAATCTCTAATGGGTACTCAATGTACTTAAATTGTCTTTCTCGTTTTTCTGTAAATTCTTTGTATCACTGATATGTTTCTAAGAGTTTTCTGACGATCACGTTGAATACTTTCTGCAAACTGCTAAGATTCCAGTCAAAACATATATGTTACACTAAACACCCACATCGTGTTCTATTTTTATTTTAGATTTTTTATTCTTTTCACGGTGTGGTAGGGGCTTCTTATTGATGGGCGTTTGAAACTGAACACAAAGTTTATTTTTAAAATGTGTTCACTGAATCAGTGCAGATCTAGTTAAGTTCTTAAAAAGATAAATCCCAGGTTCTGAGTATTGTGTGTTGGAGTTCTTGTTCACTTTCTTCTGAAGTTTCTGTTCTTTGCCAGTAGTGCCAGTTCTTCTGCCACTTTTACGAGGTACCATGCATGACAAAGTCAAAAGTAGTACTTTTTCTTCTTGAAACCTTCTTAGTAAATAGACTCTTCCAAATACCAGTTTCCAGGTACCAAAAAAATGTCAAGTGGAATTTATGGAGTTCATAAGGCCACAGAAGAATTTTGGTTCAGAATACTTGTGTATTAAAATTAATGTTAGAAAGTTATATTTTCTTAGCGGATATTACCTTGGTAATACTTTGAGTATTATGTTACTGTGCCATAAGAGTCATTAGCTTGCATAAACATTATGTTTGTTTAATAAGAACATTGTTAATGCTTTAAGTAAGCTTCCTACATCTTCTAATTCAGGGAAATGTTAAGAGATTTTTCTCTTGGGATCAGTAGTATGGAAAGCAAGCCAACTCAGCTAAATTGTCCACTACAATAGTTTAAGGCCAACACCATATATTAATGAAAATTAGCATTAAGAGAATTTATAATTTTTAGGCAGGTTTTCTTATTGCTTAGAATGCAGAATGTAAAACTGATGGGTAGGAATTTCTTTTTTTTTTTTCAGAATGTAGTACATAATCTCCAGTGAAGGTGTTGACACACTCTTCAGTTCTTACTTAAATTTTCCTTATACAAGCAAAATTCTCTTTTGAAATTTTAACCTAGTTTCCACTCAGATTTTGGTAAAAACAAACAAAAAAAACTTCTGAATTTGTTCCCAGTGATGAATGTTATCATTTTCTTTCTTTCCACTTGTTAAAAGGAGCTTTATGTCTATTTTTACCATGATATTACATATGTGCTATCAGTTGTGTTTCCTGCAATACTGCAATAGCTACTTCCACCATGTAATTTACCGTTCATTAATTTAACTGCTGGAGAGGCTTTCACAAACTTCTGAGTGTGTATTTTGTGGCAATTTCAGCTGCCAGCTTGTACTCTGAGACTCTTCCTTGGTAACAGTTTCCTTGATTTTATGCTTCTTTAAGAACTCTCAATGATGAGAGTAGTCTGTAATACAAATAAGAATCACGTAGTTGTAGGGGTTGGAAGGGACCTCTGGAGATCATCTAGTCCAACCCCCTTGCCAAAGCAAGCTAAGGAGTTAATTTTCACTCTGTCTCTCAGGCATAACTTGCAGTGTCTTCAAGGGGATCTATATCACAGGAAGCAGAATTGACTCTCAGAGGCATAATTTCTTGTTGTATGTATCGGTCGTGGTTCTGGAAACACTGTACTAACAGAATTATCCAAATTGTTTTTTTTTTTTTCTTCTCCTTTTAATTTTCCCTTTCTTTTTCTTTCTTTTTAAGTAGATGTAGTATTCTGCTTATGTTCTTTCTTTCTTTTTTTCTTTTTTCTTTTTAACCCTAGCTATTTGCACCCTTGACTCTCATGGAACTCCATTATTTTGTAACAGCTAAAAACTTCTCCATTTATTTTTGGCATTTTCATCTTAAAATGAAATTGAAATACATGAGAGAAAAGTATTTCAATATTTTTCTCTATAAACTCTACAGAGGAATTTGACAAAGGTCTGCTTCATTTACTGTTCTCTCAGTGATGGGGATGCACATTTTAAATCGGCCTGGCCATGCCATCTACCTAAAATGGTTGTCTTAGAAGTCTGTTGTTTTAATTGCAAGTTGTTTGCTTTTAGTGTGTTGTTATTTTTGTTTGGCTAGCTACTGTTCTTTAAAACTTTGTATTATATCATCTTCATTTGAAGAAAATTCTGAAGACCGCCTGCCAACTGCAAAATACTTCAGTTATGCTTGTTGAGACATAATGGAGAATTGCTTCAAGAATTCAGTTAACTGTGGGTAGTTTGGTCATAAGGATTTCTTCATGAACAAACTTGTTTTATATTTTGAGCTATGTTCTAAACCTGTGTTTATTCTTTAGAGAGAATAGAGGTTAATATTCCCCCCCACCCCCCCCAAAAAAAAAAGAAATCTTTATTCAACACAAGGTCACATTACCAGGTTTTCAAGAGACAGCAATTTTCATTCCACTTATTGTTATGAATGTTCATGGTATGCAAGGTGAACCCTTTCCTTCAGTAAAATCTGTGACAGAAACGGAATGTACTCATCTTGATTGTGTAGTGCAGTCGTGTGAGATTTAAATATCTGAAGTTCTGTTAAGGATTTTATTCATTCAGTTGTCTTAGAGTCAAGAATATTTTTGGAGTATTTACAGTGGTTTGTTTCCCTTAATGCAAATAATGAAGTCATAACTCAGAGCTGGATTTTCTTTTGAAGAATATTATCATTAATATGTATGCTTTTGAATTGCACTGTGTGTAACTTAGCTAGGAATTTAAATCAAATTCTTAGACACCATAACAGTTATTTCCATTACCTGCTTTTTCCCCTATGTCTAACTTGCTGAGAAATATTCTAAAAAAACTCAATACCTCTAGCATTTCTCTTTTGATATCAGAAATTTTAGTATGTTAGAGACAGTTGCAAAACGTTCTTTCAGTTTTCTGTCCTTCATTTATAAAGATGTTAAAATGCAGATATTTTAGAGTTAATGAAAAAAGTGTTGTTCCTATGAATTTTAAATGAATTGGGATAAGTATAATTTTCTTGTTTGGATTTATACTATTGTGCAGTTAAATCTCTGTCAGTCAGGGTCCACTAAATGTGTGGTTTGCCTCAAAGTCATAATTCTCACACCTCTTGTGATTTTTCTAGTTATTTTGTATGGCTTCGGAGTGACAGATTTAAGTCTTTTTATAGTTATTGAAGTTGAAATATATCTCAATTCTAGACTCTCATGTTTTAGTGGAATCCGAAGTAGAAATAAAACCTTGCATCTAGGAGTACTCTCTCATGAATTTTCCTACTATTTCAAATATAGAGTTTGATAAACCTTTTTTAATCATTTTCTACAGTCTGATCTCGGGAGAGATTTTACCTTTCCATAGCTGCATTTATTTTTTAACATGAGCATTCTAGTTTAAGTCATTTGAATTTTTGACTACATTCCTATCAGTAGTTTGCAGATAGAGAAAAGGCTTGAGGCACATGATTGATTACTATTAATTCCTTGGTATACTAGTTTTGATCTCCACTTTCCATGCTTTTGGACAAGATAGACACATTCTTCAGTAAACAATTTTGAGGAGTAAAATATAACATGTTACTGTGCTGTAGAAAAAGAGGATGGATTCTTAGATCCTTTTTTTTTTTTTTTCCCCCTGCTTTTTTCTCTTATGTTTATATTTGAGAGCGAACCTTCCCATGAAATATTCTACTCAACTTTGTTCCTGTGTGACATGTGGCAGCAGAGGAGCACTCTGACAAAATGGTGTCTAATGTGGAAGTGCATGTGAAGCATTGTGTTACTGACTTCACTCATGGAAAAAATCACATCCATGGACATTCATCAATGCCTGCAGAAAGTTTCTGGAGGCAAAACAGTGGATGTGAGCACAGTGGTGGTGGCTGATGTGTTTCAGCAGTGATGACAGCAACATGAAAAACAAGTCATGTTCTAGATGGCCCATGTACATCTGTCACACCACAAAGCGTAGATTTAATCAGCTCATTTGCATTGCTTTCTGAGTCATCTATGTGAACTGCGAGCTCTAAGTGCTGCCCCAAATAGATCTTTGTAAGTACTGTCTCTTTTGTAGCTTTAATGGTGGTATAGTAGGGCTTCTTATTTATAGGAAACTTTAATCCACTGAATGATATCTTCTGCAAGATTGATTGAGTGGGCACAGAATGAAATGGAAGAGGCTCCTTCTGAAAATGAGGAATCCTTTTCCCTGTACATGTGAAGGAATGCACAGGTTACTCAGATGTTGTGGAAACTTGTCTTTTGGAAATCTTCAGCAGCTACCTAGCTCAGCCTAGACAGCATGCTCTGAGTGACCCTGCTCTTGGAGCTGGTGAATACAGAGGTTCCTTTAACGTGAACAATTCTATGATTCTTTTACTCATGTAAACGAGTAGCAATAATATTCAAGAATTTTATGTAAACCTGAGAACATTATTCTGAAGATCATTGTATCTCTTCTCTTTTGCTAATTTAAAATTACTACTTTATGTCTCATGAAACAGACCACACATAACTAATGATTTGTTTGAAGCTTTGTGTGTATTCATAATTGTCAATGGTTTGTGGACCAGTTCATCCCAGTTCAGTGGCTAATGGGGTGGGGGATCCATGGACCCACGCCCTGGGAAAGGGGAAGGGGGAAAAGGGAGAGGTAGGGAGATGGGCCTAAAAGCAGAACAGTGGCAACAATCTGAAGAGGAAAACTAATTTGCTAAATAAGATATGGGAATGCAAAATAATACAGTATAATACAATATAATTGGAGTTGATACAAATCAAAGAAAATGAGAGAGTGCCCATAATCAAGGGCCGTATGCTAACACTTAAGGCGAGACAGCTAGGGAACCTCCACTGCTGAGGTGACCAGTAAGAGAGAAAGTCTCAGGGCTTTTGTGTAGTTTTATCTTTCCCTCTGGGTGGAAAATGGGAACACAAAGTCCTCTGGGGTATGTAGATCTCTTCTGAGAGCCAGGTACCTGGAAATTTGGCAGTCCACTGACTTAGAGCATTAACTCTTTAACTTCCAGTGCTGCACATGATGTTATGATGTGGAATACCAGTAACAAAAATCATGAAAACATGACAATAATGCTGTAGGTTTCCTTCGGTAAAAATGCATCAAGAGTTTTACCCCCAGAAATCTTATGGATTTCAGTTACTTTTCTACACGTGCACACGCACACACGCATAATGTGTGCAACACTTGTAGTCTAACTTTATATGAAGGGGCATGGTTTTAGATCTTTGGTTTGTGCTTATCAACTCCTAACATTTTTCTTTTATTCATCAAGTGGTTTTGAACTCAGAAATGAATAGCTTCAGTTAGTTTTTTCAAGTTAAGATGAAGATGGCATGTGTTAAAGCTTTGAATATAACAACTGATTATTTCATTTTAGAAAGTGGATTTTGAGCCTTGTTCACAATTGTCTGACCGATTTTCTTAGCAAATCTGTAATTAATTCCTGGTTGTGTTCTTTTACATGTGGCAGAGTTGTTGTTCAGTTTGCTTCGGATAATAAACTGGCAGTGACAATTGTAAATATACAGCATGCTTTACTACGGAAAGTTCTTGAAGATATCTATAAAATCATAGTAATAGACAATTTTTTTCTTTACTGATGCATTGCATAAAAAAAAAACCTCTGGGTTTTAAGAATCTTAGCAGACTTCATGTAAGCCTCTAAAGAAATGGGCATTATTATACAGCTATAAGCAGAAGTTATATTTTACTCCTAAAACTGCATCTGGAAACTATATGGATACACTGAATTTATTAATAATAATTATTTTATAAATCCTGATATAAAGAAATTAATAATTTAGTTTATTTGCTCAAGGGATGCATTTCTCTTTGAACTGGATAGAAAATCTTAGCAAGTTTTTATCTCTACTTTAGTCAAATGTGAGGGAAAATTAACGAAGATAATAGGTTTTTCTCTGATCATTTCATTATTATCATGGCTTTACCTACCCTCTTTTATGAATGCCTTATTGTCTGTAGTGACATTATCATAACTCTGTCTGAATTCCTTTACAAAACAGCTAAAAAGGAATCAAATTACATAGACTAAGTGTACTTATATCTTGTTACTCTCATTAGCTACTTGGATGTGTTTTTTCTTGTGGTTTTCCTGATATTTTTTTTCAAGTGTATGTGTGGTGAGAGTAAAAACTGGAGTGAATTTTTATTTTGGCTGGCATGCTGGATACATGAATTCAAACAGCATTTTTCTACCTTGAGAAGTCTAATTCCTTGACTTTTAGTGGACCAAGTAATTGTAGCCAAAGCTTAGGTTCCCAAAACAGAAATGGAAACTTTTTCCTTTCTCAGATTATTGACTCCTCTGGGCTCTGACTTGAGGGGTGCCTAGATTTATCTGTCACTACCAGGATGTGAGAATAAAGAGGTGGGCATAAGTTGACAGAATCTCCTTAAATAATTATTTGCAAGATCACTCAAGGATTCTACCAAAAATGACACTAAATGGTGAGACAGGTTTAAATTATGACCTTTAGGGCATACAGAATTGTTCTTTTTTCCTTTTAAGCTTTGCTGAAATATTTAAATATCTCAAGTAATGCTCCTCTCATGAAATGACGGATTTGTCTATGAAATAAAATCAAAAGGAGAAGAATGGCCCAAGTTATTTTATTTTCCACTATCTAAAAGAAAATTGAGATACCTAGGCAAAAAAGAAAATGATGTTCCTTACGGAGAGTCCTTTCATGGTGGCTATAATTTTTTTTAGGAAATAAAAAACTTTCGAACTAGAAAATTTACTACTAATTCTCTAGGGTAGGTTATTAAATCTTTTCTGTTTTTATTGTAGCATTAGTTCAACAAAAGACAATATCAATGCATCTACTGCATTTTTCCATGTGACATGAAATGCTCCCTTAACATTTGGTTTAAATAACATCACTACTTGTTGGTAGAGTCCAGTGCTTGTCTGGTGTTGCCAGCTAGCATGGTTTTTATATTTGGGTTTCTAGGCATGTTTGCTTTCCTTTTAGCTCTTCTTTTTATGGCATGCCAGAGTTTCTAAATTCCATCATAGCCCCATGCTTGCTCTCAGTTTTCCTTTTTTGTCATGCCAAATTTTTTGCCAAAAGTTCTGCTCCCTTAATGGATGTGTCTACAGCGGTCTCTTTTTCAAATGTCTAAGTTTCATATTTGAACAGCTCATCAGTGGTCATATCAACTTAGCTTGCTGAGAATGTTTTCCACCTCAAAGAGCTTTTTGCATCTTGATGTTGACAGCTTTTGTCTTCCCCTGAGGCAACTTTCTTTAGGGTTTCTGGGTAGTCTGTCAGCTGCTTTTGTGGAAATAAAAAGGAAAACAACTATGCCGATTACTTCAAATATGACTTGCATGTAAAAAGTGGTGAGGGCATTGTTTTGACCTTTTTCTGGACATAAACATGCCAAATGTGTGTACATGTCTTTGTCTTGCACATATCTAAGTTTCTTTCACAAGAATGATTTTAAATTATATTTTTTAATTTCTTAGTAAAGCTTGCACCATCTGCTGATTTGAAATGCTCCTTTAACAGGGCTAAAAGTGGAAATATTTTTACTCATCTTTCTTTCTCCTGAAATGTCTATCAGATAAGTGACAAAAGAGGGCGTAGGAGTGAGGAAGGATCCTTAGTACACTGACAGCCCTCGATCACTTTCTGTTCACAGATCCACAGAAGCAGCTCTGTGACACAACAGGGCACAGTGTGGAGAAATGTGAATAGTTTGACTTATTCGTGACATTGGAGGAGGTGTTATGTGGCAGGTGGCAATGTAGCAGCCTTGTGGAGACCATTCAGGAGTAATGGGCTGGAAAATGCAAGGTCACCAGTGCAGTATCTTCCCTAGCACATGCTATTGCTTTTGCATAAAGCAATGGCTCTGATTTTTTAAGTAAATAGTTAAAAAACAAAAACAAACAAACAAAAAAAAAACAACAACAAAACACAACACACGGAAACAATAAAAATGGCTGAGATTGGCAATATGTATCAGGAAGGAGGAGTGTGGGGCATTATTCAGCATGATGCGCCTTTCTGCAGAGCCTCAGTTTGTCTCTAGAAAAGGTTGATTTCACTTTTCTTCTGAAAGGATGCTCATCTGTTCTCTCCTTTGATAGCTGGATGCAATTATACATGGTAACAGTTACCTTTTTCTTAAGTCATCAATGGGTTGGTGCCTGGAAATCAGAAATCCAGCCGAGAGTCTGTTAGATGTTTGGAACAGGATTCCCTTTATTTTTTTGCCCTAATTTCAGAAACATTTACATTTTATGGACAGAAATTGAAAATGACTGCCAGTGGTAAAGTTTAAATTCCCAAAACATTTTTTTCCAACCAAAACATTTCATTTCATTTGAGCACTGTGAGAGCCATAGTATTAGCTTCCTCCGATACTTCTGTAGGCTGGAATATCACCCTGTTTTCTAACGTGTTACTGTATTTCTAAGGGAAGACGGAAGATATTAGACCAAAGGGAGGTGGAGGGAGGAACATTTCTGTTGCAGAGCAATGCTATTTCTATTTGAAGAGCTAATTATAAATCACTTCCTAAATTTTGCTTAACTGACAGAGATTTGAAAATTCTAGTAGCAGATGGTATAAAGTATCAGCCTATCCATTCAAATCATTTGGAATACATTTTTACTTTTAAGACCTGAACAGTTTTGTGTTTGCAAGAAAACTGGGAGTGTTGGGGAGGGAGGGGGGTGTTAAATAACAAAGAAGGATCACTTCTGCAGTGGAGCTCTCAATGAAGCAGTTTCTAGCTTGTACATGTGGGCACTTGAGGGGCAACAAGAATTGGTTTTGTGTGAAATTTGAGAAATCACACTTGAATTCTCTGACAAATAAGAACTTCTTGTCCTTTTGGATTTTTAGTTGAAACTGATGTCCTTGTCAGCATGCCAGATAAAACCAGTAATGAAACTGCCAGCACTGTCAGCTCCGTTGGGTGAGCTGTAAGTTTCACTCCAGGTCTCAGGCTCCTGGACAGCCTCGCTAGTAGAATCCCTGGGGCTATTGCTCTGCAGCTTCAAGAGACCATGGCTTTGGCACAGACTAATAAATTGTGTCTGACCTAGGCCAAAAGCTGCAATTGCCTCTGACCTCTAGGCAGATATACACCAGGATTCCAGGTGAAGAAATGAAGTAAGATCTATGGTGCCCAGAGATGCTTAAAACACTGTGTTTATGGGTTATCTCTTCTGAATATATAGAAGAAGCTTGTTTTCATACATAATAATTAGTTCTACCTTTCAAACTATGTCAGACAGGTCGGGTTTGGCTGCTAGAGGTGGACTGTGTAGCAGAATCAATGTAGTATCTGTGCAGAGAGCTAAAGAGGAGGTAAAATTCTCACACCTATCAAACATGTTTCTACCTTTCAAATCTGAAGAGTTCATCTTGCTGGATATGTGAAACAGATTCCCTGCCTACATTTTGAAGCTTATGTGATCAAAATGTGTATTTGCTATATTCCAGATATCCTTTCAACTTGATTTTTAATCATCTGCTGTGACTCAGGGAGGCCAACAGGAGCTTGCTACATTTCCTTGTCTTTCTTATCTACCTTTCTGTCTTTCCTTGTTCTCATCTAAATCTATGTACTCAGAAGATGAGACCAAACTCTGTCTAACCCTAACCCATTAACCATCCCTCTGGATCTAAGAACTCAATTCTGTTTTAAGCTTCATCTTCCCTTTTCATTGTACGGCCTACTAGTCTTTTCTCTCTGTATTTTTCACTGTAGTCCATTCATCTCCTTTACTCAAGAATTCATCCTGCAACATCCTGCAATCTTCATCATTTCTGTTATCTCACTTACTCAGAATTTACTTACTCACACCAAGGAGTTTCCACTGACAAACTTGTATTACGCTTTCCTGTTGTCCCCTGTTCCAAGAAATAGAATAGTAAGTCCCCTGGAAGTTGGTACAAATTTCTTGAGAAGTCCAGAGAACCTCTGCTATGGACTTCTGAGGTACTGCATACAGTAAACTTATTGTGTTGTTTCGGCTGAAGATGCCATTCAGCATAATTATGTACATTTAAAATTTTAAATGAATAATTTTATTTCTTTAGCAGAAAATTAGAGGAGCTAAGACAGCTTATTTGGCATGACAGCATTCCATTGAGCTGAAAGGTAAATTTCAGGGACTGCATCTTTGGTAAGGATTTATGCATCAGTGGGGTAGTGATTTTAATGTGCAGTGCAGCATTTTAATAGCCAATTGAGATGGCTGTTAAGATATAGCATTGTACATAAACATCGCTGTTGCTCAGAGAGCAGCTGGTGACTGCTCTTCAGATGATGGTGCTCTCTGTATTCTGCTTCTTAGCAGTGAGTTTCTTAGTAGCTCCTCTGATCTCTTACAAGGAAAATGAAAATCATTTTCTTGTTAATATTTCACACTGTTTGGGCATCCAGGTCCCAGGGAGAGAAAGATGAAGAATAGAGAAGGGAGGGAGGCAAAGAATGAAAGAAAGAGTGTGCAAGAGAAAATTCCCTTCACAAAAAGATTGTTCCTTGGTTTTCTCTTAGTTTACTCACTTTAGCTCAAGAAAAACGTGGGTGCAGTTCACTAACCCCAAGATATGGGATATGGTTCTTAGAGGGAGGATTGTGAAGCAGTGTGTAAACAGTCAGTAAGGTGCAGAAAACTCATAAGATCTTGGGAAATATCAGAACGTAAAAGGAATAAGTTACATAAGCAAGCTGTATGTACTTGAAAACTTCCTGGAATTGTGTAAGAGAACATTGCAGCTTCTATCCTTGCACTTAGAAGAAGATAAATAAAAGCCTAATCAGTTACTTATTCTGCAATTAGTAATTTTCTTATTTTCTACTCTGTTCCAATATGAAAATGTTTTGCTTACTGACAGTCTAAGCAATCCACAAGATGTGTCTCAACATTAACTCTCCCGAGATTTCAAAAGTCTGCTGGGTTAAACTGCAACACGTGCAGAAAGACCTAGTATTTCATCTGAACAACCTTTTCCACAGAAACGTGAAGATCATGTGAAAATTTGTGATGTTAGTCTTCCACCTGGGTTATAATACTGTGTAGTGACTTTCAAAGCAGGAAATACAGTTAGTCCTTGTAACATCCTTCTGCCTGTAACTTTGTGTCCAGAGGAGAGTGGACTAAATCTGCAGCTATCTTCAGAAAAGGAAAGATGCAGCTGCAAGAGTTTGGCAGAAATATATATTCAGAAGTTCCCTAAATAGCCTTACTGTATTCTTATATCTCTAAAATTTTCTTGGGAATGAGCTACGGCAATTATCTTTCTTGTGACTTAGCTTGTGACGATTTGCTTGAAGCAGAGCTACAAAGGACACTGACTGAGATCAGTAGCTGTGCTTTTCATCTTCTTGTAAATTCATCTTCTGTTGAATAGAAATGTTTATGAGTTTGTTAGTCAACAGATTCTTAAATGTAACATATAGAATCTTCCCAGAAAAGTGTAAACTGCTTTGTTTGGTATATATACATATTTCTATATGTACATTTTTATATGTTTAGTTGCATAAAAAGAAAATTGTATCTGTGAGTTCTTATAATATTTATTCTAAAAGCACACAAAAATCTTCAGGGCCTATTAGTATTGACATTTTTTCAAAGACTGTCAAAATTAAGAAAAAAAATGGATTGGTCATGTGGAAGTAAAAATTTCAAGTCAAATTTAAGTGGAAATAACTTTAAGGTTCCTATCAACCTAAGCATTTCTACAATTCTATGATAAATAACTCTTCAGTATACAACTTCCTAATGAAGACATTATTGTCTAGTTGCTTATCCATCTGTATTTTCTAAAATGACAATTCCCTCTGTCAGCTGTGTGAAGTCTCTCACAGACCTCTGGCTTAAGCAGTAATAAGGGAAACTTAGTTAATGTGGTAACATTTTATTTTATTATTTTCATTCTCAGTAATCAGTGCACCAAGAACTTCTTTCTCTTAAAATATTTCACAAATGCAGTGATGAAACTCTTTAAAATGCGAAGGATTATTTCAGGATAAAAAAATATCTACTCTGTAAGGCCCTTCTCTACGAAAATTGTAGATGGATTTTATCAAACTCAGTATCTGTTCTATCCCCAGTGATGTACTTACTGATAGCATTAGCAGGCTTAATCTTTGCTGTGTTTTGTGATCAAAAGCCAAGGGAGAAAAAAAACCCAGAATTTTAAAAGATTTGGAATGTTTTTAAAATTATTTTAATGCAATAATATTGACTGAAGAATTTTTTCCATACCATTTTTGTTTGTTAGTAAGCAGAAAGTGATGAAACATCCACATTCTTTACTGTCTGCCATATTCTGCTGTTTTTCTAATTTAGAAGATCCAGTTCAAATGTACACTGTTTTTTTCTTCAGACTATCTTTAAAATGCTGACAAAATAAAACAGCATTTCAATATTTTCATGCTGATATGCACCACTAGAGGCCATCATATACCTCCTTAAATATTAGACAAATATGCAAATGATTTTAGAGATAATGTGAATATTCAGTGAATGTACAAGTCTATATGAACGAACATGGGAAAATTTCTTAATTGAATCAGGACTTTGCCATGAGTGATTAGTATGAGCACTTCTCTGGCCAATTCTCATTGATTCAAAGCTTCCATGTTCTTCTCTGCATTCCTGTACAACCTTTTAGTAGACCATCGAGTCTAAGTAATAACTGGTATCTGGAGATGACTGCTGTTCCTCACAATATGCTGATTTACTAAATCAGAAAATCTTAGAAAACAGGGTTGATCTTAGTATGCTTGCATAAAATATTTTTCCTTCAATCTTCTATTCTGAAAAATAGTATGTCATTCTACATCTCACACAGACCTTTCTTAGGCTTGATTATTGAGCTAATATTCAGCTACTGTTTCAGATAAGTAAGTGATGTGGAATGTAGTCTCATTCGTTCTGTTTTGTGTTGTGGAAATGAGTGATCTTATAGATAACGAGTTACAGGTAACAGTTTTAATTTGAAAGTTTAAAAAATAGCATTCATTTTCTACAGCCAAGTGATGCTACCATAAGTTGTGACACAGAAGTTCAGGGAAAATAATTATTGTTAAAATGGGTCTGGATGACTTCACAATAAAAGCTGAGGTGTGGCATGGCCCTTTTTAAAGAGATTTCTTCCAGTCCTTTATTTTTAATTTTTGCCTCTGCGGAGAAATCAACTCTTCCAAGAAACAGAGCTTTTCTTTATGTACAACATTTTCAATTTATGAAAACTTTTAATGTGTGCTTGAGAAATAAATAATTAAAGTAAAAATGTATTGCATTATCATAACCAGCTTGGTAGTAATATTTTCTGAATGTGATGTTGAATTGCGAGAAAAATTAAAGAAAAATGTAAAATCTAAGTACTACTAAGTTTCACCACTCTACTTGTTTGATAGTATAAGCAGCAGTAATCAAACACTTTACATTTTATTCTTTTATTAATTTATTATTTTATTTTA